>CM040243.1:224074678-224436432 GCA_022545495.1 Chrysanthemum lavandulifolium | reverse complement strand
CGTCACCTTGTGCTTGTGACACCGTCTCTTTAGCTTCGACGCCGTCTAGATAAAATCTAGGCCGTCGAGTTGCGACGGCCTACTCTTTTAAAGCCCGACACCGCACTTGAAAATATGAAATTTGGCTTCGTGTCGTCACAAAATGCTCGACGGCGTCATAGCTAAGCGATGGCGCACACTTGTCTTTCAAAGAACTTGAATGTCTCGATTCTTGACTTTGGCCATTTTCTTCAGATATCCGCGCTTTTCGTCCAAATAAGTGCCATTACAGAATTTGCCTTCAAGAGACCTAAAAAGTGAAAAGGAACGATATTAAGTAATAACGGATAAAAAATTGATCAAATAAGGGCTTAAACGACCCCTCAAAAAGGTACATTTTAAAACCTTATCACATACATTTAGATCTATCATTAACAATGTAGTAACATACATTAAACACCCTAATGATCATGATCATAATGCTTCTAACATTCATCTTTGTTGTAAGCATACTCTACATTTTGATCAACCAAGGAAAGCTTGGAGATCTAGTCATTTCCACTCACCACAAGCTGAAGATCTATCACAACAAGTTTAGGGAACTTGTGATCTTCATCATGAAGGCTTCCTATCAAATGGAAGTTCATTTAGAAGCAGTTATTCATATCCATTAGACATTTGTGTCATGGATCATTAGTGTAAACATCATTGCATCATAACAACACTTTCACCAAACTAGATTAGATGGTTTATGTGTTTGTGCCATAAAACACAAGGTTTGTTATGTTGGGCCATAAAACATAATGGGAGTGGTTGTACCCTTGTAAAAACTCGACATCTAGCTTAGTGTCGGAAATATTGTATAGGCGACGTTAGGTTGGTTCTACCTCGAACTAGAACCCGATATTTAGCTTTGTACCGGAAAAGTGTGCGATTATTTATTGTAAGGTTTTATCCGCCGAGAGGGAGCTTGTTGATTTGGTGAAGTAACTCTCGAGTTAGGTACTCGGGGAGTGGAGTAGGGCGGAAAGGAGATCCGTGACCGAACCACTATAAATCCTCGTGTTCGGTTTGCACTTTCCTTTCTTTATCTCTTTACTTTTATTAGTGCACTATACTATTGCTTGTGATGTGGTTTGATGTTAATGCTTGTGTGACAACATGGTTTACTATGCTTTACATTGGTCAAAAACAATAATTGGAACTTTCATATTATAACAAGCTTCATAAGCTATTTGATACTAAAGATCTAAAGTTTTTAAACGATAATGTATTCACCCCCCCCCCTCTACGTTTTCACACAATTCTTGGAGTTCTTTTTTCAAAATCCATCTTGGTAGTCTCGGTCTCAAACCTCACGTGGAACAACAGGACTCGTCCAGCACCATTAATCCAGAATGGTCCAAGCTTGATAATCTCATCAAGATGCGGATCCTTGGATCTCTATGTGACTTTCTTCAAGAACAAGTTGTTTCCACACCGGGGAACGCCAAAGCTCTATGGGACCATCTTAAAGATCTTTTCCATGATAACAAGGATGTTAGGGCCACAAATCTTGATAACGAACTCTGTTCCATCAAGATTGGGAAAATGTCTATCAATGAATATTGCACGAAAATAAAGTCTATGGCGGATAGGCTTAAAAATCTCGGATCCGTGGTAAGTGAAACGAACTTGGTAATATATGTCGTTAATGGTTTTGACCCCCGTTTTGACACCATTGTTAAAATCATCCGCCACCGTGAACCCCTCCCCACTTTTGAAACGACACGTAACATGCTACTTTTGGAGGAGTCATCGCTCAATGACCAAGCTGGTGCATCTACCACGTTTGAAAGCAGCTCCTCGTCTCCAACGATTCTTGTGGCAACTAATTCCTTGGTCAACAAAGGTAACCCTAACACACCCTCCTCTAAGTCTCAAAGTCTACTGCAACTTTGCAATCATTTTAACAAAGGCATGTGTAAGTTTGGAGACCGCTGCAAGTTTATCCATGACCACCGCAATAGGGCGGGATTGTCCTCTAGATCAAACAGTGTGCCCAACACAACCCTTGGTCGACATTCTATGTCACAGAATAATCTTCATAACATAACTCAACCCAATGGTACATACCAGGCACGTCTCCCACATTACCAGGCCCAATACCCTATTCGCCCAACCCAACATTTTATCACTCCACAACAGGCCCACTACACTACTCCCATCTTGAACCAACCTGCTCCCCACGTTCGGCCCAACCCACCCCACAACCGGCCCAACAGGCTGTGTACTCCAACCAGCAGCATCCGCACTTCACAAGTCAGGGAATTCTTAGACCCGCTCCCGCACTCTACCCATCTCAACCAACTTCGTTACCGAGCGCTTTTAGTACTATGACACTCCAAGACCCAACTTGGAATATGGATACAGGTGCATCTTCTCACTTAAACTCGAATGCAAATAATTTAAGTACCGTTTTTAATTCACGTTTATACCCATCTGTACATGTTGGTGATGGTAACTCCATTCCCGTCATCAACACTGGACATAGCATTATTCCTTCTCTTCATCGCCCTTTACACCTTAATAACGTTCTTGTCACACCTAACATTATTAAAAACCTCATTTATGTTCGTCAATTTACCAGAGATAATAACTGCACAATTGAATTTGACGCCTTTGGTTTTTCTGTGAAGGATTTCTTGACTCGCCATATCCTCCTTCGACGTGACAGCTCAGGCGATCTCTATCCGGTTACCAAGCCGTCAACCATCCCCACTGCTCTTGTTTCTACCAGTTCCTCCACATGGCATCAACGTCTCGGTCATCCAGGCGATGAAGTCCTTCGTTCTCTTGTTTCCCGTAATTTCATTTCTTGTTATAAAGAAAGGTCTACACATGTTTGTCATGCTTGTCAACTTGGAAAGCATGTGAAACTTCCTTTCCATAGTTCGAATTCTATTGTTGAACAATGTTTTGATATCATTCACTCTAATTTATGGACTTCTCCCATAACTAGTTCCAGTGATTTTAAATATTATGTCCTATTTCTTGATCATTTTTCTCACTATTTATGGATATATCCTCTTAGAAATAAATCTGACATGCTCGACAAGTTTTTGCATTTTCGTAATTACGTTAAAAATCAATTTAAATGCGAAATTAAGAGTTTCCAATGTGATCATGGTGGTGAGCTCGACAATAACCAACTACATACACTTTTTGTTAACCATGGCATTCAATTTTGTTTTTCTTGCCCCAAAACCTCTCAACAAAATGGTAAAGCTGAACGAATGATACGCACAATAAATAATGTCATCCGTACGCTTCTTTTTCAAGCTCATCTTCCCCCATCATTTTGGGTCGAGGCTCTTCACATGGCAACCTACCTCATTAACCTTCTCCCTTCAATCACCATTAACAATGAAATTCCTTTCACAAGACTTTTCCAAAAAGAACCCGACTACTCCCGTTTACGCATTTTTGGATGCCTTTGTTACCCTCACCTTCATTCACCTCACAAACTTGCACCACGCGCCACCCCATGCATTTTCTTAGGTTTTCCCGCCTACCACCGCAGCTTCTGTTGCCTAAACCTTGAAACCAATAAAATCATTCTCTCCAGACATGTTACCTTCGATGAAACCCAATTCCCATATCGTTCCATGACACCCTCCTCCCGCCATCCTATACATTTTTAGACCCTACTCCCTCTCCTCTCCTTAACCGTATCATTCTTGAACCCGCACACACCCCAACACCTCCTTCCCAAGAGACTCCCCAACACTCTGCTTCTACTACCAACACATCAGACCATCCTACTCACTCCACTAACACGCCCACTACGCCCCAACACCAAACAAACACCAATACTCACATGGCCCAACCAACACCACAAACGAACCAGCCCAACACCCACTCAACTATCCAACCGTCCTCGGCCCAATCCTCCCAACCAGCTAACGAGCCTCCTCGAACTCACCGCATGGTCACTAGGTCTCAATCGGCATTGTCAAACCCGTCGATCGTTTATCTCTTTACACATCCTCTATTTCCCCAATCCATAAATCTCCTTTTCTTGCTCTCAAAGACCCTTATTGGTGTAATGCTATGTATGATGAGTATAACGCGTTAGTTAAAAATGGTACTTGGATTCTTGTACCACGACCCTCTGATGTAAACCTGGTTTGCTCTATGTGGTTATTTAAGCATAAGTTTCATGCCGACGGATCCTTGAGTCGTTATAAGGCTCGTTTAGTTGCTAATGGCAGCAATCAGCAGCTTGGTGTTGATTTTGATGAGACTTTTAGTCCGGTTGTTAAATCGGCTACCATTCGCACGGTTCTTAGCCTTGTCGTGTCTCGTAGATGGCCAGTTCACCAACTTGACGTTAAGAACGCATTTCTTAACGGTGATTTATCAGAGACCGTTTACATGCATCAACCCCCTGGATTTTTTGACTCTTGGTACCCTAATCATGTATGTCTTCTGCAGAGATCTTTATACGGTATGAAACAAGCACCCCGTGCTTGGTTTCAGCGATTTGCAGGTTATGCAACACGGGTTGGATTTTATCATAGTCGTTGTGACTCTTCTTTGTTTATCTATAGACATGGATCTCAGGTTGCTTATTTACTTATATACGTGGATGACATTATTCTTACTGCTTCGTCACCAGCTTTACTTCAGCAGATTATAGATTCTTTGCACAGAGAGTTTGACATGACTGATCTCGGGGAGCTAAATTACTTCCTTGGTATCTCTGCTACTCGCCACCCTACAAGATTATTTTTGTCTCAGAAGCAGTATGCTCTTCAGCTCCTTGAGCGTGCTCACATGGTTACTTGTAACCCCTCTCGGACTCCAGTCGACACCGACTCAAAACTAGGTCTTGAGGGGGTTCCTATTCAGGATCCTACCTTGATCGCAGTCCTGCAGGCGGTCTGCAGTATCTTACCTTTACCCGTCCTGATTTTTCATATGCGGTTCAACAAATATGTCTCTATATGCACGATCCAGGGAACCACACCTTGCTGCCCTCAAACGTATCCTGAGATACGTTCGGGGACATTGGACTTTGGGCTACACTTATATGCATCCTCTACTACTTCTTTGGTTGGTTATACTGATGCTGATTGGGCCGGATGCCCATCTACACGCCGGTCTACTTCAGGTTACTGTGTCTTTTTGGGTGATAATTTACTATCTTAGTCATCCAAACGTCAGCACACCCTCTCCCGCTCCAGTGCCAAAGCTGAATACCGAGGTGTTGCTAACGTTGTGGCTGAGACTGCATGGCTTCGTAATCGCCGTGAGTTACATTCTCCTCTATCGACTGCCACTCTTGTCTACTGTGATAACGTGAGTGCCATTTATATGTCTGCAAACCCTGTTCAACATCAGCGGACGAAGCACATTGAGATCGATATTCACTTCGTCCGTGACATGGTCACAGCTGGTCAGGTTAGAGTTCTACATGTACCCTCTCGTTATCAGTATGCTGACATTTTCACCAAGGGATTGCCCTCCACATTATTCGAAGAATTTCGCTCCAGTTTGAGCGTCCGGCCTCCTCCCGCTCCAACTGCGGGGGCGTATTAGACGTTATATTTGTATATACATTCTTATTAGTTTTGTACAAGGCCCATGTGTATAGGCCTAGCCCACATTCTAAAATTCTCTGTGTAATTGTTATATACGGTTATTTTGATGAATGAAGCAAGCAATTAATTACTAATCAATAATATGTTTCATGTTTGTATGCTCGATCATACATAATATGATGCGAAACTTCACATACAATTCTCTTGATTGTATATTGAACGTGAGTTTTAATAGATTGGAACGATCAATTTATAAGCTTTAGATTTACAGTTTCTTTTCATTTGAAAAGCTAGCCATTTCTTTTATTTATAATTTACTAACCTTTACAAAATACGAGTAATACAAAGAGCATGGATACAAAACAAGATTTATGCTAGACGTTAAAACTTAAAACTAATTTGATCAATGAAACAAAAGACACAAAAGAACATTACCAGTTACTGGCCAACAATAATTGGTTATGTAACTATAAAGCCTGTGTATGAAAAAAATTATGGATATGCAAATGTTCTTTGACTTTTCTAGGCAAAAAGAAAATATATTGTAAAAACTAAAAAGTCCGACCAACCGGATTCGAACCAGTGACCTAAGGATAACAGCTACAACTACAGTCCTCCGCTCTACCAACTGAGCTATGGTCGGTTTTTGTTTTCAGTTTTGTTTTCTTATTGTCTACTAACTATTTTGTGTGTCTTATTCTTTTAAATTTTGAGTTTAAGGAAGGTATATAACGATCCTTATTTATTTCAGGTTTGATTTATCTAATTTTTAGTTCTTTTTATAGAATCTGATATCAAATCTTTTGAACTATACTCATTTTACATGAAAGATTTGTGCAATTAGAATGTTCTAACTAATTTATGAGAATATGATAAGCTAGTTTGGCTTGTACATTCAATCGGATAGATTTGAGCTAACCAAGTTTATGAAAATGAAGTTTGATCCAGAGTCTGCCACTATCGAACTTGCAAAAATAAAAAGTGAACCAAAATTTTGGTTAGTTAATCCATGATTACTAAACATGAAACACGACAAATGATTAGTTGTTGCCGTCTTTGGTCTTGTTTGGAGTTGACGTGAAAAACAACATATGAGTAATTTTCAAAGCCGAAAAAGGGGGCAGTTTATTACGTTGTAGCTAACTACACTAGACATCAAACACCAAAGTCCAAACTATAGAAGGACAGAGCTTATTCCAAAATTCCAATATAAGTAGTAATTTTTTGGACATACAGATGCTTTTTAAATTCCAAAACCGTTGTGTAGATACTCACGTTGGCATATTGATCATTATTATCTAGAAAATTAGAAGTCTTGTTTACTTTTGGATCTTAAGGTCCATATTTGAACTACATGCCCCTTTACTCTTTTAGATGACCCCAAAAAGCTAGAATTCAAAAACATTGACCTATTCACTTTTCATTTCTTTTGCAAAGTAAACGGTCGGCAGCATTTTTTACGATAAGTATTTGTATGCGTATTGATTTTGACAGGATTTTGAACTCACAGAAGGAATGATAAAAAATATCTTCATAAAATTTTGTACTGGTTAGATGCCACAGAAGATATTCTCATATTATTAAGAAAATCTTTATGTTTTTTATATCCGAACTTATAACTGTACTGATTAGATGCCACAAAAGGAAGGTCTTGGTACCCTTTGCGCCGCATACTTGTAAGGTTATTATCAAAATTTCTCTTTGTAACAAGAAAATGTTTCTAAAACCTGTTTAGCCTCATATAAGATTAAAAAAGTAAGTTCTTGGAAATGAGAAGGAGTTGCCTTCTCTAGGTACAAAACTTGTAATTTCACTAGCAAACACTAGATACCAATCACATAAGTCCATACCAGAAGGATAGAGCATATTCCATTGTTTGGTGGAGCATTTTAAATAGCATTAGCCGCTTAAAACTAGTTATGTAAAGTTGTTAACCCAAGTGGGAATATCTTTATAATCATGTGCAGTGTGACCCTAAAATAATTGCTAAAAGTTATCTTGTGACCAAATGCAATGAAGACAGCTTGACTTTGGATTTCAATTTTGAACTACATGCCAAATAGAACAACTCAAATTATTGACATTTCCCACTCTTTGTACCTAATTCAACTTCACTCTTTCTGGTTAGTTACATAGAATGACCAAACCTTTTAAGCCTAATTTTTTGTTCATGAGTTTGTTGGAAGAAACTGAAAAAACAGCATGAAGTAGTACTATTCTCATTAAACATGGCTAATTTCAATTCTTTAGGACATGCAACTGTGATTTCTTTTTTGTGTGTCAAGTGAGGTTTGATAGAAGGCATGTATATAAAAAGTCAACTTAAAGGAAGCATGATATTTGTTGTACTTTAAGAAGTTGAAGTCATCGATGCTCACACATAGAGGTTCAAGTACACGAAGTGGCTGACTTGCAAAAAGTCAACTATTTTTATAATCCCTTCATAAAACTTAACTTGAGCTTAAGTCAGCTTCACTTTGGAATTCAAATTTAAACTACATGCCAGTGGAAGAACTCATGATTACGACGTTTGTTTCAAAAATCGACCAATATTTATAACAAAGTTTGCTTCGTTTTCATGTGTCATTGCCAAAAACCGAAAAACAACATGATTACATGAAGTAGTTATGCTATTTCAAAAACATGTCTACTTCTTTTTATTGTTTGTGTGCAAAGTGAAGTCTAATAGAAGGCAGGAATATTATAAAGTCAACTAAAAGTAAGCATGATACATGTACTTTAGGAAGTTGGGAATCAACTCAAAGGAAGCATGATACATGTACATTAGGAAGTTGGAACTCATTGATGTTCACACAAAGAGGTTCAGGTATGTGAAGTAGTTGACCTGCTTAAAGTCAGCCATTTTTTAATCCGTTCATAAAAGTCAACTTCTTCTTTAATTATTCTACTCGTGATATTTGCACAACCAAAAATGTGTTCCCACTTGTTTGATTCTATCATTTAGTTTCAAGTAACAACTAAATTAAGTCACATCAAACATTCAAAATGCCAAAGAATATCCAAAATTGACGAAAGTTTGGGCATGGAATAATTTATTTACCCTTTATCTTCTGATCACAACCATCTAACTAAGTTTGTTTTGGTCAAAAATTAACTCACTATAAACTATAGTTATAATGTACCAGAAATTAAACAACTTGTAGCAATCTAGTATTTCTTTTAGCATAGCAAATTATTTCACTTTGATTTTAACGAAATTCAAAAGACTTCGAGCACTAAGTTCAATTGGACATGTTGGTTATATCCGTGCTAGTTTCTTATATGGAACCATACAAGGAATTCAATCACTACTAATTGGTATCTTTATTACGCATCAATTACAATAGATGCATTCGCCATAGTTTCAGCATTACGGCAGAGCCGTATCAAAGTATATCGCGGATTTGGGCGCTCTAGCCAAAACGAATCCTATTTTGGCTGTTACCTTCACCATTATTATGTTCTCATACGCAGGAATATATATATAACGAAACTTAGATTTGAATCAATAAGCAAACAATTATTATTAATCATGTTCTTACAATCAAGAAATCTTGAAACAACATTATCACCATTACTTTGAGTTACATAAGATCCTAATATCATTGTAATAGAATTTGCAAGCTCTTCTTCTACATAAAATTCAGAAACCGGAACCGAGTCTAGGTGAGTCGACTCACTAACTTCATATTCCACATCTACATACAAATTTTGCTCAATGAGTTTTAAACCTTCATCGATACGATTGGTTCTAACATCAATCCAATCTTCTTCATCAACCCAATTAGGCAAAGAAGAAGTGCTTCCTGCCATTTCCACCAATTGCCTTATCCTATCCATCGGAGACTCGCCGGAAACACCCGCAAACCGGGACATCTCCAGCGAACTCTCCGTGACATCCACAGAATCCCAAAAGTACCCTTGATCCAAAACGCTACTTGGAGAATTTCTTGATAAAGTTTCAATCTTTTCGAAACTTGAATTCAAAGTAACAAAAGGATGTTGTAAAGGTCTGTAACACTCCATCTTTCTTCAACATTTAATTTCAAACACTTATCCAAAAAATCTTTAGCTTCATCCGATAGCCACATCGGAAACAAAGGTACTTCACCCGAATACCCAATTTTATACAGCCCAGAAACCGGGTCTTTTATCTCTGGCCACGGGTTAGATCCCGTGGCCATTTCAATAACCGTGCACCCAAGGGCCCACACATCAGCCTTAAACCCTTGCTCCTCACCTCTTGCAACCTCAGGCGCCATGAAAACTGGAGTACCCGAAATTCCAAAGCGTGTAGACGTCTTTTCACCATTTTGCTCCAACAATTTAGCACAACCCAAATCACCAATCTTAACACATTCATCAAACACCAATATATTGTCACATTTAATATCACAATGTACTAAACTATTAGAATGAAGATAATCCAACCCAAGAAGAATTTGACGAGTATAAGATTTAATCAAACACTCATCAAGACATCCTCCTAGCTTCTTGATCACATCTGAAATCGTGCCACGTGGTGCATACTCGAGTAATAAATTGTACATTGGAATATTGTTATCATACTTAATATCGAACCCAATGTATTTTATCACATGAGGTGATGATAACTTTGCTAGAAACTTTTGCTCTTTTTGTAACAACATTGAAGTGGTAAGGCTAGTCGACTTGACGGCGACGAGTTCACCGTATGCGGTCATAGCGAGCGAGACCGTGGCTGAGGAGCCACGGCCAATAACCGGACCTTTTCTATAGCTCATTTGATATTTTATAAAAAGTGATGGGAATTTGTTTTGAAGTGTGTGTTTAAGGTATGGACATATGGTGATGGTGTATAAATATATAAGGTGGAATTAAGAAGCTGTGATTGGACCACGTGGCGCACGGAGATGAGTTATGAGTTGGTGGGCGGCGTTTGCTTGGCTTTAAATAAAAGCCAATCATGTGAAAACACGTTACCACATGGCGTGACTATGAATCCATATTTTTCATTGTTGCAAAATTTATTTGTTTTTGTGATTGCGGCGCCGGCCGTTTTACCGTCCATTCTTATTAGATTTTTTTACCGATTCTTTAATAATTGTATATGTAAATTGTTTAATAATTGTATTCAGTGTGAACATCTATAATAAATATGATTGATGGAGTAACAAATGGTTAAGGAAATTTGCATTTAAAAAAAAAGATGATACTTATTTGTCACTTAACTTATTTTTATGCTGTAGTAGTACTAAAATTAGAACACTGAATTGCGTTTTGCTGATTTTGCTTTTAAGAGCACATTTATTTTAACATATTTATTATTTTATTTAATAACTTACTACCCTCCTCTCAAACCTCACATAATCGGACATATCTCATCGCACGCATATACATTTTTGTTAAAAATTGCACCGTTTTCACCGTCGTCTCATTCTAATCACGAGGACACTCGTCTCGTGCATTTCCTGCTCACTGGAACGACTGCGATCAAGCTACGATCTGCTTGCGATGGGAGGGTCACGTGATAAACTAACGGGGTCTCGTTCCCACCCAATTGCTTCTATACTAAGACATCCTAAGATTTGGTTATGAACATGCCAACAAAACTAGTTGTTTATTAATGCGATTACAAATATATTGATTACAAATATATTGTGACTGAATGTGAAAGGGAAACGCTAACACGACACTTGTTTACCTTTCCAATAAAACTTGAAAACTTCACATTCATGATCAATATCTATTTTTAACTTTCCTATAAATACATTCTACATTTTTGTGCTTCAACATAGCCATCTTAAACTCTTCTTGCCAACAAACACCATCTTAAACTCTACTTATGATATTTTCGGCTACTTTATATTTACTACTTTAAGGAGGATAACGACAGAGTTCAATGGAAACCGAGAACTTTGAGGATAGGTTTTCAAATTGTCCAAGTTTTTCGGTGGTTCCAAGAAGATGGTTGCGGTAACAACCAATACACTATAGAGTTGGTATTTTGCTTCTAAAACACCAACAATTTGCTATGATTGTTTTTCGGGTGTCTGAAGTGTCTCAAGTCACCTACAAGATGCAAGGGCATCGAAACCCGGTCAAGCCTCTTTGCTTAGACCAAAGATGGGAACTTGAACAAACCATCCCTACTAGAGTGCATGGTTGTTTATCAACAATAACCACCCTCAATGCACTTTTTGCATCCATTCCACATATTGAATACATCCTTTCTTGTGAAGCATGGTGGACGAAGTTAAGCATCTAAGGTGAAGATGCTTCAACTACAATTTTTTTTACATGAATGCTAGATTAAAAGATGAGGTGATTGATGCAACGATACGATGTCGTACATGAGGTCATGTTTTGCCGCCGAATTTTCCCAACTTTTGGACACATGCGTCTCTTTCTCCAACTTTTTAAAGAACGCATCTATATCATCTGATTCTTTATCTTCAAGATGCTTCAACTACGATTGCGTAAATCAAATAAGTTGATCTATACATTATTATGCAACGTAATGTAATATTTTGTAATGTACGAAGTAATACTTTTTGAGTTAATGTAATGTATTGGTAATGTATAATCGATGCTATGTAATCTGATGCGATGTTAAAATAATTTATGTGTACTTTTATTATAAACAAACACTAGATAAAAATATATTAATTTAAACTAAAAATACTTCAAACAACAGTCGAAATATGACGCTACAACGTCAAAGGTTTTTAGTTGTGTAGTACTCAATGTCTTTTTGCTTTCTCCAACGTTCCTTTGCAGCCGGTGAATCTCAAGGTGTAGCGTAAGAGTTTTTTCGTCTTTTTGCTACTTATTTCATCAGTATCGCGACATACCTCTTCTCTGCAAGACAAACTTGTCTTGTTATGACGTCCAGTTCGATATTATATAGCTTTCTGTCAGTTTCTGAACATGATGAAGATTCAGATTTAGCCTCGATGGTGAGGTCATTTGAAAAGAATAAGTTGTGTAGTTTTTACTTTTAGAGTTAAGGGATTGGTGTATCTACGTTTGAAAGTCTTTATCAAGTGAATGTTTATAAATAAGAGTGTCTTCTCCTTTATTGTCTTCGCATTTAAGTCGCAATCAAATCGCAATCCGATAAAAGAAATATAGTTGCATTGATTACTACACTATGCATTTAATTTAACGTTCTGCATTCCTAATTGTATCTAATATTCTTACCCAAAAATATAAAAGAAACTGAATAATGATAAAAAGTAAAGATTGACTTATATTCATTTAAAAAAGAATGAAGAAATATAGTAGATCATATACTCTTGAAAGATAAAACATTGACACGCATGATATTAATCATAGTTGATGAGCAAATCTTTAAGAAAAATATTTTTTGCGCAATGGATTCATTAATTCTCTTCAACTACTTAATATATTCTTCCAAAATTGATGCAACAACTTCCCTGCAATTTCTTGCGCTATTATAGTCTAGTTGTTCGATCTCCTTGATCTTTTCATTTTTTCCTTTTTGTTGTCGCATGTAGAGTAGAGACCTTTTTAAGTAGTTCGTCTCTTAAAGTAGTATCCAAAATCCTTAATAAACTCGTTTAGTTTCTCAACGAATATTTTTTTTTTATAGTTTTGTTGTGTTCTTGTATTTTTTTTCTTTTTAATTATTTGAACGGAGGGAAGATATAGGACCTTTTATGATCAATCAAAGTGTATTGATGAAGTCTGAGTTTGTAATCTATTCTAGTGACCATCGCTTCGCTTTAAAAACTTTTTGAAGAAACTGACGGTTTAACATTTGAGAAGAGATTTTAGTAGAATTGGGTTGAGTTATTTCAGAATTGTCCTTCTAAGATAAGGAGTAGGAGGCTCAACTATGGTCTAAACTACTAGAGTGCACATAATTTTCAGTGGCTATAAACAAGGAAAAAGCAGTGTAATACTTCACAAATATATCGCAAATTCGGTCACATCACACATAGTCAATCACAGTTTCATTCAGGTAATAAACACCGACTAACTTGTCATATTCATGCATCATATTGAATTCACATTGGGTTCGTAATACAGTTGCAGTTGATCGTCGTATTCGTTTGTGATTCAAATGATCATTAAGATAAAATGGATAGATTTGGTAACTTATGGCTAGCTGCAGAAGCTACAAACATAGTTGCATTGAAGGGTCAGACATTCAACAGACAAAACATATCTATTTAATATATTAAAGTATACTATGTTAGGGTAATCTTGTCATTTAGAAATAAATCATTGTTTTAACCATAGCTATTAAGATCGATATCTAGCTCTTAAGATCGTACGAGTTTACAATTTAAATAAGTGAAAACAAGTTGATCCACTATAGGATCTTTGATGGCATAGGATCTTATGTAGGATCTCGATCTTACCGTAGGATATCTTTTGTAGGATCTCGATCTTACCATAGGATCTCGATCTTACCATAAGATCGTAAGATCTCGATCAGATCGATCTTACTTTCCTCAAATTATTTATAAAAGAAACTATAAACCAATGTGTTTTGTTAAAGTGGAAGAATAAAACATAACATTAGCAACCATAAGTGTCATATAAGTGTAAAATATATAGATTTTTGACTAAAAAGTTAATCATCTTGAATAACCGATTAGATAAATTATTATTTTAAACCCATGCGAATTTCATTTTTATGATGTTAACTTTTTTAATTATTCTTCCTTCATAAATTTGTTATATTATCAATTTTAGATACAAATGACTAGACGTATAAGATATTTGAACATTTAAGTAGGTTCTTTCGATCTCGTTCCGATCTTGAGAAGATAAAAATGATCCATAGTAAAATCTCGATCTTAACAACTTTGGTTTTAACAATATACCACAAAAGTTTGTTAAGTTATAAATAAGTGTCATCACACCAACCTTTCTAGGGTCACCTCTGTCACCTCAGCGCCATATCAGATTCTCTCTCTAAGATCAAATACATGACTCTAAGCCGTAGTAAGACAACCACATTAACAACCAAAAACATACCCCACAAAAGTTAATAAAAAACACACACAAACCAAATGCACGAGATCGGTTGCATAGCCGATCGAACTACACAAAAAATGTGTGTGTATGTGTGTGAGGGGGGATATGTCCTCGAAGGTAGATCGACCTTTGTAAGGGTCGGCATTACGAGTAGCATTAAGTGTTCATATTACAATTTTGGAATGTCCTATAATAAGTGTTCACATTGTATTTCAATCAATGAAAAAGACTTTAGTAAGTGAATATAATATTTGACTGGTTAAGAGTGTAATTAGTAAAAATTTTAAAACTATGTGCATTATAAATGCGAACATTTAATATATGACGATACACTATTAAATTCGGTTTATGCAACTAGTTTTGCATAGTATGTATTTTGATTAGAAAAATGATTATATACGTGAAATTCTTTTCAAATAAAGTATTTGTGAATTGTGATACTTAGCTTCCTTATCTATCAAAGCAAAAAGGCATGAAAGAGAGTCGGCAACCACCCAAAAAGGGAAGGGTCGGAATAATCTGATTATCAGCACTATCACTGTCAGCTTCAACACCAAAATAAAATGAGTTAGTTGAAGATGAGATTTTTATGTTGACATGTTATAGAATGTATTTTACTTAAAAAAACAAAAAAAAAAGTTATACAGTAATTATTAGTTCAATTGTTTATAAAGATTTAAACTTGTTGAAGTCAACAGATCTATGCGTAATTTGATTAAATGACGTCTATATTAGTGGATAATTAGGCTCAAGCCCGGTTTGTGGGTTTTGGAATTAAGGATTTACCATTATAAAAAATGGTTATAAATAAAGTTATACCTACGGTTCATTATAAATAATAGTTATCAATAAAGTTATTAGTGGATAATTAGGCCCAAGTCCGGTTTGTGGGTTTAGGGTATTAGGGTTTCACTATTATAAATAGTAGATGATTAATAAAGATTAACACATGGGTTTCAAACTTTCAATGTAAACATACGGTTTTACATGGTATCAAACCTAATCGGTCCTACCTCAAAACTTCAAACAAAATCGCTTTCCACCTCTCCGGCCGCCTGGCTACACGCCGGAGGTTTGGAGGCTCCCTTCAAATCAAAACTCCTCTTCTATACTGTTTTTTTCTTTCGATCAAGCTTTGATGAATGATTACAAAAGGTATCCTAGGGTGATCAAGTCATATGGTTTATGGGATTTTTGTAAGGATAGGAAGCAGAAGATCGAAAAAAAACTTAAAAAGGCAAAGAAAGAAAACTTGTAAGCTAAGTATTTGACTTGGTTTGATTCCTTGGATAAGTCCTCACTTAGTAAATTAAATACCTCTCTTCTGCCTTATGAAAAAAAAATAAAAAATAAATAATTAAATAAATTCTAGTTAATATATAGTTATTTAATTGTTTGTTTTTGTTTTATGTCGAATCTAGGGTATTAATTCCCGAGACGACTTTTGTTTGTGTCGAATCTAGGGTTTATTTTCGTTTATCTGCTTGTAGAAATCCTAAAACCAATTTTTATTTTTATTTTTATTTTTCATTTACCTGTTTGTCGACCTTAGAGTTGTCGACCAAGAGTTTGGTTTGTTTGTCGACCACGAGTTGTCGACCATTGTTTTCTGTTTTTGTTTGTCGACCACGAGTTGTCGACCATTGTTTTATGTTTACGTTTGTCGACCACGTGTTGTCGATTGGTTATGTTTATTTTGCTTTCTTAGTTTACTTCTCCAGGTTCGAAACTTTCAGCGATTTCGCCGAATCATGCTGAAAGATTAGTGGATAATTAGGCGGCGGTTTATAGGTTTTGGGAATTAGGGATTTACCATTATAAATAATGGTTATCAATAAAGAGTTATACCTACGGGTTTCATTGTTGTAAAATCTAGATTTAAATTAGTATTATTTTTTTTTTTGAAGTTTATGGTTCGTAAAACCTTTCTATGTATTGTTTGAATCATGCTATCTAATATACTACTTATTATCCCCGTTTTCATTTTAAGATGTCTTAAAATAATAGTGTAATCGATTGAGAATTTAGTAAGTAGAGATGATATTTAATTTAATTTGTTGAAAATTTAACGATATCACTTTTTTTACATTATGTATTTTTTTTAGGGACAATTAATTTAAAACGGAAAAATATCAAAACCAGAAAAACGTGAAAATTGAAGAAATAATCCTTTTTAGTTTGTGACAAAAAATAAAAATGAAGAAAACGATTGAAATGAACATAGCATAAAGATATTCCCCACCAACTTCTATGTGCGCTTTTAGTGGTTATGTACTTATGTGAATTTAGAACCTTTCTTATATTTAGTGGCTACCGACTAGCTAGTTCTAGTAATAACTATCTTTTTTGGTAAAAGAAATTGTATCAAATTATAATATTTGACAATTTCTAATTTCATTGGGTGTTTTTATTAAAAGCAGTTCTAGCAGTAGCAGTGAACAATATCTGTGAAATGTGAGCAGTTGACACAACTCATCGTTGCACTGCTCACTGCTTTTTAAAGAAGCATTAAAAAAATAAGTTTTCTTAAATAAATAGTAAAGTTCCCGCTCTTTTACCAAATGAACATTAAAAATCAAAAAGTTCATTGCTCAAAGCTAATCGGCCCAAAAAGCTCAAGCCAAACATAGCCGTTATATGAATAAGTTGCCTCAAATTGATCAATAGACAACGGAAAATGCTCACCTAAAATAATAGTACGAATCAAAACTATTGAAAAATGTTTACTTTAAGAATGTCTAATCTATTTTACTAGTATCTTTTTGGATTAAAGTTATCAAATAGTGTTCATATACTCCAATATTTATAAGTTTAGAATCTTTCCCACACTTTTCATACCAGTGAATGTTTTTAATCTTTAACATCCTTCAGGGGTATATATCTTTTTAAAGGTAATTCTGAAAGTACTTTATATATCATTCGAGCTAATTCAATAATAAAAGAATAGTCACATGGGGCATATTTTAAAGAACGTTAGAGTGTGATACATGAGGCATTTGGTACTTGGTAGGTGCTCATTAATATTTATTGTGCTTGCCTTTTTCACATGGAAGATTTGGCCTCTTCACATCAACCAATGAACACATATGGGCATATGAAAATATGTGAAATATATTTTACTCAATATGAAGTTCATGAATTATTGTAAGATTCTAGTGTACTCATGGTTCACGCATAAGTCATAACAAATGAATTTAGAATTCCTAAATGCGTAGCTTGATTTAAAAGAAAAGAAAAACGAAAAATAAAATCATGGTTACAAGTTTAATCATATTTGGTTGCTTAAGAATCAAACCTTATTAAAATGCACTGCACTAGTCCAAGTAACACGATGTTCACTGAATATGAAACCTTGTGATACACACTTGCATAGTTGCATTAATACTACTCCCAAAGATGACAAAGTCAATTTTTATGGAATTAAGGAAGGTCAAGTTGGTTGACTAATTTAAAGTCAAAATCTTGTTTTGGGTTTGTGTGTTCTGTCATCCTTTCGAGGTATTGAAAGGTGCAATATCGTTTCACATGCGAGAGAGCAATCAAACATGCACCAAATTTTAGAGAAGGTCGAATTCTAATGCTTTAAAAATAATCATGCTATTTTCATTTTAGACTACACAAAACAATTCAACACAAATGTAACTGTATATTGATAGTTATATTAAAGGAGTATGTTTGACAATTGTAACTTTTGTCGGAACTAGATATGAAGTTGTTGATAAAGATAGAGCGGAAGCTAAAAAAGATTATTTTATAAGATATTTGGAGTATTATTTGATTTTTAAAGATTATTGATTTTTTTTCACCACTCTTATAAGTTATATATGACAAACAAAACTTATATTTTAAGTAGCTTATATTTCTTAAAAAAAGCAATCATAATTTAATCTTTTGTGTCAAACATGCCCAAAAAGAAGTTATTCAATTCATAATCTTGTTTTTTCAAACTAAATTACTTACATTTCAAAGTGTCGATAACTACTAATGTATATTTCGTTGGGTAATGTTTGAATCAAATATGACCTAGCCAACCTATCCGCATCCATTTGATCAAGTTCCTCTATGGCATAGGTATTTTCGGTAGGTGGAATTGGAGTTAGATTCTCGAATTCATGAGTAATATCGATTTCAACCAACGGACCAATCCAATTCCGTTGGTTTATTTCGAACAAATCCATAAACATTTTCTTCCGTTGGATGTACTCACCATGATATAACACGGGTATATATGGGTGGCGTTGGGTTGGCGTTTTGGTGGTGGTATAAACGCTCATTTATATTTAACTTGTGGATAACAACATTTTTTTGGTCGAATCTTGATATGGGTGGCGCTGGGTTGGCGTTTAGGTGGTGGTGGTCACCGAAAAAGGTGAAGTTGTTGGGTATTGAGATGATGAAGAAGTTCGTATATATGTCATTTATTATAAGATATAGTAAAGACAAAACAATACTACATGGGACATATGTCACAAATCTAGCAGAGTCGCCTAATTTCAAAGTCGTCCTGGTCTATTTGGAGATTTTTTTTTGGAAGTGATTTGCACACTTCTAAAATTTATTGTCACACTCAAATTTAGAGTGTTTACATATATATCCTCACATTACTTTTAGTCATGTTGATGAGTGTGTAATCTTCATCATTTTAGTCAATCTGAGCTAAAACGTTTAAAATGCTTCGAATGCATCAAAATCTCGAAAATATCTCAAAATTACATTTTATATGTTTCGGATGCAAAATGTTTAAAATCGGATGAAAAATGAGCAAAGTTTGCATAATTGGCGCTCAGTCCCCAAGTTTCTTAAATTGTCGAAATAGTCCACGAGTCCTAATTTCAAAGAAAAATCACCAAAGGTCCTTTTTAAATCATAACTTGTCAAAATTAGTCCTTTGGTGAAAAATATCAAAAGTTTTGAGAAATTACAAGTTTGGTCCTCCAAGTTTCAAAATTGGCAAAAATGGTCCCTGGAAATTTGAAAATGTCAAGTTTAGTCCTTGTATTATTGAAACTTGTCACTTTTTGTCCTTGGAGCAACTTTGAGATATTGGCAGCCTTGGTCCTTTCATTTTCAGAAATTGCAAAATAGGTCCTTGTGTTATTAAACCCTTTAAACCATTTTGGACCCTTGTCAAACCCATGTGACCCCCCTGTCAATATCTATTTTGGACCCCTTTCATATATTAGCCCAAGTCAACCCTCTGGTCAAATAAACCAACCCCGCGCCCTTTTTTTTCTTCGTCTTCCCACCTGCTACCCTGCAATATCTCAACACAACCATTCCCCCAGCTCAACATATTACTCCCCTTGTCCCCTCCACCTCCACCACAAAACAAGAATCATTAAATGATCCTCCCCTTAACACTCAATCCTTCCACTGCTAAAACCATTTTGGCGCCAAAATGCATCAAACGGCCAAAATCCACTAAAGTCATCCAACGCCCCAATTCAGTGGGAATCAATCGGAGGACTAGTGGGAAGCTTTTGAAGTATAAAAAAGGAAGAAAGAAGAGAGGAAATCAAGTAGTGTAATTTAGTTTTACTTATGTCGTTTTAAGTTTTAAGCTTTCTAGTTCATGTTTAAGTTTTCAAGTGCTTTGTAATATTATTGCGGTGTAATAAAACCTATTTCCATTTTCAATTTCGGTTTTACATACGAATTCGCTTTTGCAATTTTATGTCTAAATTCTCAAAACAATCAATTGTTGCTATTAGTTGTTATTATTGCTTCAAGCTTCTATAAGCTATTAGGAAGCCTTTATAAGCTATCGAAACCTTTGAATTCGGTTTAGATTCATAACTCAAAATTTCCAAAAATACTAAAAGATTCGATTAAAAATAAAAGGCAAGGAAATGATGATCAAGGCGAAGCATGGTGATACTTGGATTGATTTTGGTTTAGAGCTTAGTGGTAAGCATATAGGAATGGTTATTTGATCTCGGTTCTGTTTTGTGCCTAAACTCATTTTGTAAGTCATTTCATTAAAGTTTGCATTTCCTAGTTCAAGTGTTTATATAGAGTTAATTTCGGTTCCAATGCTTTAATTATAGCTACTTTAAGATATTAAGCATTTCTTGGTCTATAAACTTGTTTTAGCATTATAATATTCAAAGCAGTTAAGATAAAGGGTGTTTGGATTCCTTGTGTTTCTTGTGCTATAGGTTGTTTGAGTTATTGTTTGAACTTGTTTCATGTCTCATTAGTGTCTAATAATTCAAGCAAGTCAAGAAAACTAGTTCTCATTTGGTGAAAAGTCAAATTGCATTTGATCTTAACTAGTGTGTCCATTGTTGAGTTTTTATGAATCATGATCAAGGTTTTGTGTTCATAAGTTGTTAGTGTTGGTTAAATAAGTCTTAGTATACCTTAATACATTACATTCAATGCTTAAGATCAAATCAAAGTTCACTTTGGTCAAACTTTTAGTGTAAATCAAAAAGTCAATATTTTCATTTGGTCGTTTTTGATTAAAACAGTTATTTTTAGTGTGTGCTTAATAGTGATTTTTAGCTTAAAAGCTTTTGGGAAATTAAAGTTCAGTTGCTAAACAAAATTAGAAAATACTAGTTCTCTGTTATTCAATTTTATAAAGTGCTTTTAATTGGCTTATTGTTGGTACTGCTCAAACCATGCCACATGCATGCAGTTGGGTGGTCAACTTGATAAGCTCGCATAGAGCTTATTAGTTGCTTAAATCTTGTGATCTTTGGTTCTTTGGGTAGCCACCTAGCCATCTTGAGGTCTCAAGCCTTGTTTTCATTTTGAAGCTTGTTTGGTAGAAATTCTTATAAGTTTAAACTTTGTCCCATTTCGCTTTTCAACACTAGTATCATAAGTGCTTATTGTTTGTTTATTAGCTTATCGGTGTTTGTAACTCGTTCTTTTAGCTTCATATTAGTAGCACTAGCTTGTTTGAATCTTATTCAACTTTTGTTTTCAATTGTTGAGCTTGTTTGAGCTTATATCATCACATAAGCTCTTAAGCTAAACTGGCCCATAAGCTCTCTCAAACCGCTTATTTGTGTTTTGTAAAATTTTGTCTTTGTTAAAGTTTCATAATATCGGTAATTA
The DNA here is from genome assembly GCA_022545495.1 of Chrysanthemum lavandulifolium. Taxonomy (NCBI): domain Eukaryota; kingdom Viridiplantae; phylum Streptophyta; class Magnoliopsida; order Asterales; family Asteraceae; genus Chrysanthemum; species Chrysanthemum lavandulifolium. The sequence continues at coordinate 224,414,809 of CM040243.1, read as the reverse complement.
AGTAGTTTTCAAAAGAAAATTCGAAAACATTAATTTAAAATCGGTGATAGTGTTTATTTAATAGGTTTTAGCTTTTTGATTTTCTTTTCAGCTTATTAATAAGCAAATCTTGTTTTTCTATTTTCTTAGTTTTCTGTCATCATATAGTATTTTTATAAAAGTTTCATAATTTTCCTAATCTTTTAGTATTTATTATAATTTTAAATAGTTAAAAATAGTAATTAATTAGTAATAAATAATTAAAAGCATAAAAATATCTTTTCAGTTTTAAAATTAGTTTTATCATATTTTAGATTTTTCCAAGTTAAAATTTCATTTTTCCAGTTTTATTTTATATTTTCTAGTATTTAAGTGTATTTTAAATAATAAATAATTAGATAAAAAGTGTGAAAAATATATTTTAATTTTAAAATTAGTTTTATAATATTTTAGATTTTTTCAATCATAATTTTATTTTTCTAGCCTTATTTTGTATTTTCTTCTATTTTAGAGTATTTATTAAATAGTTAAAATAGTTTTTAATTAATAATAATTAAATAAATAGTTATAAAAATAATTTTCTTTTCTAATAATTTTCTTTTATTTTTAGGATTTCAAAATGTCATTTTATATTTTTAGGTCTTTTATTTCTTAGATTCCACTTTTTATTTTGTACGTATACGTAGTTTTTAAACGTCACGTATTTACGTTCTTTTATCGATTGTTGTGCTTTCCAATTCGTATTCCATTCCATTCCAATCAATCGAGAGTGTAATTTCTCATCCAAAACCTTCTCGATCACTATCCTTAGTGATCACTCTATCATCTGAATTAGTTTGACACACCATCAGTCTCCGTGGGACTAAACGACCCGGAAATTCATTCTATTCTCCAGGACTTCATTGTATTTGTGTTTTAAGCAGTTTTAAGCTTCTTACAGTTAGCCATTCACAAGTGGCTAGCTTGTGTGAGGTAGCTTGACGGTTTAGCACAAATCACATGTTCACCCTCGAAAGGTATAAATGTTTAAACGCGCTAAATTTGAATGTATCAATTATTTATGAGACTATGCAACTTTTTTTTGTTTTTTTAGAGAAAAAGGTGCCTCTAGACACTCGGGTTACTCTCAAAATCAGCTCTTATTAAAATGGGAATGTCTAACCTAAGGGCATTGGTTAAAATTTGTCTTGTAGTTTTTTATTACATAAATGGTTAGGGATACACTATACAAACCCTCCCTATATTGTCACATCAATAGGTTTTGGTCAAACCGTATAACCAGCAATGCACACCGTACAAGCCGATGATGCATCAAATGATTGGACCCTCCTTATAGGAGGGTGTGGATAACTCACCCCAAATGGTTATTGTAGTTGACATAAATTTGCATATTTGGACGGGAACTCTTATAAATAGTTATTAAAAACAAAAAAAAAAACAAATCTTAAAGGTCATTTGTTAGACATTCCCTATTAAAATTACCAATCTACCATAGGGGTAAACAATAAACAACCAAATAGGCGCAGAACGTAAAAACATATGACTTGTCATTTTTGAAAGACTTGGACAGTGGTGCCAAAGTGTGGTGCCAAGCTCGTGCTAAACCGCCACGTCGGCGAGTTTTGAGTTTGGCACCGAAACTGTTTGGCACCACATTTCAGGGGTGTCCGTTGGCACGAATTTACGGTGCCAAACTCAATTTTTATTTTTATTTTTTATAAAATTTAAAACAATATATCCTAAAATTACTTTATTCATAAAAAACATTACAAGAAATAAAAAACAATAAACTTAAAAACATAACATAATTATTCTTGTGGATATTTTGCGGATCCGTGCTTGTTGGGCCTCACGATTGACGCGTTCATCGGATCGAGCGTGCTTGTGTCCATAGATAGCACCCGCGTATCTTGGCTATCCTTTGAGTTTCGATTAAATCGACCCTCGCTCGAGACTCCCGCTCAAGAACATCTTGCTTCATTTTCGCTCCAACTCGTATTGTTTTCCATCATTTGTGAAAACATTTCGGGTTTGAGCCGGAACTTCGGTCGAGTTAGGCGAGCGTTGGCTCTTTGCGATCCGGTACACCCGTCCGGCCTTGGCAATGCGTCGGGTCCAAAATGCTCGGGATCCTCTTCCGTAACCCAAGACGATTCGTCTTGCATTTGTTGAGTCCGGATTTTTCCACTTATGCTTGTCCTTCAAAACTTCAAGCCGACGAATGTTTAAAATCGCCATGATATCGTTTGTACAAAGTGTGGCAACGTTCCATGAAATCCATATCGTTCTCCCACTCATATGACCGTTTCATTCACAATCGAATTAAACTTCCCGACACAACGATTCATCGAGTCCACTTTCCGAGAAGATGTTCTTGATACGAGTTACAAACTTTTGTTTTTGCTTCCTGTTGTAAGCTTCAAAACTTTATACCAAAACGTTTCATTACCTTGATCCGCACCGACTTTTGGATCCTCGGATACTTGAATGTAAGTTTGCGCCAAAAGTAGTTCTTCTTCGTCGGTCCATGCGTTACGCGATCGTTGGTGGGTCTCGGCTTCTCTTGGTTGTTGGTTGCTTTTTCGTTTTCTTTGCCTTCGTGGTTCCTTCATTTTGTTTTTGGACGTGGGGTCGGGATGGCGCGTCCCTTCGGATTCGTCTTCGTCGAAGGTGGAGCGATTGGTGGGGCGATCTTGGTTGTGATTCGTTTTGTTGTTGTTGTTGTTGCATTTTCCATTGAGAAAACAAAGCGTAATCGTCGGGATTGACGTATGAGTTTTGTTGAGAAAGCGAAGGAAAGTAGTGTTGTTGGGTGTTGGATTCGGATTCAAGACGAACCGATCATTAGTTCGATGGATCGTTAAGCGTTCGATTGATCCAGGGTGTTGTTGGGATTCATTTCTTGAAAATATTGAAGTTGAGATGTATTTGAAGTGTGTGTGAAGTGGTATAAGTGATAAGGTTTATATAGGATTTGAAAGTGGTAAAAAGAGGTCAAAAATCAAAAACCCAAAACCACCGTTGGTTTTAAATCTGACTATTATTTAAAAAAAAAAAAAAAAAAAAAAAAGTGGTTATTGGTTTTGGTAGCGCTCTTGGCCTGACAGAGAGTAGCGGTCTTGTGGCTGGCGTCAAGGCCAAACTCGTTGGCCCAAGTTTGGACCACCGCATGTCTCCTGCTCTTAACGTGCGACAGTGAAAAATAAGGTACGCAGATATCGCTATCACTTCACATGCTCACGTGTTCTCATGTGATTGGAGTATATTTCACCACACGCAAACGCCGTCCATCGTCTGCTCTAACCCACTCTCCTTTCGCCACATGGCCTAATCACAACTAACCCTATTCTCACCTTTCACACTTTCTATTTATATCTTCACCCAACAATCTCACACACACATTTAAAAAAACTCGCTCTTTATATTACCAAAAAAAAATGAACTACAAAAAAGGTCCGGTCATTGGCCGTGGCTCCTCAGCCACGGTCTCACTCGCAACCACCGCGACCAGAGACCTAATCGCGGTCAAGTCGACTTCTCTTTCGACTTCATTGTTGTTACAAAAAGAGCAAAAGTTTCTAGCAAACTTGTCATCACCTCATGTGATAAAATACATTGGGTTCGATATTGATTATGATAGCAATATTCCAATGTACAATTTATTACTCGAGTATGCGCCGCGTGGCACGATTTCGGATGTGATCAAGAAGCAAGGAGGATGTCTTGATGAGTGTTTGATCAAATCTTATACTCATCAGATTCTACTTGGGTTGGATTATCTTCATTCGAATAGCTTAGTACATTGTGATATTAAATGTGACAATATATTGGTGTTTGATGAATGTGTTAAGATTGGTGACTTGGGTTGTGCCAAATTGTTGGAGCAAAATGGTCAAAAGACGTCTACACGCTTTGGAATTTCGGGTACTCCCGTTTTTATGGCGCCTGAGGTTGCAAGAGGTGAGGAGCAAGGGTTTAAGGCTGATGTGTGGGCCCTTGGGTGTGCGGTTATTGAAATGGCCACAGGGTCCAACCCGTGGCCAGAGATAACGGACCCGGTTTCTGGGTTGTACAAAATTGGGTATTCTGGTGAAATACCGTTGTTTCCGATGTGGCTATTGGATGAAGCTAAAGATTTTTTGGATAAGTGTTTGAAATTAAATGTTGAAGAAAGATGGAGTGTTACAGAGCTTTTACAACATCCTTTTGTTAATTTGAATTCAAGTTTCGAAAAGATTGAAACTTTTTCAAGAAATTCTCCAAGTAGTGTTTTGGATCAAGGCTACTTTTGGGATTCTTTGGAAGTGACGGAGAGTTCTACGGAAATGACCCGGTTTGCGAAAGTTTCTGGCGAGTCTCCGGTGAACAGGCTAAGGCAATTGGTGCAAATGGAAGGAAGTTCTTCCTTTTTGCCTAATTGGGCTGATGAGGAAGATTGGATCAATGTTAGAACCAATCATATCGATGAAATTTCAAATATTTCGGAACAAAGTGTGTATAGCTATTTAGATGAGGAAAATGATTTTAGTGAGTCAACTCGTACTGACTCGTTTTCGGTTTCTGATTTTTATGTATTAGAAGAGCATTCAAGCTCTTCTAGAATTACGCTAGAAACAAATGTACTCGAAATTGATGATGCAAGTGTTGTTTCAAGGTTTCTTGATTGCAAGGACATGATTAATGATATTTCTTTACTTATTGATTCAAATCTGATGTCTGCATTACTGGTTCCTGCATATATTTTCATTTTAATGAATCTGGATAGCTGTAGAAATTTAACTTTAAGCCAAGATATTATAAATATTACGTGTACAATCCATTTTCTAACAAAAGATTAAAGTGCCGAATATTCTAATAATGCTCATGTTTTATTTAATCTGTATATTCTTCCTTTGGCTTCTTGAATGTCTGATATGTTTTGATATAATTGGCACATAAAAATAATTGGAAGAATCAAAACTAGTGGGAGTAGTAGATGCTTTTCCTTGTGCAAGTGTTGTAGGTAAGGATTAATGGAAGAGTTGGCATTGATGGATGGTTGGATTTAAAAAGGGTTGACTTTGTGCAAGTCAGCCAACTTGCACACCTAGGCCTCATTGTGTGAACATCAATGATTTCAACATGACAACAAATATCATGCTTGTTTCATAGTTGACTTTATTGTTATAACCACTATATAATGTTTTAACAATTATTTTACACATACACGTTAAGCTTCTAGCAATATATGTCACTACTTTACAATATTCTTTACTTGTTGGTAACTAGGCATATATATTGGCCACTTATAGATTCCCAAAGAGGAAAGTGGAATTTGGTGAAAGTGAGGGAAGAGGTCGATGGTTTGGGGTTCTTCCTCTTGACATTTTGCTGAAGATTCAATTCCAAAGTCAACCACCATTCATTATATTTCCTACTAAAGATTTAGTATATTTTTAGGCTCACACAGTATATTAACATACGTCCGCTTGAGATAAATAGGTAAACGAATGGATTTTTCCTGTCCATTTTATTTGAGTAGGATGAGTCTTTGCGTCTCGTGTCCCCCTGAGACGAGTTTTTTAACCTAAGTACAGGGGCTTCATTGTACTTAAAGGTGATTTATTGCTACGCTTTTAAAGAGCAAAAGTAAGTTGTTACTACGTATAAACTAGTTGAGGAACTCATGATTAGTATTATCTTCTATATATTCTTTCAGCTTTTTGAATGTTTGATACTATGGTTTTCTTTGTTACATGAAAAATAAACTGAATTATAAATACTAGTGAGAGCAGATATTTTTCGTATTTTTTTCTTTATGCAAGTGTTATGGTTAGAATTAAAGGGATAGTTAGCATTGAATAATTGATGATGGATGCTTGGATTAAAGAAAGGATTGACTTTCTGCAAGTCAACCATTAACCAATTTGCCAACCTTTTGCGCATGAAAATGATTTTAAGTTTTCAACAACATAATTTTCACTATATATCATGCTTGTTCCATAGTTGATCTTTTTTTGTTATAATCACTTCATAAGGTTACAAACACTAGTTTACCAAATTAAGTGTAACAATACATATCGTTATTTAACGACATATTCGGCTTTTGGTAACTAGCGAGCCTATATGACATCTTTAAAGATTGGTCACTTTTTGTATTGAGTAAAGTTGACTAGTTTGGGTTCTTCCTCTTGGCATGTACTGTAGTTTATTTCTTAGTTCCAAGGCCAGCCAGCCTTACTTGGTCCTAATTTACACTAGTATTTGCACGGAGTCACAAATGATAATTATAAGTATATATTAAATCTGGATCAAAACGCAGCCGTTTTGTGGCATATAGTACAGTCTATTCTGATCTTCTGATCATGTGGACATCTGGGCGGAAAGCTTCTGATCACATAAGACTTCTGATGCAGGCGAGGGTGGTACGGGACTTCTTCTGATAAAAAAAAAGGGGATGATAGTGCGGCCAAAAAAAAAAAATGATTATATTCTATTTATTAGTGCTGACAATAACCCCATTAAAAAATTCGTCATAGAAAAAAAAAAAAAAAAAAAATTGATTATATTCTATTTATTAATCTGTGATCACCCCATTAAAAATTCGGCCATGCAACGCCATGACCACCGCCAGTCTCGTTTAATATATGCCCACTTGAGTTTATTCGTTTTGCATCTTAAAAGCATCTATTTTGACTTTTTCACAGGCCTGAACAATACATAATATTGGAATGGGTCCTTCTATTCTGCTACGGGCTACCCTGTACCGCCACCCTGTCACATTTTCGTCTCTGTGCGGTTTTTGACGGTTTACATTAGTATTTCAGCGGTTTTAAGCGTTTGATTTTATTAAACTTTATATTCTGATTCGCGTTTTCGGTTATAGCGTTTTGATATAAACAAAATTATAAAAATAAAAAAAAAAAAAAAAAAAAAAAAGGGGTATTAATAACCAAATTGGGGGGTATTAATAACTCAACCCTAGTGATTTTGTGTAAAAATTTCGTGTTAACCTTTGTAGTTGCACAAAATTTGGTGTAATCATATACATTGGAGATGATGAAGTATGTCTTCTACTTTGTGAATGTGACCTCCCAACAAACACAAAAACTAAACACAAGAGTCCAAATCCAGGAGGATATAGCATATTCCAATCACTATCATCATCAATATTCATATTTGTTTTATTATACCACAATATATATTTCTCGGGAGTCAGACATTGTGGTGATTAAGAGCAGGGTGGAAAAAGTAGAGCCGAAAATTTCGTCTGATTTGTACCTTCACTGCTTTATATATATAAAATTCAAATTCTCGAACTCGTTTATTTTGATATTTTGAAATCGAGTTCATTTCAACCGATTAATTTTATGATGTGTTAAAGGAAGCGAAGTTTAAATGGGTTTCATTTCGTTAATTATATAAAGAACATTTGTTTACTTCTTTTAACCTCGTTTATACGTATAGAAAATATATATATCGTATAAATTTTTATAGCTCATTTAGGCTCATGACTCTTCGAAGCTTTGTCAGAGCTTCAGCTCGAAATGATTATTAAATGAAATTCGAAATTAGCCGAGCTCTTTCAAGTTTCTACTCATTCGAACTTTTACCGCTTTGATCCCGAGCTTTTTACAAGCAGCTCGACTCATTTCTACCACTAATTAAGAGTAGTAAGTATGTAGTCGATATTTCGTAAAATATAATACTTAATTATAGAAATGACTTATATTTTTTAAAATCAAATTGATATTAATATTAACAAGTTATTCTATCAAACTTATTAATATCACGCATCAAATTAATACGGTTGCAATTTGATAATGAGCAAATTTTGAAAATTGTCGATTGTTTTGATGTAATTCATTTTTTTTTATAAAAGGGAAGAGAATTATGTTATATTAGATAGGAGAAAGATTCTCTCCTATCTAATATTCGTATAATTTGGAATATTATCGTCTAACGTTATCTCATAAGAACGGCTCAACACTATGAGCAATCCTATTTCCTTCCCTTTTAACCAAAGACCAATTACAAATGTTGAAAACTATTAAAATAATAACATAAAAGTTAGAGCAAATTACACGAATGGTCTACGTGGTTTACGTTGACTTGCATATTTGGTTGTTTGACTTCTTTTTTACTCAAATAGTCCTCAACTTTGAAACCCTTAACACTCATAGTCCTTTGACCAAATTAACGTTATTTTGACCGTTAAATAACCTCATATAAGTTGCACAAGAGGGTAATATCGTCATATTATATCTACGGGACCCACACACCAACAAATAAACTAATACACGATAAAACTTGCCATCTCTTTTTCCAATTTCCTGACACTCTCTCTCTCTTTAACCTTTTTTTTTTCATAGCTAATAACAAGTAACACTTATAAAACCAATCACCATCCACAACCCACGGCCACTTTAACATCTCCATGATAGTCTCGGCTTCAAAGGGTGATGTCTTGCCGCCACTACAACTGCTACTACCTTCTAACCCACCACCACTCACCGTCGATATGTGTCATCACTTTCAACCACGTCTACTAAATCACGACCACAATAACACATGATACTTAAGCCACCATATACAAAGTGGGTATTTTGGTTTCATTGTTATAAAGGTTCGATCTTTAGGCTGAAAGTAATGGTGCCACCCATTCACCTTTCACATCAACACCACATCAGCTTTCTCTTTCCATTCACACCCTCTCACCTTTAACTCGTAATGGTCACACCACTCACATTTCATTAAAATATACACTTTAATAAACATACCTCACAAAATACCCCACGCACACCCATAAACCAAATACTTAATAATAAAACATATCCATTTTGCACTAATGCCTAGAGGTGACTGGGTCACCTTTCGTCCCTTTTTTCCCATGTTCACGCATGAGTGTTTGTTTATGTAATGGATTTCGCGCGTGAGGTGCTATCTCAAGAGTTCCACTACTTCCAGTCTTACTATTTTCTTGACAAAAAGAAGGGTACATCGTTAAAGATCTTTGTTAAGAAGGTGTTTCTTATTTTCTGCTTTACCAAATTTTCTTTTGTATTTGTTATCGATCGATGACAAGTTTTTTGTGTTAGATCCTTAAAGATCTGTTAAACTCAACCCGAGATCTTGAATCTTATTTTTCTTATTTTGTTTTCAAATAAGATCTATGACAATTTTGTTTCTTGTTCTTGTTGAAACAAGCAATAAATCTTTGATATCATTTTAAGAACAATGACGAAAAACTTTAAGATCTTTGTATATGAAATTTCATTTTCCTTTTTTTTTTCCTGAAATTATTGAGTTGGTTGTGATTGGTTGATATTGTTGTTGTTTTGGTTTATTGAGTTTTTATGAGGTTGTAGTTGTTGTTGTGAAGATGTTGTGGGTGGTTGTTATGGATTTGATTGTCTTTTTTCCCCTTTATGGTCGGTGATGTATAAATGAGACCAAAATGCGTTAACAAAGATGTTTCAAAAATTGCTTCATTTAATATTTAACTGCTTCAAGATCGAATCACACTCGATGTGAATGAGTTTTTGGGGTGAAGGGATGCCCAATGCCGCTCCGTCGCAGTGACCAAAGTAGGGTAGCGAAGGTGTGGACATGGGTCGGATAAATGAGAACTTCATAGGTGTGGACAATGGTGAGTTTTATCAATAATCATAAGTCACAACCCAAAAAAATATAACATGATCTTTAAGAAGTATAAATGACTTATTAGAGATGGTTAAAAAGACAACGGTGTTGGTTAAAAAGTAGAAATTGGTGAATGTGGGAAAGAAAGAGAAAAAAAGATGGTGGATTGGTAGAGTGTGTGGAAGGGAGAGAAAAAGAAAAAAAATATGTATTTCATCTTTGTGTTACTGATTAAGGTAAAAGGAAATATGAAATGACTATTTTACCATCATGTACCTTGCACATTAGGGGTATTTTCTGTTAAAACAAACAGCTGTCAAGGTTATGGACTGTGGGTGTAAAGGATTTTCGAGTAAGGGATTGTCTACATTAAAAGAAGTCAAAGGAATATAAGTGCAAGTCAACGCAAACCACATGGACCATCCATGTAGTTTACTCTAAGTGCAAGACAAAGGACCTGAAATGTACAAGTTGCTACAATCAGGCTGACATTCCACTGAGAACATTTAGAGTATCATACTAATGCTTAACCAAATATCCAGTTACACAATCAAACCACCATAGTAGGAAACTTCCTTATGAATCTTACGAGTACCTTCAATTAAACATATCCTCGAATGAGTATGCAACTACATCTTTTCACATAATCACTGAAAGATAGATAATTGGAAGGCCTTTAGATCCAGGGTACAAGACATCTTCTTTATAATAGGATTCAAATAAGATAGTCACCAAAAAAATATAAAATGAAGTTCCACTAGTGCTTTGTCTTAGAAATCAACTAGCAACATGTATTCCTATCATGCCAATACATTGAAATCCCAACTTAAAACCAATTTCTAAGAAAGTTTATCACATTGATTTCCTAAAGAAAGATTATAAAGGATAGGTATAGTGACAAATCTTTTTTGTTAGGATGCCTTATTGGGTACACAGAAAATGTGGTGTGATTTGATCCACTAGATAGGGAAAGTATAGTCACATGATCTCTTATCCATGTTAAAACTAGTTTTGGATTTTTAGAACTACTATAAAGACTTACGGAAGTACCGATAATATCATACCCCACCATTTGTGGTAACTGGTTTATGCTTTATGCAATACATTTATATTTGCAAAGCCAATTGAGTAATGATTAAGGAAAAATATTAAATGGCATTTCTTGTGATTATGAATGTACTTGCTCTTTGCTGAGCTCAATCTACTCTTTGACTCTGTGAGGATCCATGAGGGAATCATGGTTTGGGTTATTTTTTACAAAGACGATGAAATCAGTACGAACAACATGAGAACTACCGACATATCATACAATGACTTGGAGAACTAAAACCACATTACAACGAATTAACACAACCATATGGATATCATTTTCTTATATCCGCTAAGGTGTAAGAAGTCGCGTTTCTCAATCTACGACTCACCTTATTTGAGTTGGCTAGTTTGGGGTAGCGAGATACACCCTTGCAGAAGGGAGAAATTTCAACGATTAATTCACCATTTTTTTCTAAAATATTTGCAATTGTGTACAAATGTATTTGTGCCAGTGGTGAAAGCTCACATGGCATCCATAAATGTCCAACTATTGTTCTAATGAACAAGATGTGGCCAGGTCAATCAAAATTAAGGCACACCCTTGGAATATGACACACCTACTTAGACAACCTGACATGACCTACTTAAAAAATATAAATTGTGGATTATGCTGAACACATGACACAACTCGTTCATTTCAGTCTCGAAGAAACAACAAGAATGACTAAAACTGAAGACCTCGTCTTTGTGAGGTATTTATGAGCCTAACCCAATTAAAAGTGGAGGTAATTAGGGCTGTAAATGAGCCAGACGAATATGAACGGAGCATTGTTCATGTTTGTGCGTTTAATTTCAATCGGACAAATAAACATACACGAATGCTTAAACGGACGAATTTTCTCATTCATGTTCATTTATTAAGAAAATGAGTTGTTCATGGTCATTCATGTTCATTCATTAAGACATTAAACGAACCCTAAACGATTGAACATACATGAACGTAGTGAAACAAACATAAACAATACTAAATTATGCATAATTTTTTGTTTTATAATTGTTGTTTACTTAAACAAATCAGTTTTAAAAGTATATAATTTAAAGATATGATATACAAATAAATGAACATAAGCGAACATTAATAAACGTGTTACGCCCCGTGACCGATTTAACTAAAAATTTAAAACTTTTCACTGAAAAGAAATGATCCAATACTAATCTTTTGTTCATGTTTTATGAACTGACAACAATCTGATGGAGACCAACCCTTGAGACAATTTTTAAATTAAACTATACTCAATTACTTTTAAAATGATCGGTGGCACAACTTCCAACAAGCCACGGTTGATTTTATACAAATTTAAGAAAATGACCAAAAACTGGAAAACCCCCTTAATTGCACTAAGGAACCCCCCCCTTTAAGTGCACTACTACCCTCTTATGCACTATGAAGCCCCTTAAGTGCACTACAACCCTCTTGTACACTAAGGACCCCCTCAAGTGCACTACTAGCCTCTTGTGCCCTAAGGATTCTCCCCAAGTGCACTACTACCCTTTTGTGCACTAAGGACCCTCCTCAGGTGCACTATTATCTCAAAATGACCCGTAAAACCTTTAAACATTAAATCAACACTTTAGAGTTATATTTGAACATATATGATACACATTAACTAAAAATATACCATATACATTGTTTCCCAACAATCTTGACCTGTTTGACCCAAAATGGGTTAAAATAGACCTTGTCCCAAATAACCCTTTTTTTGCATAACCCTTTTGTGCACTTTTGACCCATTTTCCAGAAAGCGACTTCTATAACATGACATAACACCAAAAATTCTAGAAATCATTAGGTCATTATAAAAATCAAATATATGCATAAACTTGGTCGTAATGACCCGAGGAAACGTGCTTTACAAAGTAACGGGTGTTATGCCAAACGCCCGTTTTGACCCGTTTGCATACACTACTTAAACATAACTCTTTAACATGCTTTAGGACCTGTAAAATGACTCTTAAACCATTTCAAAAACTTGACATTACAAAAATTTAACCCATTTAAAACTCTTAGGGAACAACTTTGACTTCGAGCTTGGTATTCTACCTAAGCTCCTATTTGCATACAAATGTTTTAACATACACTCTTCCAATCCTTAAGCCTTTTCCAATAGCCCTACCTTCTTCAAAATTGAACCTTAGCTCCAAGCTAAGCAAACCAAGGCATCATTATCAACAACAACACCATCAATATCTCTAAGCATCTTGTGAGAATCATTGTTGGAGATTCATTACTTGAGTCTACACACTAATCCTCTTCAATTTGATCATTAAATGGGTCGTCTCTCTTTTCCCTCTCTAAACTCACGACACACAAACACACATTAACATTTATCCAAATGAATAATGTAGAAGTCCAGAGAAATCTCTAGACATATGTTGGTGTGTCTTTGGCCAAATGACACACATGGTCCCTCAAGTCCTTTTCTTTCTACTTTAGCCACAAACAACTTTATAACTTATTTAACAATTGTCAAATTTAGTCCCTTAAGTATATGTATCATATTCCTATAATCACATTACACATTCTTTGACTATTAGTTGACTATCGGGTTTGACTACAACTTAACTTTCGTTGAATAACCAATAATATCAAGTCTCCCGACTCATAAAGGTCTTAGTCAAACTATTTAAATGACATTCTCATTATTTAATACTTAAAACTTTGTTTTGGGTGTAACAACTCTACCCTCCTTACTTAGATTTCGTCCCCGAAATCTTACTTGCTTAATGTTCTCGACCATTCGTAAACTTTTTTAATTAAGGTAGCAATCTCAATCCAAACTAAGTCATAGTCAAATATGCTAAAAACACATGTAAATCACATAATTTCACAAAATTTTAAGTATTTCTAATGACACCGCGCCATTAGTATCACATCACAATATGGAAATCCTCCATTTTCCTAACGCTCTACTATAAATAACACTTCATATCACAATTTTATCTAAAATTTCCAACAATGACGACTTGTTATATGGAAAAATTTACCATTTTGACTTTATATAAGTGAAACTTCAACACTATTTCCACATCATTCACCAATGCACTAACATGACTTAAAGTCATATTCCGATCAATTTTGCATTCTACTTAATACCAACACGTATCTACTTCAAAAAACAAATCGGTAACTTATTTCAAAATTATATCAAGTACCATCTAAACGGCACTTTCAAAAACCAACTACGCATTACTTAAGCAACTTTCTTATTAAATTTCGAGAATACTTTCCCATTATCTTCTCAACTTAATGCACAAACTCGTTCTAGGCGTCTACCTTAAGGTTTCGCACATAACCTTAAAGCCGTTATAAGTTTCCATTCACATTTAATCTCATTTCTTATGACGCCTAACTAGTTTTAGCTTTCACTTTCCATTCTCTACCCGTACTCATGCCATATCGTATACACATAAGCCCACTCATTTATAATTCATTATTTACATAAAAAGGCATCCCAATCTATGTAAGTAAGGAATCATAAACTTATGGTTCGGCGATTTACATCTTCTTTATTTAAATGAAGAGGCGTCCCAATCCATTTAAATAAGGAGATTATAATTCATCCTACTTATGCACTTCCGACACAACAATCATACTTACTTTACCTTTCATCTTTTCTAGCCTTGGATCCAAGCTCACTAACTTTTCTCATAAAGGCCAGTCGGCCTTTTCCCTGTAGGGCTTAGCCACCTTAACCTTGCGCAAGCTAAAATCTATGCCACAAAGGCAAGCTAGGAACCATGCCATGAAGGAAAGCTAATACCCATGCCATAAAGGCAAGCTAATAACCATGCACAAAATATAACCTATGCCACAAAGGCAAGCTATCAACCATGCCAAAAAGGCAAGCTAAGCTATCCCGAAGGATACTTCGACACATGCCAAGAATGTAGGCAAACCATGCCGGTGAAGGCAAGCTAACAACCATGCCATGAATTGCAAGCTAATAACCATGCCATAAAGGCAAGCTGGGCTATCCTGAAGGATACCAAAATATATGCCAAGGATATAGGCAAACCATGCCAGTGAAGGCAAGCTTGTTAACCATGCCATGAAGGCAAGCTAGGCCATCCTGAAGGATGCCAAAACACATGCCATAAAAGGCAACCTGGGCTATCCTGAAGGATACCAAAATTAGAGCATCGGATCCAGGCTATGTTTACTTTAACATCTTTACCCATTTTATCTTTCATGTATTGCCTTAAGCATTGTCAACATTCGCTACTATGTTCACTTTCATCTAGACAAGTTTCTATATAAGACTTGCCGATTTATTATATTTTCACTTTCACAATGTAATCTATCATTCATCCGTCAACCCCAAGTTGACTCACACATTCACTATATGCCATTGTATCACATTGGCCTATTCAACTCTTTCATGCGCATAAGTCTCAAATCTTATCATCATCCATATGTCCAATATATTAGCATGATTAGATTAATGTTTTACAATTCTTTCTAGTGCACTTCATATCACTATGAATTCTAGCGCAATCTATCTCATTCACCACTTTTACTCATCACGCTTAAACATTTATTACTAACGCATTTTACTTATCATGTTTTATATGTAACATGATCTCATCACATCTTAACCATACATTTTAACTTTTCTCATTTAATTAAGCGTGCAAGAAATCATGCTTCAAGCATCTAATCATTATCATATCTTATCATTCATTATAATACAACAATCGCAATCAAACTCAATCATGTCTTTCTAAGCACCAAGCTAGAAACAAACTTCACTAATCATTTCTTAATTTATCTCATACACTTATATGCATCATGCTATCAGGAACATTCACGTTTTACTTAGACATATAATAAACTACCATAGACTTAACATCACATAACCAATAACATTTAACACTTATCCAACAAGTGTTAAAACATTCATAATCATATTTAAATCATATAGTCTATGGCTCATATATCATATTATACAAACAATCTATGTCTAAGCATCGACATTCTAATTAGCCGCAAGTACTAGACTACCTTATAACTAAGGCATTCACTTTCCACACCACTTACACTTACGGCACACGCAACTACAAGTGGTCTAAGTTTAGGCAACCCACAATGGCAACCTAATTTACTTAAACCAAATCTCTCCCAAGTTGTTACGCCTCGTGATCGATTTGACTAAAAATTTAAAACTTTTCACTGAAACGACATGATCCAATATTGCCCTTCTGTTACTCTTTTATGAACCAACAACAATATGATGGAGACCGACCCTTGAGACTATTTTAAATTAAACTATACTCAATTAACATTAAAATGATCAGTGGCATGACTTCCAACAAGCCACGGTTGATTTTATACAAAATTAAAAAAATGACCAAAAACTGGAAAACCCTTAAGTGCACTAAGGAACCCCCCTTAAGTGCACAACTACCCACTTGTGCACTATTAAACCCCTCAAGTGCACTACAACCTTTTTGTACAATAAGGAACCCTCAAGTGCACTACTATCCTCTTTTGTACTAAGGACCCTCCTCAAGTGTACTACTACCCTCTTGTGCACTAAGGAGCCTCCTCAAGTGCACTATTATCTCAAAATGACCCATAAAACTTTTAAACATTAGATCAACACTTAGACTTATATTTAAACATATATGATACACATTAATTAAAAATATACCATATATATTGTTTCCCAACAATCTTGACCCGTTTGACCCAAAATAGGTTAAAATAAACCTTGTCCCAAACACCTCTTTTTATGCATAACCTTTTTGTGCACTTTTGACCCATTTTCTAAAAAACGACTTCTATAACATGAAAAAACACCAAAACTTCTAGAAATCATTAGGTCATTATAAACATCAAATATATGCATAAACTTGGTCGTAATGACCCGAGGAAACGTGCTTTACAAAGTAACGAGTGTTATGCCAAACACCCGTTTTAACCCGTTTGCATACACTACTTAAACATAACTCTTTAACATGCTTTAGGACGTGTAAAATGACTCCTAAACCATTTCAAAGACTTGACATTACAAACATTTAACCCATTTAAAACTCCCATGGAACAACTTTGATTTCGAGCTCGGTTTTCTAACTAAGCTCCTATTTTCATACAAACCTTCTAACATACACTCTTCCAATCCTTAAGCCTTTTCCAATCGCCTTACCTTCTTCACAATCGAAACTTAGCTCCAAGATAAGCAAACCAGTGCATCATCATCAACAATAACACCATCAATATCTCTAAGCATCTTGAGGGAATCATTGTTGGGGATTCATTACTCGAGTCTACACACTAATCCTTCTTTAATTTGATCATCAAATGGGTCTTATCTCTTTTCCCTCTCTAAACTCATGACACACAAACACACATAAACACTTATCCAAATAAATAATGTAGAAGTCCAGAGAAATCTCTAGACATATGTTAGTGTGTCTTTGGCTAAATGACCCTTATGGTCCCTTCCTTTTCTTTCTACTTTGGCCACAACCAACTTTATAACTTATTTAACACTTGTCAAATTTAGTCCCTTAAGTATATGTATCGTATTCCTATAACCACATTACACATTCTTTGACTATTAGTTGACTATCGGGTTTGACAACAACTTAACTTTCGTTGACTAACCAATCATATCAAGTTTTCCGACTCATAAAGGTCTTAGTCAAACTATTTCAATGACATTCTCATTATTTAATACTTAAAACTTGGTTTTGAGTGTAACAAAACGCATAATCGGATGTACACAAACATTAATAAACAAACGCGACATTTTTTCATGTTCGTTCATTTAACTAAACGAACGTAAAATATTATTCATGTTCGGTCATTTAATAAATAAATGAGCGTAAGCGAACTTTTTACCGATCGGTTCACGAAATGTTCATTGAACGTTCAGTTCGTTTACAGCCCTAGAGGTAATCATGTTTATGTCGGTGATGATTCAATATTCGTAGAGTCTGGCCTGCCATTAGGGTAATCCTCTGGCACTTTTTGTTGACTTAATCCATTTGGTCTATTAGTGGTCTCTAGGTTAGAGGTGTTCATGGATCGGGTAATATCCACAGTGACCGAAAATTGAAACCGAACCGAACCGAAAAAAACTGAACCGAATTCGTAACCGAACTGAATTGGTCATAACCGAACCGAACTATATATTCGGTTATCACTTTGGATATGGTTATGGCAATGAAAATCGAAAACCGAATTCTTATAAATATATATCTTTTCTATGTTTTTATATAAAAAAATTAATAAAACTATTTTTTTAGTATAAATATAACATTTTTTTATATATTTTATATGAAAAAATTACTAAAACTCTTTTTTAGTATAAATATATCATTATTTAAGTTTGAAAATAAATTTTGTACTAAAAATATATATAATTAAATAAAAAAATAATTAAAATTATGTAATTCGGGTTATTCGGTTCGGTTTTCGGTTATACGGGGTTCGGTTTTCAATTATTCGGTTCGGTTGAGTCAAATTTGAATTTGATTCGGTTCGATTTTGGTTTGACCTAGAAAAATAAATAACCTAACTAAACTGAATAACCCGATAACCAAGCCGATGAACACCTCTGCTATAGGTTGCGAGCATATTTATGAGTTAACATACAATACATAGAGATTGACCTGATTTACAAAATTAAAGCATACTTAATTTATTTGCTTATATAACCCATCTCAAATATACATGCGTACCACCCGCAAAAGCATGGGTACAAGTTCATAATGCTTTGCTAGTTAGTGATACAATTCAATTGTCATTAGTCAATGAACCGAAAGTGTTAAATAACTTATTATCTTTTACGAAATGAGGCTAACTTTTACACAGAGTTTGTTACTCTATTGATCACTGACTATCTGCCCGACAATTTTAGAAAAAAATGGTCCTCATGCCCCGAGTCTTTCAAACTAAAAAGAAAAAATAAAAAAAGATGTAAAACAAAAACTAAAAGTTGCTATGTAGGTGCATGCACCGTACAATTGGTTACAACATAAGAGTAGTAAAACATAGAAAATGATGCTTCACTCAATTCTACATCTCCCATTTATGCTCCATATGTGTCATTGGATAGTCGACACTCTACTAGAGTTAAAAAAATATACTTATCAGTCACCACACATGATGCAGGCCAGGACCTACCAGTAGCAGCCCACCTGGCTAACTCACGACCCAAACGAGTATCCACCAGGCCCATTCGCTATGAAGATTAGGAAGTCCAGTTGAAGAAGTCAAGATATCCCTTGTTTTGTTTGTTATTTTCCTTGTTGATCAATTCTGCATGTTTCCATTATTTACTCCATGATTGAGATCATGGCTGATTTTTAGGCTAGTCTTTTACTGCACTTCTTCCTTCCATGTACTAGTATTTAAGTTGATCTTTGGTTGAATAAAAAGGATAGCAGAAAATTGCTCCAAACTTTCTTCGTTAATTATTTTCAAGTTCCACAATTTTATAATTCTTGTTTAAAGTATAAGAAAATCCCATCAAATTGGTGCTTTCATTATCGATCACTATGCCTCCCCGCCGTGACCCGTCACCTTCACCAAACGATACTTCCACCCTAACCTCCAAAATCGACCAACTTATCACCTCTTCCAACACCGCCGCCACTAACAACGATAACCGCCTGAAAGCCTTAATCAAAGCCGCCACTGACACCGATACCCGCCTGAAAGCTTTAATCATTGCCACCGAAAACCTCTCCGCAAAAATATCGTTGAATTCAGACACCACTACCATGCTCGTCAATAATTTCCAACGTTTAACTTCTAATTCCAGCCCAATTCAGTCCACCGCCACCTCCACACTTACAATACCACTTATAACAATCGGAACTTTCCACCCTGCTAACACCTCATCTACCACCACGTCCACCATACCACCAAACAGTACCCATATTCCCAGCCAAACAACTTCCCCACAAGTCATCCTCCAAGGCCTCACTAATTATTCAACTTCTTCATCCGCTTATACAGGCCCTCCGCTACCTCAGTTCAACGATTATAATTTTTATAACAATAGCAACCAATTCCAAATGGCCAATCAAATCCCACCCTTCCAAGAACCGCCACTCTTTACTACCCATAACCCGTCAACCTTACGACAACTGATCAACATCACAGCACCACCGACTCAACCCTGTGCACCAAAAATTACACTTCCATTATTCGATGGTACTAACCCACTTGATTGGACCTTCCAAGCCGACAATTTTTTTAGTTTTTACCATACCCGATTGCTAATCGCACCACATATTCGGTCTTCAAGTTTACCGGAGAAGCCCTTTCTTGGTACAAACACCTAGCTACAAATGAGATGCTCAGCACGTGGGAAACATTTAAACGTGAATTGGAGATTCGTTTCGGTCCGTCCTCCTATGAGAACCATGAAGCAGCCTTGTTTAAACTAAGGCAAACTTCCATTGTTGCCGCATATCAAATTGAATTCGAACGACTCAGTAATAGGGTTAACGGTCTATCGGCCCAAACCCTCAAAAACTGTTTCATCTCGGGCTTACGAAAAGATATACAAAACGAGATTGCATTACTTAAACCTATGACTCTTCATCAAGTTTATGGGCAGTCAAAATTGATCGAAGAAAAGCTGGCCCAAAATAAACCCAAAGTATCCTTCACCAACAAACAATCCTATTCTACTGTTACAAACCTAACAACCACCCCCACTCCCCCTGCTAACGTACAATCATCCTCCACCGTCACTCCATCACTTCCATTCGCCCGCTTAACGCCGGAAGCCATGCAACAACGCCGTAAGGACGGCTTATGTTTCCGTTGCCCAGAAAAATACACCCCCGGACGCAAATGTTCCCCACCTTAATTCCTGTTGGTCTGTGATAATGAAGATGATGATGGGCTGACACCATCTCCCGAAGAGCAACCATCCACCATTACTCACGACACTCCACATTATCTTGCTCTGTCGGATGCCGCCTTTTTTGGCCTGTATTCTACCCAAACCCTGCGCATTACAGAGTCATATTAACAGACACCCCGTTACCATATTAATTGACTGCGGTAGTACGCACAACATTGTGCAACCACGAATCGCCACTGCACACAATCTTCAAGCGGAACCGATCCTTCCGTTCTCGGTTATGGTTGGCAACGGTCAACACATTTACTGCATGGGAGTTTGTCCCAATGTTCAGTTACAGTTGAAGAAGGATACGTTCAATATACCATTTTACATAATTCCGGTGGAAGGTGCAGATATTGTTCTCGGTGTCGCATGGCTAGGAACACTTGGTCGCATATCGACAGATTTTTCAATCCCAGAACTCTCATTCAAATGGAACGGTACCGAACACACCCTGACCGGCGAACCATTATCTTCCCACATCACTCCCAGTTCGGTTTCCTCTTGCATTCGAAACGGCTCAGTTGCATCCTTACACACACTTACTTACCAGCCGCCAATCACTACAACAATCAATGATCAGCCCCCAACTCATCCTAACCCACGAATCCACAACCTGTTGTCTACCTTTGCCAAACTATTTTTGAAACCAAACCACCTCCCACCCAAACGAACCAATGACCATCACATACCACTGATTACCGACAAACCCATCAATGTGAAACCATACCACTACCCCCACTTTCAAAAGCAGATTATGACACAGCTCATCCAGGAAATGCTTCACGATGGGGTAATCCATCCTAGCCAAAGTTCGTTTTCGTTACCAGTTCTTTTAGTCAAGAAAAAGGATGGTACATGGCGATTTTGTGTTGACTATCGAGCGTTAAATGCAGCTACACAAAAAGATCGCTTCCCTATTCCAACTATTGATGAACTGTTAGACGAATTACATGGTGCAACTATTTTTTGAAAATAGATTTACGTTCGGGTACCATCAAATACGAGTTGCGAAGACGACATAAAAATAGCTTTTCGTACCAGCGATGGACACTATGAATTCGTTATGATGCCCTTTGGCCTCACAAATGCTCCATCGACATTCCAAGCAGCTATGAATGATTTGTTCCGTCCCGTTCTTCGGAAATTCGTTTTGGTTTTTTTCGATGACATACTTGTTTATAGTACCAACGAGAAGAACACCTCGAGCACTTGCAGTATGTTTTGGAAGCTTTGCAAAAGAGCGATTTTTATGCAAAACCTTCCAAATGCACATTTGCTGCCACCTCATTATCATTCCTGGGTCACATTATTTCTAATGAAGGTGTCGCACCAGAACAAGACAAAGTCGATGCCATACAATCCTGGCTAAAGCCTACTTCCATGACCACGCTGCGTGCATTTTTAGGGCTTACGAATTATTATCGGCGTTTTGTACGAGACTTTGCAAAGATTGCCACTCCTCTCACTGATTTATTAAGATCTAAGGAATTCACTTGGTCTTACCAAGCTCACTCAGCCTTTCTTGCTCTCAAACAGAAGATGGAACACTTGGTAACATTGGCTTTGCCAAATTTCAAGGCAGAATTTGGCGTCACAACCGACGCCTCCGGAACCGCGATTGGCGCCGTCCTATCACAAAACAACCGTCCCATTGCATTCTTTAGTAAGAAACTATGTCCCACAATGCAAGCTCAATCAACATATACTAAAGAACTTTACGCAATCACGGAGGCAGTAAAAAAATGGAGACAATATTTGTTAGGTCATCAGTTTCGTATCTTCACCGATCACCATAGCTTGAAGCACATTTTAACCCAAGCGATCCAAACTCCGGAGCAACAGAAATGGCTTACTAAGCTTATGGGTTACGATTTTGAAGTCCATTTTAAGCCGGGAAAAGAGAATGTGGTTGCCGACGCATTAAGCCGCGTTAATTCCTCCATTATGTTAGCTATCTCAACACCCCAAGCAACTTGACTCAATGAGATAAAGAACTATTTTGCAACCCATATTGATGGACAGAAGCTGATCAGCTCAATTGTTGAAGACAAAGAAACTTTTCCACACCATGAAGTTCGCAATGGGTTAGTTTTTGTTCACACCCGGTTACTTGTGCCTCCTCTTGCCGATGTGAAAAATAAACTTTTGGCGGAATTCCATGCATCACCACTCGGAGGCCACAGCGGTGTTACCGCAACAACGAAACGTTTAGCTGCTGACTTTTATTGGCTTGGTCTAAAGAAAGATGTGGCAACATTCACTCGAAACTGTACCATTTTCCAAACAACCAAACCACAAACCGTATGGCCTTTTACAACCTTTGCCGATTCCCGAAGGTCCATGGGTGGACATTTCAATGGATTTCATCACAAGCTTACCTCAATCAAAAGGAAAAGTTGCTATATGGGTTATCGTGGATCATTTTTCAAAGTTTGCTCATTTTATTGCTCTTCCACGAGGCTATACCGCCGCCTCACTTGCAACCACGTTTTTGAAAGAAATTTATAGGTTGCATGGATTACCCAACTCAATTGTTTCCGATCGCGATCCGTTATTTTTAAGTAATTTTTGGAAGGAATTATTCAAGCAATTGAAGACAAAGCTCTTACATTCAAGCGCTTACCATCCCCAAACCGATGGGCAAACCGAAGTGGTCAACCGTTGTTTGGAGAATTATCTTAGAGCCTACGTTTTCAAAGAACCAAGAAACTGGGAAAGGTACCTTTATCTTGCTGAATTTTCGTACAACACTTCACACCATTCCACTATTGATATGACGCCATTTAAAGCCCTCTACGGACGTGATGTTAAAACAATTCATGAGTACACAAGCGGAACATCTACCACTGCTTCAATCGATCAAACGCTGGTTGAACACGCACGTTTAATCGATGTCTTGAAAAAGGCGATAGCGAAATCACAAGAACGAATGATCAAACAAGCCAATAAGAAGAGAAGTGATAAAGAATTCGCAGTCGGAAATCTTGTTTATCTTAAATTACAACTGTATCGTCAACACTCGGTTGTAGCTCGTCGTTAACGGAAGTTATCAAAGCGTTATTATGGCCCTTACAAAGTATTGGAACGCATTGGAAAAGTCGCTTATCGTTTGGACTTACCAACCGGATCTCGCATTCACCCGGTGTTTCACGTTTCACTCCTTAAGCAAAGCTATGAGACAACCACAACATTGGAAGCGTTAGATTGGAAAGACAACAGTGTCCCTGATTATCTTCCACAAGAAGTCTTACAATCACGAGTGAATCAATCGGGTTAAGATGAGTTTTTGATCAAATGGGAATCCAAACCGATAGAGGAAGCAACGTGGGAATCCAAGGAAAAGATGGCTCTCGATTATCCATTTTTTCAGCTCGACATTGAGGACAATGTCGTTTCTCGAGGAGGTGATGATGCGGGCCAGGACCTACCAAGTAGCAGCCCACCGGCTAACTCACGACCCAAACGAGTATCCACGGGCCCATTCGCTATGAAGATTAGGAAGTCCAGTTGAAGAAGTCAAGATATCTGTTGTTTTGTTTGTTATTTTACTTGTTGATCAATTCTCATGTTTCCATTATTTACTCCATGATTGAGATCATGGCTGATTTTTAGGCTAGTCTTTTACTGCACTTCTTCCTTCCATGTACTAGTATTTAAGTTGATCTTTGGTTGAATAAAAAGGATATCAGAAAATTGCTCCAAACTTTCTTCGTTAATTATTTTCAAGTTCCACAATTTTATAATTCTTGTTTAAAGTATAAGAAAATCCCATCAACACACACCATGCACGGTAATATTAAAAGACACGTAGCTTCGTAAGAAATCAGATCATGGTATCCAGGATACAGGTGGTTTTCAATTGAGTAGTCAAAGAATATACATAACCTTTATAAAAATCACTTGCAAAATAAGTAAATTGTCTCATATTTAAGATAACCATTTAAATCGATTGATGACATTCCCACTGACGGAGCTAGGATTTTTAAGTCGGGTGAGCCATATTTTATTTTGGATGAATCTAATACAATTTAGTATAGTAAATACATTACTCATATTACTATTAACTGATATAAAGTTTGGGTTACCCATGGCCCATCCCACCGTTAAGGTAGCTCCGTCCCTGGACATTCCCTAAATTGATGTAATGGGATTATACGAAAATCATAGTGTACGATATCATACACTGCCCGTATATGAAAACTTATTTACCACATGTATATCTTGAATCAGGATTCCACATGTAGACCATTGGCTATTAAAATTATTTTTAGATGTGTTCTAATAAGAAACATGCAACAAGAACTCAGGTGATTTATGCATTAGTATCAGTCACACGGAGAAGATATCATGCATGACCCGTTGGTCACTTTCTGGAAAATTATGAAAGCATGAAAAGAGAATAGATAAAAGTTTGATCAAAATCCTCAGGCACCCATGAGACCATCATGGATCTCTCATGACACGGTTGAAAGGATGGGCAAGGAGAAATATGTTGGTAATTCTTATGATTCATTATATAGTACTAGAAGGGTACCCGCGCAATGCGGCGGCGGGTACCCGATGACTATTTTGTAGCGAACAAATGTTTTGAGGTGGTGATGTGATGAGATGGTGGTGACAGCGGCGACGATAAGTATAGTTATATGTGTTTGCTTACCCGTTTAGTGAATTCGTTTCACAACACTTGAATGTATATGTGTTAGTTGTAAGTGTTTGTTTGGGTTACCCGTAACTTTCACGCTACATCATTATTCCGCATATAAAATACCTCGCAATCTCTTACGCGTCAAACACTCCCAAAAATATATGATTTTGACGAATCAAGATTATATTGATTGGAATAAATGAAATAAAGGTTAAAGTTGTAAAATTTGAATTAAAATAAAATAAACCCCACTAAAAATATAAAACTAAAACTCATAAAAATATATTAAAATGGATGTTGAATTAAAGAGCATAAAATTTTAGAAAATATGGTGAAATTAGATTAGAATATAAATAAGTAGATAAAAAGATATTTTAATTTGAAAATAAAGATGAATTTTTAGTTGAGAAGTGACATATGTCATTTTATAATTGGAGCTCCTTATCTTAATTTGTGGTTGTTAGGAGTTAGGCTTGGAGTTTGTTAGAAGTTAGGCTTGGAGTTTGTTAAGAAGTGACACATGTCATCTCATGATTGAAGCTCCTTATCTTAATTTTACATGCATTATAATATATCTTTCCATAATAAGCAAGTAAAAAAGTCTGAATTTTTAAGCCTTCTAATTTTAGAATGCCTAAATGCATTATAAAGTAGTATAGATATATGCAACTCAGATAAGCATACATGATTCAAAGCAGGAAAATCACCGAAATATAACAAGGATAATCATGGAAAGATAGCAGGATGGATACATACATTGTTCATTATCCATTCTTCGTGATGGTAGCGCTTACAACCATCTGATCTGGTGATCAAGACTGCATATTTTCTTTCCGCTTCTATACTAACAAGTTTTAAGTTGTGATTCAAAGGCCTTTATTTCAATGCTTAAAAGTGGTGTTTTGATTATTTTTATGCTTGTGTATCTAACAAGCAATGAGAAGCAAATTTGGTTATTTTATTTAGGGATACACCACATTAGCATAGGGTTCACCTACAAGGCTCCAACAAGAAAATCACATAATCAGGTGTGGATACTTCAAAGACCCATAACACAATTTTAATCATTACAAAGATGCAAAACATAATGCACAAAGCGGCATATCTGCTCCGAAGACAGGAAAATAATCGTGCATCAGCGGCACAACCACTCCGAACACACGAAATTCATCACCCAAGTGACAAGTTCGGATAAAAATGCGAGACCCCATCGCACAAATTAAAGCATCATGACCATTCCAAGTGACACTAATCCGGCCATTAAAGGGATTATTTGATAGATACAAATAGCTAAATAGTACGCACAGTAGAAAGTGTTAAATTTGGGGCAACGACATCATCCCACTATTTTAGGGGCTAAGAAGCTATAAGTATCTAACTTAAAAAGTTTGATACATGCTAAATGACAAAGTCAATCATGACATCATCCAGTTACAAAAAGGATATAAGTCGTAAACCAATGCACATAGCTTGATATGTAGCTAATTAGTAAGGTCAAATAAGAACATCATCCCGCCAAAAGGGAATAACCTGTGAAAAGCGTACAAAAGAAATTAACACTTAACACTAACGACTCTGAATCAAGACATCGTCCCACCATTAACGCCATAAAAAGGCAATAAATTGCGAACACACGAATCTTAATACATAATATATAATAGCAATCACTTAATGATCACAATATGATGTATATATAACATGCTAATGGGCTACACAAGCCAAACTAAACAACTAATCGGGCCAAGCACATAACTTCCGCTAACAGTAACCACTATTGCAATCATGAAGGAGTATTACGAGGAGATTAATTCTCATAATTCCATTCACTAAGAGTTTTACTTTCCTATAAATAGGAACACATACATGCATGAAAAACAGACAAAAAACCTAAACACTTAGAAGCGAAGAAGTTCTTGTTTTATGCCTAAAACAAAAACAAACACTTGGTCTTATCCCAAGAAGATATTCGTGCAACTCAAATGTAAGGTCGAATAATTTTATTTAAAAAGTGATTACACGATTCTAAGTGATATCCGGTACTCATTTATGTTCTATACCCAACTGGGAATACCAAATTAAAACCCAACAATCAAAGAAAACTAATTTGTGATAATCAATGGCTGCTCCTATGAAGCATATGGCTGCTAACTTCTCAAAACTGTAAAAGTTTGAAGGGGTTGATTTCAGAAGATGGCAAAAGAATATGCATTTCTTGTTGTTAAGCATGAGTGTGGTGTATGTTCTAAGCACTTCAATACTAGATGATGGGGACGATGCAACCGTGGAAGATATAAGGAAATGAGCAAATGGGAGAATGATGAGTATGTTTGCAATGTTTTGATCCTCAATGGTATGTCTGACCCTCTCTTTGATATTTATCAAAATATTGAATCTGCAAAAGAACTATGGGATTCGTTGGAGGCCAAGTAGATGGCTGACAATGCCTCTAGCAAGAAGATCCATGTAAGTAATTTTACAAATTACAAAATGGTCGATTCTAGACATGTCATGGAAGAATACTATGAACTTCTTAGTATACTTGGTAGATTCACACAACACAAGATGAACATGGATGAGGCTATTCCAGTCTCTTGTGTTATTGATAAACTTCCCCCTTCTTGGAAAGATTTCAAGCATACCTTGAAATAGGGCAGTCATCTGCGTATTGAGGAATCCCTCAGGGTGCAAGATAGTGACAAGCCGAAGAGCAACATGTTGCTGGTTCTTCAACTATCAATATGGTGGAGAATAACATCTCCACCGGGTATAATGACAACAAGGGCAAACGTAAGCATCAAGTTACACCAAAGCTGATCCTAACAAGAAGTCTAAAGTGACTTGTTGGAAGTGTGAGACACATGGACACTTGAAAAAGGATTTCAAGTGTGTTAAAGTTGGTAACAAAACCAATGGTTTAGGCACAAGTGGTTCAGGGAGTGGTTCATCCAACCCTCTGAAAGGTCAGATTATGTTTACTAAGTCTTTCCAAATTTATTATGTTACATATATATATCTAAAGCATACTTTGTGTAGGTTGATGATGTCACGTGGTAGGTTGACTCTGGTGCTACAATCCATGTGTGTTAAGATAGATGCAGGTTCAAGACCTGTGAGTCGTTGAATGATGAATCTATTCTTCATATGAGAAATGAGTCAACATCCCTGGTGCATGGAAGAGGAAGTGTGGATTTAGGATTTAGTTTTGGAAAAGTTATTTTTTTGTTTAATGTTTGCATGTACCACAAATTAGAAAGAATTTGGTTTCTAGTAGTGCTTTTAATAATTGGGGTTATAAATAAGTGATTGAATCGGATAAGTTTGTTTTATCTAAACATGTTGTGTTTATTGGTTTTGGCTACTTGAGTAATTAGATGTTTAGTCTTAATATTGTTAATTATTTTGCTAATTTAGCCTTTATGTCAACCTCTAAACTAAATCATTCAACCTTATGGCATGCCATACTTGGCCATGTACACTTTAAACGAATGCAAGATATGTCTAAAGATGGTTTAATACTTGCCTTTGAATTAAACAATGAAAAGTGTAAAACTTGTATGCTGACTAAAATCACTAAGTAACTGATGAGTGTCTAAATACTCATCATTTTTGTACCTATTAAACTGCAAAAACATCTGAAAACACTCAGAAACGCATCAAAATGATAAAAATATCACAAATAAGTGTTTTATGTGTTTTAAATGCAAAATATCAAAATCGGTGAAAACGATCAAGTTTGCATAATTGGCGCTTTAGTCCCCAAGTTTCAAAAGTTGTCAAAAACAGGTCCCTCGGTAAAACAAAATAAAGAAAAATGTTATTCAAGGTCCTGAAATATTCTAAGTTGTCAAAATGGTCCTTGAATAAATCTTTTGTTAAATGGCGAAAAAGGTCCTCAACTTTCAAAATGTCAAGTTTGGTCCACGAAATTTGAAAATGTCAAAATAGTCCTTGCACTATTGAAACTTGTCAAAAGTGACCCTTGTGTGAACTTTGGAAAATGGCGAAATGGCCTTCAATTTTTCGAAATTACAAAACAAGTCCTTATCAAATAATAACCAAGCCTTGTCAAATTCAATTGTGACCCCTGCCTTTAAACTTTTGACCCCCCTTTTTTGACCCCTTCCAATATGCCCAGTCAAATAAAGTCAAACCATATCCAAGCCCGCCCACTGTGTTTCTCCTTCTTCACCACTTGGTCTGCAACCCTACATCTCTCCCATCCACCTTTTCCCACCTTATCCCTTCCCCCTCCTCCATAATCATTACACCTATCCACCCCCCCCCTAGTTGCTAGCTCAGAGTCCACAGAGGTCAAAATACCCTTTCCCGCCAAAATTGGATCAATGGCCAAAATGACCTCTACTCATCCATTGGCTCACAAGAGTGGTGGGATGTGCTCAGAAACAGGTGGCAAGACCTTTTGCATATAAAAAGAAGAAAGAGGAGAAGAGAGCAAGTAGTAGTTAGTTTTTATTTTCATTTGTATGTCGTTTTTATAACAATGTCTTAGTTTAAATCTTAAAGTGTAATTTTTCAGTTTACATGTATTGAAGTTAAGTTAATTAAGTGTTCTTAATCAAGTTTAAGTCCTAATTCCAAGTTTCATTTCAGTTTCAAGCTTTATGTACACTGTTTGAAATTTTAATTTCAAACTCCTGTTTTAAAGCTTTTAAGTAGCTTTATTTCAGCTCAAATAGGCTTATTTAAGCTTATCATAGCTTTTTGTAAGCTTATAAAACAGTTTCAATCAAATTAGGTGCATGGTCAACAAAAGTCAAAACTGTGAAGACATTTGGTTCAAACAGTGATGAAATGGTAATTGGTGATTGCAGAGCTTGATTTGGGTTGGAATTAGAATAGAATAGTGGTTTTGGATCCTGGTTTAGCCTGAGAAACAAGCTGGACTATTGTGAGTATCTGTCTCATTGTCATTTTCATTTTAGTTTGCAACTTGTGTTTGTATCTGTATCTTTGGTTAAGATTGGTTTTTACCTGCTTATTTAGTGGTAATTAGAGTATTTAGACTTAGTTTCATCAATAATTCATGTTAGCTCAGTGGTTAGTTCTTTTAAAGTTCAAAACAGTAATTTCAAAAGGGTGTTTGGATCAGATGTGTAATTTGAGCTTGAGCTCTTGTTTATGTTTGAAACCTGTCTATGCAGTCTTAATATAGGTCTCTTGAATCATTTGAGTCAGTTATTTGGTCACTAGAACACCCCAAGTCAAAATCTTATGCAACCTGTTTTAATTTCATGTCTGTTAGGATTTTATAAAACCAAAGGTTTGTTTTGTGTTAAAATATCACTAGAGTAGCTTAATGTAGTTTCATTTCAACATTTAACATCATATTCAGTCCAAAAATTGGTGCCAAAGTTCATGAAAGTCAAAGTTCTATATTTGTCAAAAAGTCAAAAAATCTTGGAAAACTCAGTTTCCACCAACCTAGAGTGATTTTTCTTGGATTCATTTCTGAGCCAAATCACATGAAATTGTGGGTTCAAGAACTTCAACTGGTCTAGATTCTTAATATCATTTTTAGAATTTTGGTAATTTTTAAAAGCCTCAAAGCGCTTGTCAATATGGGTATAATTCCCAATGCACACACTCGATGAATCTTGAGTGTGCATGTGGTTTTCTGAGCTTGTCACAAGCTCATAGGAGCTTGTCTAGGTCAGTTTCTGGATTATAAGCTCCTAGCCAGGTCTAGTTTAGGTTCCATCCCTTGGTTTCTAGTCTCGACTTATTTGGCGACTTATTCTTGGGGCAAGTAGGCCCAAAATCTGATTTTTAGCACTTTATCTCAATTCATCAATTCTGTGCATTGTGTATTTCAAAGGCTTAGGATAGTTGAAACTTGTTTCATTTAGGTACTTTTAGCTATTTACAACTTCTGTAATCAGTTGGTAGCTTGTTTGTAGCTTTTGGCTTATCCAAGTGCTTATTTATAAGCAGTTTCCACTGCAGCCTCAATTTCCTTCACACAAGCACCTGTTTTTATATTTTTCCTAGATTCCTCATATTATTTTAAGCTTATCTTGAATTTTTCAGATTTTTCTAAGACTGTTTGGTATTTTTCTTAATTAAAATCAGTTTTTAAGCCTTTTTAATTAGCATTTAATACAATTAATTAAGAAAAGTTTCAAAAAAATAATTTTTCATTTTTCTTAGGTTAAGATAAATATAAAAAGCCAAAAAATTATTTTTCCAGATTTTTCATAGTTTAATTTGTAATTTTAGTAATTTAATTAGTTTTAAATAGTTTTAATTCATAGAAAATACAAAATAATAAGAAAAATATAAAAATAGTTTTGAAAATTCTCTTTTGTTATTTTAGATTTTCCAAGTCATAATTTCATTTTCTAGCTTTATTTCATATTTTCTTGTATTTTAGGTTATTATTAAATAATTAAAAATAGTTTTAATTAATAATAATTAGATAAATAGTTATAAAAATAATTTTCTTTTTCTTAAAATTTTCTCATATCATTAGGTTTGTAAAAATGTAATTTTCATATTTTTAGGATTAATACTGATTTATTTTCACATTTTCTTTTGTACGTCACGTAGTCTTTAAATTAAGTTTTATAAAAGAAAAATCAAAAACATTAGATTTTACAAATGGTGATAGCGTTTATTTAATATAGTTTATCTTTTAATTTCCTTTAATTTGCATTTAAGCCCCTGTAGTTTATGTACTTTTTCGTAGTTATAATCATTCACAACCTCCTTATCCGCTCAAATCTTCTCGATCACTACATCGTTTGACTATTCTCGCATGTACTCGTTGGGACTTAACGACACGGAAACACTATACTCTCCGATCTTCATTGCATTTGTTTCCGGACTGTTTTAAGTTTGTTACGATCGGCCATTCACAAGTGGTCGGCTTGAGTGATAAAACTTGACCGTCTGGGAACGAATCAAATTTTTGGCGCCGCTGCCGGGGAGCTGTGCTAATTATCTTCCGTTTAGCAGATTATTGATTTGAATATTCACTCCTTGTTCATACCATCTATATGTGTTTATGTTTTCTTGTAAAAATCCAAAAATCCAAAAAGATTTTCTTTCTTATTTTTGCAAAATGTTTATCCAAAAACCCAAAAATATTCATCTTTACCCTCTTACCCTTTTTGATTCTTTATCCCTTTACCCTCTATCCATTTGATTCTAACTTCTTCTATTCTCATGGAATCTCTCGACTGCGACGAATTCTGGGACGGAGTTGAAAAACTTCAGACTTTATCTCAAATGTCAAGAATTCGTGTTGTTCGTGATGATCCATTAATTCTGCATAGAGAAATGGAACGAGAAACCGGGGTGACAAAGGACCAGGTACTTCCCTCTAATAATGGAAGTGCTAAATCGTCCAACCTACGGTTATCCAAAGACCTAAACCCTCAATTGCTCTAAGCCGTCTAAAATTGATCCTAAACTTTCGCGATTTACGGTTAAAAGCAAACATGCGAGTTTAGACCGGTGACTAGCAAGAATGACTTGCCTAATCTTCACGTTTCTCAAGAACCGAACCGAGACCATAACGGAAGTGGTGGAAATTGCTAGCTCTCGAGCACACCACTTGTCCCACCTCCGGATTTTTCAAAATATTCTTGAGACTTGATAGTCATTCGGATCACCATGTTGGTTTTGTTGATTCTTTGAATAAACCGATTCCTTCTCATAACTCTCAAATGAAATCGTTTGGTTGTGGTGAGCCTCTTTTGGTTCACCACATCGTTGGTGTACATGTATACGGTGTGGTAATGATATTCGTAACGGAGTTGTTTGTTTTGTGGTTCGAGGAATTCATTTGATTATGATCCTAATCCGAACTCATTTAACGACCCTCAAATTTTCCAATTACCCACCACACCCGACCTATCTTCATATAACCAACATAATCTTTGTGAATTTTGTGGAGGTCCTCACCAAGGATTTGAGTGTCAATCCGGAAACACGTTTGTCTATGAACAATTCTCCGGTGATGCTTAGAACTTTGGTTATGACCAATATCCATATAATTCACGATCCGAACTCAACAGTTTCTTGTTGTGAAACTGTGGAGGTTCCCATTTCACTCGATTGTCAAGCAGGGAATCCATTCCCTTGTAACAATTACGACTATCCATATCACGACCAACCTCCACGGTGCCAAATGAATCAAACTCCTCAACAAACCCAACAAGACACTTATCTAGAGCTTCGAGTCGGTGAAAAGAACCGAGGAGTTGTGTAAAACAAAGATTTCATAATGTTCCCGTTTTTCTTGTGTATATTGTGGGGTCCTCATAATGATTATCAATGTCAACTTTCCGGTTTTGACAAATCTCCACTCCCACAATGTCCGACATTCAAAATTCACATGAGAAATCCATGGAATAATTGCTAGGCAAGAGCGGTCGCTAAAATGAAATTCCAAATTGCCTTTGAAAAATCTATTAGGGAATCAATTGCAAAAGAAAAAGCGACGGATCTAGCTCTCAATTTCGTTTTATTCGATGACGGTGATGATGAGGATACACTTGATTCATCAAGTTCGTCGATTGATATCCCAGCGGTTGAGATTCCATCTCAAACAACGCTATCACACCAAGCTCCCACTCACTCTACGAACATGGGGACGAGCATCTTGACCTTGTTCACGAAAAGGAATCGGACGAATTCATAAAGTCTAGTGTTGAGAACCTTGTCCCAATCCGAGAGAGTCACAGGAACTTCGATCATATGTGTGATTCTATTTCCCTCTTGAGTGTTCAAAGATCATTTTGAAACTTTCTCCGATGTTAGCGACGATTGTACTTCTCATGGAAACATCGGTATGTTGAGGCATCACTCCAGCGATCGATGTCGATCATCATCTTGAGGAGTTCACCGATGAACTCACTCACATCAATCCACTTTCATCGGAAAGTAATGATAGTCTCTTTGATTTCAAAGGCGATGCGGGAGACCGAAAGTCTCCTTGATAATGATCGTTCACTCACTTCTTATCCCAACAAATCCAATAGAGAATATTAATCACTTTGTTCTGAAACATTCAAAACTACTTTCACCAATCCTCTATTTGAATTCGACCACGAATTCACCTTAATTTATGAGAATCCACTCTTTGATACTCGATTGAGGATAGTGATGAGTCTCTGATGGAACAAGAATTCACAAATTTACATCTTGTGATTGATTCTCTTCACGAGGAGTTCGCGGTGAACTCACTCATATCATATCTCCGCGGAGTATGATAACTTCCACTGATCTAGACACACCCATAATATGTCTTGATCAAGCAAGCTTAACGATGAGATTCATGAAACTATGAATTCTCCTATTGAGGATGAAGAGTTAGTCATGATTTTTATCATGATTTTCTTTCTTTTCTTCATATATTCTATCACTTCTCCTGTTCTTCACTCCTTGGGAATGAAGACATTATCTTGACCCGGCATTTCCATGTACCATTTGTGAGCCGGTCTGCATCTATATATCTCGTCGGTGTGGAACTTTCACGTGCTTCAATGTTTATCCAAACATCTTGAATGAAAGTCCGATGGAGATTGTCTCTTCCACTTACTTCCCATGAACAAATTAATTCGGGTCGAGTCAAGCTAGCGACTCGGTAATCAAAAACGATAGTTAAACATGGGTTTTCACCCGTGTGTACCACTCAAGTGTGGGGAGATGCCCCACATGTTGTATATAGATCTAAAAAAATGAATGAAAATTGTAAATATTAAAAAAGAGAATAATTGTTGTGTTTCCACACTTAGCTAGTAATGTTATCTTTTTACGTTCTAAGTTTCGGCATAACAGCCGGTACTTTGAATATTGAGGACAATATTCATTTCTAAGTGTGGGGGGGGGGGAAATTCTGGCGAATTTGATCATAAATGTACCCTTTTAGTCCCTTTTTCCCCAAAAATGGCAAAATTTTAAATATTTTTCTTTTAGTGGAAGTACTATGTACTAAACACAGCAAATGGTAATCAGTCCACCATGTCTAACCCACAAAAGGATTGGCTAATCCAGGAGCAAACGGCTCTTGGTAAAGATATCTCAAATCCGTTGACGGCTTGCAATTTGCCCAAAATTGTATGGTATTCACCACCATATCCTTAAAAGTGAAGAGTTGGCTAGCCCGCAAGTTTATGGCTTGTGGTAAAGGCGATGGAAAAACCATAATTGGTAATCACTCACCAAAGATAATATTGATAATTTATCTAAGAGTTGGCTAGTCCGAAGCAAACGGCTTCGGTAAAGACAAATCAAATCCGTTGAAAGTCGATGGTTTGCTCAAAATCATTTGGTTATCTCGTGTACCAAGGTTCTTACTTGAACCGAAACATTTGGCTACTCCGAAGTAATGGCTTTTGGTAAAGAGATGAAATCCATTAATTTTTCTCAAAACATTGCTAGGGACTAGCAATATCTTAGTGTGGGGATTGATGAGTGTCTAAATACTCATCATTTTGTACCTATTAAACTGCAAAACATCCGAAAACACTCGAAACGCATCAAAATGATAAAAATATCACAAATAAGTGTTTTATGTGTTTTAAATGCAAAAATATCAAAATCGGTGAAAACGATCAAGTTTGCATAATTGGCGCTTTAGTCCCCAAGTTTCAAAAGTTGTCAAAAGCAGTCCCTAGTAAAACAAAATAAAGAAAAATGTTATTCAAGGTCCCGAAATATTCTAAGTTGTCAAAATGGTCCTTGAATAAATCTTTTGTTAAATGGCGAAAAGGTCCTCAACTTTCAAAATGTCAAGTTTGGTCCTCGAAATTTGAAAATGTCAAAAATAGTCCTTGCACTATTGAAACTTGTCAAAAGTGACCCTTGTGTGAACTTTGGAAAATGGCAGAAATGGCCCTTCAATTTTTCAGAAATTACAAAACAAGTCCTTATCAAATAATAACCAAGCCTTGTCAAATTCAATTGTGACCCCTGCCTTTAAACCTTTGACCCCCCTTTTTTGACCCCTTCCAATATGCCCAGTCAAATAAAGTCAAACCATATCCAAGCCCGCCCACTGTGTTTCTCCTTCTTCACCACTTGGTCTGCAACCCTACACCTCTCCCATCCACCTTTTCCCACTTATCCCTTCCCCTCCTCCATAATCATTACACCTATCCACCCCCTAGTTGCTAGCTCGAGTCCACAGAGGTCAAAATACCCTTTCCGCCAAAATTGGATCAATGGCCAAATGACCTCTACTCATCCATTGGCTCACAAGAGTGGTGGGATGTGCTCGAAACAGTGGCAAGACCTTTTGCATATAAAAAGAAGAAAGAGGAGAGAGAGCAAGTAGTAGTTAGTTTTATTTTCATTTGTATGTCGTTTTATAACAATGTCTTAGTTTAAATCTTAAAGTGTAATTTTCGGTTTACATGTATTGAAGTTAAGTTAATTAAGTGTTCTTAATCAAGTTTAAGTCCTAATTCCAAGTTTCATTTCAGTTTCAAGCTTTATGTACATTGTTTAAAATTTTAATTTCAAACTCCCGTTTTAAAGCTTTCAAGTAGCTTTATTTCAGCTCAAATAGGCTTATTTAAGCTTATCATAGCTTTTTGTAAGCTTATAAAACAGTTTCAATCAAATTAGGTGCATGGTCAACAAAAGTCAAAACTGTGAAGACATTTGGTTCAAACAGTGATGAAATGGTAATTGGTGATTGCAGAGCTTGATTTGGGCTGGAATTAGAATAGAATAGTGGTTTTGGATCCTGGTTTAGCCTGAGAAACAAGCTGGACTATTGTGAGTATCTGTCTCATTGTCATTTTCATTTTAGTTTGCAACTTGTGTTTGTATCTGTATCTTTGGTTAAGATTGGTTTTTACCTGCTTATTTAGTGGTAATTAGAGTATTTAGACTTAGTTTCATTAATAATTCATGTTAGCTCAGTGGTTAGTTCTTTTAAAGTTCAAAACAGTAATTTCAAAAGGGTGTTTGGATCAGATGTGTAATTTGAGCTTGAGCTCTTGTTTATGTTTGAAACCTGTCTATGCAGTCTTAATATAGGTCTCTTGAATCATTTGAGTCAGTTATTTGGTCACTAGAACACCCCAAGTCAAAATCTTATGCAACCTGTTTTAATTTCATGTCTCATTAGGATTTTATAAAACCAAAGGTTTGTTTTGTGTTAAAATATCACTAGAGTAGCTTAATGTAGTTTCATTTCAACATTTAACATCATATTCATTCAAAAATTGGTGCCAAAGTTCATGAAAGTCAAAGTTCTATATTTGTCAAAAGTCAAAAAATCTTGGAAAACTCGGTTTCCACCAACTAGGGGTGTCCATGGTATCGAACCGTCCCGAACCGAACGGAACCTAAAGAACCGAGAACCGAAAATGAGGAAAAGTGGAACCAAGAACCGTCCCAAGTTTTTCGGTTCGGTTCGATCTGATACTCGGTTCCAGATGGAATTTTCGGTAATTCCAAGAGTACCAAGTGTAAAAAAAATATGTTTGGTTGGATGTGAAATTTTGGTACTCGGTTCGTAGAACTTCGAAAGAAGTTGACAACCATAATAATATTCCACAACTTGACTTACAAACAAACAAAAAACATATATCCGGTAATAGCAAACTCATTATCCACGAAAATTATTGCAAATTCATTGAGAATATTATATATCAATCATTGTGACTAGCTTACAATAACTTACATGGTGAGAATATACATGCAGTTATGCCATAATCGTTAATTGTTTCTCGACTTTTATCATTACATTTAATGAACAATAAATACTAACAGTTAACTACAACTTCTTGTTAGTTGTTACTGAGCAGCATAAAATTGTTCAATATGCGGCTATGCGCATACTCGATATTCCAGTTTAGAAAAAAATTACTTTCATGTTTATAAATGATGTTTGAATATTTGAATGGAGTCAAAGGTTTATGGGTTTTTAGGTTTAGGTAGGTTTTTTTTCTGTTTTCTTAAAAGGCTAAATACTTGCATGTACACAATGTCCCGAACAAAGCCTATAAAATTACATATTTTCATAAAAGTCGGTTCTTTCGGGAAAGTACCGGAACCGGACGGTTCCGACCCGAACCGTCCCGAGAACCGAAATTTTGGAATTTTAGGAACCAAGAACCGTACCATGGTTCTAATATACGGTCCCGTTCCCGGTCGGTACCGGTACGGTTCTTCGGTTCTTTTGGTTCCTCGGTTTTTTTGGACACCCCTACCACCAACCTAGAGTGATTTTTCTTGGATTCATTTCTGAGCCAAATCACATGAAATTGTGGGTTCAAGAACTTCAACTGGTCTAGATTCTTAATATCATTTTTTTAGAATTTTGGTAATTTTTTAAAAGCCTCAAAACTGCTTGTCAATATGGGTATAATTCCCCTGTGCACACTCGGTGAATCTTGAGTGTGCATGTGGTTTTATCTTGAGCTTGTCACAAGCTCATAGGAGCTTGTCTAGGTCTGGTTTCTGGATTATAAGCTCCTAGCCAGGTCTAGTTTAGGTTCCATCCCTTGGTTTCTAGTCTCAGCTTATTTGGCAGCTTATTCTTGGGCTGCAAGTAGGCCCCAAAATCTGATATTTAGCACTTTATCTCAATTCATCAAATCTGTGCATTGTGTATTTCAGAGGCTTAGGATAGTTGAAACTTGTTTCATTTAGGTACTTTTAGCTATTTACAGCTTCTGTAATCAGTTGGTAGCTTGTTTGTAGCTTTTGGCTTATCCAAGTGCTTATTTATAAGCGCTTTCCACTCGCACCTCAATTTCCTTCACACAAGCACCTGTTTTATATTTTCCTAGATTCCTCATATTATTTTAAGCTTATCTTGAATTTTTCAGATTTTTCTAAGACTGTTTGGTATTTTTCTTAATTAAAATCAGTTTTTAAGCCTTTTTAATTAGCATTTAATACAATTAATTAAGAAAAGTTTCAAAAAAATAATTTTTCATTTTTCTTAGGTTAAGATAAATATAAAAAGCCAAAAAATTATTTTTCCAGATTTTTCATAGTTTAATTTGTAATTTTTAGTAATTTAATTAGTTTTAAATAGTTTTTAATTCATAGAAAATACAAAAATAATAAGAAAAATATAAAAATAGTTTTGAAAATTCTCTTTTGTTATTTTAGATTTTTCCAAGTCATAATTTCATTTTTCTAGCTTTATTTCATATTTTCTTGTATTTTAGGTTATTATTAAATAATTAAAAATAGTTTTTAATTAATAATAATTAGATAAATAGTTATAAAATAATTTTCTTTTTCTTAAAATTTTCTCATATCATTAGGTTTGTAAAAATGTCATTTTCATATTTTTAGGATTAATACTGATTTATTTTCACATTTTCTTTTGTACGTCACGTAGTCTTTAAATTAAGTTTTATAAAAGAAAAATCAAAAACATTAGATTTTACAAATAGTGATAGCGTTTATTTAATATAGTTTATCTTTTTAATTTCCTTTAATTTGCATTTAAGCCCCTGTAGTTTATGTACTTTTTCTGTAGTTATAATCATTCACAACCTCCTTATCCGTTCAAATCTTCTCGATCACTACACGTTTGACTATTCTCGCACAGCTCGTTGGGACTTAACGACCTGGGGAAACACTATACTCTCCTGATCTTCATTGCATTCGTTTCCGGACTGTTTTAAGTTTGTTACGGTCGGCCATTCACAAGTGGTCGGCTTGAGTGATAAAACTTGACCGTCTGGGAACGAATCAGTAACCTTTCCAAAATGTTAATCATGAAACTGAAATTTTAGAGTTAATTCATAGTGATTTATGTGATTTCATGCTTCTCCCTCATTGGATAATAATAAATATTGTGTAATATTTATTGATAATGCTTCTAGGTTTTGTTATGTGTATTTGTTACATTCTAAAGATGAAGCATTAAATAAATTTAAAGTGTTTAAAACTGAAGTGGAATTACAACAAGGAGCCATAATCAAAAGATTCAGGACTGATAGGGGATATGAATATATAGATACTTCATATTTTCAGTCTGTTGGTATAATCCCTGAAATGAATGCTCCGTATACCCCACAACAAAATGGTATATCTGAAAAGAAAAATATGGTACTGAAAGAAATGGTTAACTTCATGTTGTCCAATTCAGGGCTGAGTCAAGGGTTTTGGGGTGAAGCTATGTTAACACCTTACTATTTATTAAATAAGGTTCATAATATAAGGAACAAAGTTACCCCTTATAAACTCTGGAATAACAGGAAACCCAACCTGAACTATCTGAGGGTTTGGGGTTGTGGGGCTGTTGTAAGACTCCCTGATCCAAAGATGAAAACTTTGGGTGATAGAGGTATAGATTGCATATTTCTTCTATATGTTGAGCATTTCAAGGCTTATAGGTTCTATGTTATTGAACCTAATTACTTTGTTTCAATTGACTCTATAATTGAATCAAGAGATGCTATCTTTAATGAGAATAGATTCTCATCTATACCTATACCTAATCATATGGTTTCAGGTGCAAATGAAACTGAGTATGATGGTGTTTCAGAGGTCCCTGGAAAGGTCTCTAAGGAGGTTGTGGTTCAACAACCTGAACTTAGAAAAGCAAAAGGATCATGACCCCAAAGTCATTTGGGCCTAAATTTCAACTATATTTAATTGAATGAACAAGGGATGAGGTCTCTGACTAACACCCATATTTCTTTAATGTTGAGGATGACCCTAAAACATTTGATGAAGCAATGAAGTCGCAGGTTGTTGCTTTCTGGAAAGAAGCAATAAATGATGAGATGGATTCCATCATGGGCAACAACACTTGGGTATTGGTTGCTCTGCCACATGGTTGCAAAACTCTAGGTCACAAATGGATCTTCAAAAGAAAGATGAAGGTAAGTGACACTGTTAATACAAATAAGCCGTAAAAACGTTTATTTATATTTTACGATCTTCTAATGTTTTGTCGATAACAAACGTAAAATCATTTTAACGAAACAAATAAAATACATAAACTGTTTGAGCCAATAGTTTTCTAACACACTTACGTTTTCACATAAAACACTAAAACAAGTGTAAGTGATTTTATGATATACATATGTACAACAACTAGTGTTTACATATTGGGCTAATACATACTTAACTAAGTATATATACTAAAATGGGGAAAAACTAACAAATGGTATTGATCCACAACCCATGGTTTTGTCCAAACCACTTAACTAGATTCATTGTATTCTAGAGATACATTGTATCTAGAAAGTAACCCATGTCCCATGACCCATGACCCATAACCAAAAATACCCATGGGAAAAGAGGAGCGTCCCACGGATCCCTAGCTTTACGCTAGCCGGATCCCATGTGGGAGGGATCCGTGGGATCCGGGGAACAGTGAACTTTCTCCTCTATAAATAGTGAGCCATTTCTTCCTTTTGGCTCACCACTTTTCACACATACTTCTCCAAGTATTGTACCTCTCTAACCACTGATCCTAAGGGATCTTTCTATGTAGTTTGTCCTTTGTTTTTGTGTGATTCTCTAAGTTCCTCTTAAAGGCGAGATCACCACTTCTTGAAGTTGAGCAAGCTCAAGTCCATGAGTTGCCATGCTTCGTCATCATCAAGACAACTGAGGTTCTCTTGTTGATAGTTCTTTCTTCCTCCGTAGATGTTGTGTTGAAGGCATTAGTGAAGGATGCCGAAAGAGTCAAGACGAAAGCATTAGTGAAAGGTGGTTAACGTCCGTGTCAAAAGCATTAGTGAAGAATGCTAAAGGTGTCAAGATGAAGGCATTAGTGAAAGGTGTCAAGCGTTATGTCAAAGGCATTAGTGAAGGATGCCTAGGAATCAAATCAATTGGCATTAGGAAAGAATGCCTAGGTCGTATAATCGATGAGGTGCAAGAACTCGGTGGTTAGCCTAGCACCGTATAAAGCGTAGGTGATGTTGTGTTAGGTGTGGTTCGCCTTGGTGTGAAAGAACTCGGTATTTAGCTTTGTACCGGAAAAAAGTGTAAGCGACGTTGTGAAGGCTTCTCCGCCATAAGGAGATTGGTGTAGTGTTTACGAACTCTCGAGTAGGTGACTCGGGGAGTGGAGTAGGGCAAGGAAGGTGTCCTTGTATCCGAACCACTATAAATACTTGTGTCGTGGTGGTGTGCTTCTTACTCTTTATCTTTCATTACACGTTTATATATCTATCTATCAACGTCCAACATAAACAACCAAATAGATTGACATAAGTCGATCTAAATATTTTAAAACGAAGTTTTAACTGGTAAAAATATTCAACCCCCCCTTCTAGTTTTCCACAATTGGCATCAGAGCTTCGTTACCAATTTTGTTAGAGTATGTTGTACTTTAAAAACTTGATACGATCCGTGTATGTTTGAAAACTACAAAGAAGGATTTTTTTTTCAAGTCATGTTTTAAAAAATCATTATAATGTTTATTGTTGGACAATGATAGAATGTTCTAACATTTTCCTTGTTAAGTATTCTCCATACTTGGATTAAGGGTTACCAAGAAGATCATGAAGAATCTATCTAAATATTTCTTTTCGCAAAAAGAATGTTTAGTATTGTCTTTCTCACAACATGAACCTGGAGATTCCAAGAAGATCACAAAGCATTTCATCTAAATACTTCTTTTCTTAAAAAGAATATTTAGCAAAGGTATGATCGCTAATAATTTACTTTTTATTATTGTTAAAATCTTAGTCGCGTGATTTATAT
The DNA here is from genome assembly GCA_022545495.1 of Chrysanthemum lavandulifolium. NCBI lineage: Eukaryota > Viridiplantae > Streptophyta > Magnoliopsida > Asterales > Asteraceae > Chrysanthemum > Chrysanthemum lavandulifolium. The sequence continues at coordinate 224,371,933 of CM040243.1, read as the reverse complement.
CTATTAGTAATTACTTAAGTAAGTTATCTATATTATAGTCATCATCATGAATAGTATCCTTCGACTATTTGTATAGACTACGCTACCAACTCGTAATAATGATATATTGGTTATTCGATAGCCTCAATCATTACTCATCACAAAGGGTTTATTGACACTTCATCTATGTCAATAAATATCCATGTGAAACTTCTTATATTATGATAAAATAGGATTTTATTATAATGTTTGAAAAGCTTCCCATGAATTATTACTAAGTCTTAAAAAGGGAACCACGTCTAATAGGAATAGTATTAAATCCTCAAAACCTCAAATCACAAGTTTCAGAACCTTAACATCAAAACACTAGGCGTTTTAGAAATCCCAAACCAAAGTTATCAAGGAATGTTTGAGCGATTTTTTTTGTCATGCGGATCCTGCGTTTACACTAGCGGATCCCAAATGAGAGGATCCGCGGGATCCGTGCGACATAAGTTAAAGAATGATCACTTGTGGATGTTCCACAATTATATTCACCTCAAAGACTCACGAACAAGAACTCGACTCTTGTTCAAAGGAGCAATTTGATCATTCCTCTCAAGCTTAACAATCACTTGTGTAAGTATAATCTTCACTACATTGTTAATTTAATTCCTTGATTTCTAGGATTACAATTTCTTCATCTTTAAGATTTGGGTTCAAATGGGTTTATCATAATTTGTCACCACATTGTTTTCTAAGATAATCTAAATCAAAGAATTAACATTGTTAATACAAATTAAACACATTTCTTGAATTCAACAAAGATGATGAGAGCAAAATTGTGATCAAACCCTCTAGGTTATTATTCACAATTAACACCACATTGTGGTTATATTGTTTAGGAACAATCATGCCAAGCAACAAGCAACAAGATTACCAAGACACCGCTCACTACATACCCATGTACCATAGGAAAGATGGACTTAGTCCGGACGATAGGAAAGCCTTTAAGATGCTTGAAAAGAGACTCTTTCACGAAGGTAGAGTTGTTGATCCATCATTTCCTGTAAATACCGACATAAGGGAAGTTTTTGGAACTATTGGGTTTAATTGTTTATTGGATATAAACGAGCAAATTTGCCCGGTCTTTGTGCCTGAGTTCTACAAGACAATGGGTATAATTAAAAATGATGACGGGTCCGTCTTAATTGAATTCACCATAAATGGACATGAGTACACTCTTTCACTTGAGACATCTTTCTTTTCTTCCCTTTCCCTATCACTTCAAAGCCCGGTTGGGCGCTTTCACTTGAGGAGTTTGGAAGAATAATAGGGGTTCCATATGATGGTGTTTGCATGTATTCTAATGAGTGGTCATTGGAGGAGATACACTCTATGGTTGATCATCACGAAATTTATCACACAATAATCCCGGAAGCAACCACGATGAGGGAAACCGTGTTTATGCCAAGAGCATCCCCATCAAGGGTTACTAGGAAGTCGAAAGTGATCTATAGGGATCCTTTCCAAATGGAGCTCTCCGAGATGTACGGGTAGTATAGGAAATGGGAAGATGTGATAAGGGAGAATGTGGTGTGCCTAGTAGGAAACAAGGATCACCCCAACGCATGTCTAAGCTTCATGATCTATTGCCTAGTGATCGAGACTCGCTTTAACCTTGCCTACTACATGATCAAGAGAATGGCAAGTGTAAGAAGCATGGACAAGATGGTGCTCCCTTATGCAATGCTCCTAACCCGTCTTGCTAAATTCATCTTTGCATTAGATCCTTCTCCACAAACCTATGACCATAGCTTTTGCAACAAGGTTATGGTATCATTGACCGAGGGAAGAACCACAAGGTTTATGTTAGATGGCAAAAGGCCGCACCCACCCACGGATTCCTCGGAAGAAAGGGAGAGGCAAAGAGAAGGTGAAGGAAGTAGCAACCCACTCGGAAATACCGAACTCGATCCTTTGGAGTATATCAACCAATTTCCGGACGTTCCTGGTGCATCACCCGAATGGAAACAAACCAAGGGAATCTTCAAGTGCTTTGCCAATTTCTTGAAGAAAAAGAGGTAGAAATGGTATGATAAAGAGTGGAGGACGGGTGAAGACGGGATGGGGAGGAGAAGGGAGGTAAGGTCATAGGACCTAAATTTGTGATAAACAATCTCAAACAATGGTTTGTAACACTTTAAACTATGCTTGTAGTATGTAGGTATCGCCATATCTTGGCACTAAACAATTATAATTTAGGAATTTGAAGAATGAGATTTTACGACCCCTTGAGTGGTCGTCGTCACTCATTCTAGGAACTTTAGCTCTTCCTACTTTGTTATACATTATATTGGTTGTGTTCTTGCATTTAGTCCCTATAAGAACAACTAGGAGAAGCATTTACTAAAAAGTGCAAAGTTGCACATTTGCTGAAAGCCTTCTGATCTGCAGTAGGTGGATCCCAGCATTTGAACTAACCGGATCCCTCCCAGTAGGGGGATCCGTGACCTCTGATAAGCAATACAGACTTGCTTACATCAAAATAGCTTACTAGATCACCTCACACTAGTCAAACATAAGATACTAGAGCCAACTAAGTCTTCCTCAAATAGTTGAAAGCCTCACACTCATCCATGGCTTACCTAAGATATATTTCAAAGTGTTTTTGATTTATCAACTCATCAAAACTCACCATAATTCCGCTCCAACACTCACATTATCTATCACACCGATAGCACTTAGTTAGGTATATCCATCAATTTTAGCAAATTGATCTTAATCACTTTTTGACTCAAAATTAGGCTCAAAACTAGTTTTTCATTTTTTTCTTTATTCTTAATGATTTTAGTAAATTTTTATTAGGTCATCATCTGACTTCTAGGACTAATTACCACCATTTCCTCATATCAAATTAAACGGTATCCTTGTCAAACACATAGTTAGACTACCTAAAGTAAAGTTTCTTACCCAAAACCATCATTAAGCACCATCATTCATTATGGTTGAGGATTTGAGATATCCAACAGCTAAAGACTTCAAAATTAAGTCAAAACCTCGAAATCCATTGATAATAAACCTTACAAAAGCATAATCATTTCACCTAGAACTCGCTGACACCGGATCCACGGTCTTTAACGAGACGGATCCTGCCGAGAGGATCCGCGGGATCCGTAGTGCAGAAAGCCTAAATCGGCTCCCATATTCAATTTTAGGTCACCTTTTGGTTATCTAACCACTTTTAGCCTTCATTTATTATCCTCCTAGAGCTGATCAATATCCTAAGTGCATGCTTAATCCTCTAAGTGGCCAAGAATTTAATTTCCTAATTCAAATTGTCCTTTATAAACCAAACAACCTTAGGGTTAAGGCACCACTCTCACTTACCTCTCAAAAATCAGCAACTAGAAGTGTATATTAGCATCAACATCACTATGACTATGGCTCTTAGCAACAACTCTTCAACCATAGGATCATCCAAAAGAAATGGTCAAATGATCCATGAAATCTCATCCACCGAAACATCTCCCATTAGAGATAATAATGCTAGAATCCCACCTCATCAAACTCATCCAACAAGTGCTAAGAGAACCGCAAGAATTAGCATTAAACCTTTCAGACTAGAAAAATGATCATCTAGTTCAAAACCAAACATGGCTAGTTCTAGCAAGCCGTCAAAACCCTCATTCATAGAGCATGGACTACACTCCTTGAATGAGCCTCTTCCTCACCCAAACATCTACTCATTGGATCATTCACCGCCAAGAACCTCTCATTCACCAACCTTTTCATTAAATATGGAACCACCGACAACACCAACTAGTCCATCGTGGGAGACAAGGAACAACCTTGATCATATGGAAGAATTTCCATTACCACCCTCATTTTTAGAACCTCATCCCACTTCTCAAAATGAAGACCCACAATCACACATAGAGCCTCCTCAAAATATCCATTTCCCTCCGATTCCAAACCAAGACAATAATTGTCCAAATTTTCTAATCACTCAAGGACTTGTTCAAGAAGCACGAAATGAGATACATTTTATGTTTAATCATCTTCTTGCAAAGTTGGATCAAATCAACAAGTCCACTCATCTCTAGACTCGAGCATATTGTCGCGTTTTAAGTCTGGTAACTAGTTAGTATTAGTAGTATTTGTATGGCTAGTTCATTCTCTTAGTTTTAGAGATTTGCTTGATTATCTCTTGTTTTTATTGAATGAATATCTATATGCCATGATTGCTTTGTGCTTGCTAAATCATATATTTCAACTCTTCATTAACATTGTTTGACATTTCTTCATTGCTGAAGAAACTGTCACCAGACAGCCGGATCCCTAAGAATGGCTTAGACGGATCCCTCCTTAAAGGGAACCGTGGGATCCGTGGTCCAGAAGCACAAATTACTACTAACTTGAGTTTTATGTGCAGGAAATTATGCACTATATTCTTGTTTTCTAACCTTTATTTTGTAGATTTTCAAAATTGACAGATATTGGATTTCATAAACACATAACAAACAATAATATGGGTCGAATTATTTAGAGGTTTTAGAGAGAGAAAGTGGGAGCCTTTCTAGAGAGAGAAAGTGAAAGAAAACATAGAAGGTTAGATTAAGATGAATGAAAGGTCCAACCCTCTACCTTGGGAGGTAGAGGGTATATATAGTTACAAACTAAACGTCCTCCTTCGGACCGTGGATCGGGCATAAAGTGGGTAAAGACCCGTCCTTCCTCCACGGTGTTGCTCTAAACTAAATAACTAACTAATAAAACAAGAATAACGATATGTCTACGAGCTAACTTATGCTAGATTACATTTGGGGTGACCGACTCTTCACTATGGAATTTCTAATTCCTAACAATCTCCCTAAGGGAGGTCACCCCATATTTTACATTTCAATCCTAGCATTCTATTTAATCTTCGCCTTGAGCTCGTAGACATTAATTCTTCAATATCTCGCATCTTTGTGCTTTTGCAAGATTCTTTAAAGTCCGATAACATTGTACTTTAAGTGGAGGCCTTTATATTGATCCACATCATTGATGATCTTCGAGCTTTAATTGAGATCATCACCACGAGAAATCTCTCGGATCACCCTTTATTGTGTTGCCATCATGTGAAGTTGTGACTTTCGGACCGACATGCTCACACATTCGGATCATGACATCTTTCCATCGAGTAGCGGAAGCTTTATCGGTTCATGATATTTGTAGCAACAGTAGCGTAGCATAGTATAAAAATATCGTAACCGTGTTATGTAGATATGCACCGGTCATGATTTCTTCAATTAAGTATGGATGCCGTGAGCATGCGGCTTTGGATTGATCGCTCAATTCGATCACCGCAACCGCCTAAATGTACCGCAAACAACAGCTTAGCAATAACACGAAAGTGTCTTTGATCACTTCGTTGAATTGAGGTACACGCCCACGGTTCCCGTTGATCGATTACAAGTCTTACTGTGATCGTAGGATTCTAAGAATCTCCTTGACAGGGTTTCGCAATGCTCTAGCCGTTCTCAAACCGAACGTCTCAAAGAAGACAACACGGAGTGAGTGAACCAAAAAATTGAGATTCACCGATTGATGAAAATGATTTGAAAACAATCGCGTATTGCTTCAAGAAAGAGTTTTGCAATACGAAGAAGGTTTTATGAGAAAGATCAATTTTCAAACAAAATACTTTTTGTATTAGAGAATGAGTACACATTCGACGTGCTAGTGAAAAGAAGAGATTCGCACATCGAACGGTTTTTCTAAAAGTATTTTTCAATCAGAGATACTTTTTGAATTTGATTGAGTTTTCAAATGGTTTCTTAAATGGCTTTTGTAATCGTGGATGTGCTTCAAAAGAACTCTTGCCTCTATGTGATAAAAATGATTTCAAATATCCTATGCACATATTGAGGGGGAGAATTTTACCATGAAAATCAAATGGCTTTTTCGTATGGAAATTGTGATCAAGAAATTATTTCAAAGAAATTATTTCAAAGAACTCTTGCCTCCATGTGCTAAACAATTATAAAATCATATGCACATGTTGAGGGGGAGCATTTCTAAATGATCAAAACTATTAAGGTACAAAATGCTTTGATTTTATATCACATGTACCTTGATTGATTTTCCAAATGATTTTTCAATTGGTTTCTAGAAGGAAAGAACAATACCAAAAGACTGACCAATTTACTTTATGCATGGTGTTATAAGGATGGTTAGGTTAGGTATTTGTTCCCACGATCCGCCGTAACCGGAGGGATCTACCAGGATAATCCACTAGATAGTGTAGAGTCCTTAGGTATGATGAAAAAGGAGAAAAGTGAGATATGGGAAGAGTGCGGATGAGACAGGCTAGTAATTGGAATTAACCCAACAAGGTTCTAGTAATGAAGTCTCGGTAAGCATTGAAGGGTTGAAGAATGAAAAGAACCGAATGTGAAAGAGGGTGAAAAGAAATAGCCTCCATCAATTCAACCTTAGGGCGAGAACGGGTTCAATACATATGCTACCGGTGTTTACCAAGGTAACGCCAGATTGAAGACAAGATGTCATGGACCCAAGGACGACCGCACTACAACTTCCCAAACCACTCAAGTTCCTCTTAAAAGGGCTTGTTTCATTCTCACGGGAACCTACATAATCTATCGACTTTCTCTTAGAGATTGTTGATATTGAAGAAGGAGACCTCTCCCTAGTCTCCGACACGAACCAAATGTGCACTTTTGAGTCTAGAGCCAAGAGATCATCCACAATATCTCATTAGGACACAAAATTAATGAAAACTTCTTTTCACACAATGTGGAAAGTAAGAATATATTGAGAGTCCTCGCATTATCCTTGTGGTTTGCGAACATCGAGTGGTATGTAAAGTATTCACAATGAAGATGGAAATCATAGAGCCAACATCAAACAAGCTCTTGGTGGGTGACATGTGAGATCTTCTTGTAAGATCAAGCTTGTGACAAGCGGATAGAAACAATGGGAGATTCAAACCGAATCAACCTTGGTCAGTATGGAATTGACGAATACTTTTGGAAAAACCGCTCGATGTGCAAACCTTCTTTTCTATAGCACGTCGAATGTGTACTTATGTTTTTCCAAAAGTATTCGCCAATTCCATACCGGACCAAGGTTGATTCGTTTGAATCTCCCATCGTTCTATCCGCTTGTCACAAGCTTGATCTTACAAGAAGATCTCACATGTCACCCACCAAGAGCTTGTTTGATGTTGGCTCTAGAAGGATTTCCATCTTCATTGTGAATACTTTTACATACCACTCAGATGTTCTGGCAAAACCACAAGGATAATGCGTAGGACTCTCAATATATTCTTACTTTCCACATTGTGTGAAACAACAAGTTTTCATTAATTTGTGATTTAATAATGAAATTTGATAAAAGGTGATCGTTTTGATTTAATTGTGCACGCTGCTCGCTCATATGTGTTAAACACTTTTGAATCTTGAAGCACATATTGAGGGGGAGCAAATAAACTATCAAGGTACATTATGTTAAAACATAAAAGCTTTTGTACCTCGATAGTTTATTTGCTCCCCTCAATATGTGCTTCAAGATTCAAAAGTGTTTAACACATATGAGCGAGCAACAGGCACAATTAAATCAAACGATCACCTTTATCAAATTTCATTATTAAATCACAAATTCTCCCGATCAAAATATCAAACCCTTTGAGATTTTGGATCCCAAGTGATTTAATTAGGTTTAGAAAACATGGGAGAAAATGTGGCCTTGTTTAAATACTCATCCGGTTTTGGATAAATCCTCCTCCTCAACATGTGCATTGTATATTTGAAATCGTTTGGCACATGGAGGCGGGAGTGCCTATAAAGGACTAAAACCGATTCCATTAAAACAGATTTGAGATTTAAATCACGATCTCTCCTTGATCAAAATTTCAAACCAATTAGGGTTTTGGATCCCATTGATTTAAATCATTTAAAAGTTTTAGAGAAAGACGTGGCAAGATTTAATTTTGAAAAATGACAGATAAGGACCGATTTAGACATTAAAGATTGTTAGTGTCGTATGATAGTTTTAAGAGATCTTTAAGTAAAATAAAACAATTTCACAATCAAACAAGAACGAAAAAATTTTATTTTGATGATCTTTGAGTTTTAAAGAAAAACCATACCATGACATAACATTAAATCTTTAGATCACCACATTTTAGCGTATAAAAGCGGAACTTTTGTGAAGAAATATCGCTTTGAAAATATTTTATTTTAAATCACTCTCCCCCTCAATCCATGACAGAAGTCAATAATTGAGTGACTTAGGTTTTGATAACAAGAAGTCCGGTGATTTTCAAAAAATTTAGTCAAATATATTTTCAAAAACAATATTTTTCCATTTTCAAAACAATTTAATTCAAAGTTTTAGAAAAATGGTATCATCACGATTATCCTGCACAAAGATATGTTAGGTGGTTGAGAAGCTTATGTTGTTGCTGTAGGGCTTGGAAGAAAAACCGTCTGCTGATGCAGTGAGACTTCTTCTTACGTTGCATTAAGAATGCCAACTGAGGTCCAATTAAGCTTTGTTTCTTCAATCACTTAGAAGAAAACCATCTGCTGATGCAGTGAGACCTCTTACGTTGCATATATGCCAACTCTCCATTGAAGTCCAATTAAGCTCCGTTTATTCATTTGTCAACCCAAGATATCGTTACCCTTTCCTTGCGGCATCCAATCATGTTCATTTGTGGGATCCGGATCGGGAACATTCTTATATACCAATATACCTGCATATGTTAGTGAACACATACAAATATATGGTGGTCGACATCACCCAAACAACAATCGACTAATAAAAGTCAATCCAACATATCAATCATATCATAAAGGTATGGAATAATGTGTTTATCAAACTCTAATCATCTAATCCTAACAATCATATCCTAAATTCCTAGTCCTTCGACACGTGCAAATATCATTTTTAATTAAGCACGTAGGATAATTAAGAAAGCTCGTTAGATGATATAGATTTGAAAACATTCTCCCCTCAATCAATGACTCAATTTGTGAAAAGTTTAAGAGTCTTTGAAGTCATCGATTGAGTTTTTGCAATTAATGAAAACTCTTATCCCGATTGATTTTCAAGCAACTCATTTTACCACCATTTTGAAATACAACAAATATTTTTCTCAAGAATTTTAGACGGAAAAACATTTGTGTAGGAACAACGATCCTTCGACATACTTTCCTTGTTTTGTTTTTAGGATAAGTGCACGAAATATTTGAAAAATTGGTTTAGCGCAAAGACTTTCCTTTCTTTTGAAGAGCGGTTGCTATCTCGAAATAATAGCAAACCATAGTTTTAGCACGGGTTACAATCGAAATAACGCAAGCCATAGTTTAAGCCCGGTTACGATCCGAAATAATCGTAAGCCATAGTTTGTGACATGTTTAGAAAGAAATATTTACACCTCCTGCTCGAACTTCATCTAAAGTCCCGTGCCATTATTGAATGACATTTCTAAGACCGTAGATGTTATCGATACCAGAAGACATGTCTTGAGAAAACATATTTTTTTGTCTTTTTCAAATTTTCTGATTTTTATGGCTTTTTGAAGATTTTATATTTTTCTATTTTCTTTTGTTGATTTTATATTTTTGTATTTTGTTTTCTGAAAAATATATACAAAGATAGAGAAGATGATATAGTTAAAGAAGATGATGATACGAGTACCGAGATAGGGATATCGAGCAGCCCCGTTGTAGAAGATAGAAGTCATCATCTCTTAAACATTCACCACCATAGCTTCCGAGGCTCCATAATAGAAGATAGAACATGAGCCTTTGAGAAAGAGAGACTATGGCGCTTCCCTCATACTTGTCAATCTTGAATAAAGACCATTTTCCCAAGAAGAAGAATGAGAAGAGAAATAGTCTCATTGAATGAAGCTCAAGACTCAAGAACATGAGAACACCGAGGTAACAAGTTAAGAAATTGATCGACTTAGCGGTTATCAAATGCGGAATAACGATGAAGACCGATCACATGAACTGTTGTGCCCCCGATGTACACATTACTCTTCGAGATTGACCATTGTCTTATGCGGGAACAATACATCAACATCTTCATTTTACCAAATGCATTCCGCTTAACTTCCATATAACCAATCACCCATAATGTACACAAGTACCCAACCGAGTAGAAACAACAACATCACACTAATCGGTTGAATCACCGATCTCCTCTGCGGATGTCAACTCTAGAATAACCGATTAAGCTCGATCATGTGAATATGTTGTCGACCGATATACACATATATCTCCTCGATCGTTGCGATCTCATCGTAATCATCATTACATTGTGTACATGAAGCACTAACCGAAGCACTATATCAAAAATCATATAGAAGATGTCGATATGCAATATCATCTCATGAACCAAATATTCTTTTCACATTTCTTCTAATCGAACGCGAGGTAACACATACCAAAAGTCTCCGAGACCATTTCCTCCAATAAGTTGGAGTAATACACCAAAGGCTACGAGTTAAACACCGAGTTTCTACGGTTATGACCATTGTCTTTCCGGATAACTTCAATCGGTAGAAGTGTTAAGTTCATCATGTGTACTTGTTGTGCTTTTAGATATATGTCTCCTTCCCCTTGCTTTGGTTTTGATACCTCGATTCAAGAAAACATAATATACCCAAAACTCGAAATCTTGTGAGAAGAACTCAAATAGCCCAAATGAATCTGTGAGAATCAACTGCAACGAAACTCTCTCGACTATCTTTATCAACCCATATGTAGACAATTTGAAGTGACCACCGATGAAGAATACCCGATATACCAAACTTGAAACCAAGTCAAATTCCACATTTGTATCTTAAGCTTGCACTTAATAATGGAAGAACGGTGTCGAGAATTTATGCTTCAAGCAAATTTCTAAGTACTCACTACTCAAGCAAAGTATGAGACATTAACACCTCTTGCGATTATCCACACCGACATATGCGTGTGACACTGAGTAAAACAAAGTAACTCCTAATAGTGATAGTTAACCAGGTCTTCAACCATCCACCTCGACTGCTGGTAACTAGATAACCCAAGACTTCAACTCAAATTCTTAAGCCCGAGCAAGTTATCAAATAAGAATATACCTTTGTGAATGTCAACTTCAACCTCAAATAAGTGATAAGAGAGTAACTTGAAGTAATCAACTTGTGTCAAATGTCCAACACTTGAATAAACATTCAATCGGATGAACATTGACCTAATGAATGAACCAAGCAAATGATTCCTCAACATCAATGCATTCTTCCTCAAGGTATACATGTAGAAGTCGATATGGAAGATTTACTAAAAATGTCTTCTAGCGGATGAGGAAGTCATTTTCCTTAATGTTTATGTGGTTGATTTATAGCGTGCACAATGAGAGGAACAATAATCCGTGAAGATTTGGCAAAGGAATACCAAAGAGCGGATCATTATTCATGAACAATAATCCGTGAAGATTTGGCAAGGAATACCAAAAGCGGATCATTATTCAAGAGTGCAACTACAATATCATGATAGTCATTATCAACGCCTTTTGAAGTAATCGGAGATAAGGTTTCTTGATAGTTCGAGAAGTACTTTTAGATGGTGAACTAGTTGAGTCGGAGAAACCGGAGCATGAGCTTGTGTCGGATGATCAACATTCGTTAGAGGTTGGATGTACTCACAAACATATCTTTGAAACACAATGAATCCCAAACAATGAATCCCATTTATCCTTAGTAATTGAAGCATTAGGCGTTGGAGGAGTGTCATCAAAATCAAGCAATGAATCATTGCTAAAGAATCGAGCAAGTCTAATTGGGGATTAAATTTTGGCTTTTCAATCTCCCCAATTAGTGCTCTCCCTAAACCGACGAAGATTTTCAAGTGTTCTTCTCACCGGATTAAGAAGAAGTCTTTAGATCATCAAATGCAATTGCCTTTAGTCTTCTAATCATGTAGCTTTCAAATATAGATTAGATCAGACTCGACCTTCTTCAAGATTATCCGAATGGGAAATAGACAGTTAACATCTTCTTCAAACCAAAGGCATTCCGTTAACTTGTAAATAGCAAATCCCTTAATTAAAATCCTCCCAATCAAACAAGAACGAAAGATGTTCATCAAAGAAATCACCCGTAAACTAGAAGCACTTTGTCATTTAATCATATCGGCCGTGTGAAGATGTCAACCAACGGCTCTTAGAAGAAACTACATGTGAAGATGATCCGATAAGAAGAATCTCGGTTCTTACATGGGTTAGGAGCCGTTTGACCATATATTCTCAAATATCACCAACCATGCAAAAATTCACACTTCTTCTCCCTCAAGAATTGCATACGAGATGCCATTCTTGATTAACCAAGTGATTATCATCCAAATGAATTCTATTCACACTTCTCCCCAAAAAATTAGCACATGATGTCGCCATCTTCATCATATTGAGCAAGAGGAAAAAGAGTAATTATCGAGTCCGGTTCACTTGATGATCAAGCGCATGGAAAAAGCATGAAGCATGTTGATGAAGAATGTCGATGAGAATGGTCATAAACATGAAGATTTCTCTTCTTAAGAAGATAAAGCGCATCAAGCGCACACCTTTCTTTTCTTTGAGGAACGGGGCTCGAAGTGTTATCTGCAGACGCCATAATGATGAAGTACGAGGCCCGAATCGATGTGAGCGTATCGTCATAGCCGATTGAATATCAATGTTGAGTAACTAGAACCCGTGAATTATGAGATATCAACTTTTGTTATCCATACTTTAAGCCATCCATGTATTGAAGGATCAAGTATCTCGCAATCGAGTAAGGACTACCGCACTAATATTACAAACTTGATTGCATATATTATGGTTAGTGACATCGTGATCCAAACCCTTTGGGGTTTCACGGTCAACATTGAGAATGCTATTGGTAAACATCTTTCCCGTAGGTATCCACCTAAGTCTAGCATCCTTAAAAATTCTACCGGATGGTATCCACTTATGGCAAGGTCTAGGATTGTTAGGCATCTTATGAATAGTGAGAGACTTATCCTTATTCCTAGTTTCCAAAGATTTAGCAGCTTGGTAACCATCTAGGTGAGGCTTTTGGTTTCATTTGCTTCATATGCATCGTAGATGACTTAGTGTGAATCCTAGACTTAACGTGTTGTACCATTGCATTAGCATTTACATTCTTCGTGGATTTTGTGAAACATTTATCATGATTAGCATTAAAGATACATTTCGGACACTTTGAGCAAACAACTTGTTTGGATTCGTAAATAGATCTAGATTTCTTAGAGTGATCTCGCTATGGGAATAGCTTTAATCGAAACGCAACTACTCTTAGATGTACGCCAATCCCTAGTCTTTAGATTAGTGTTCCTAGGTAATGGCTTAGAACTACTAGCGAAGCCTTGAAATTTTGAAGAATTCATCATCCTAGGTCTTGCACCTAAAATTCCATCTTTACGATTATGTGCCTTCTTTCTAGCCATTTCAAGATAAGAGTTCTTATACAAGTCATTCATATCAATTTTCCTAGGCAAGTGAGGTGAAGTGACCGGTTTTGTCAAAACTTGTTTCGCATCAACTTGGGAGGCAAACCGCGTTTTGAAAATTTTGGTCGCTCGATCTAAACGCATTCGGTTGTCTAATAATTGGTTTCCCAAGTTTGATGGTTTTGAAAACTTAGTGTTCACACTATTCCTGTTGTTTTCCGAGTTCATTTTTAAAGCAACAATAGCGAAACTCTTTTCCGAAGTTGAGCTTTGAGATCATCAATTTTGCTATCAAAGAGTTTGTTTCATTGACTTAGTTCTAGCTTCTTTGACAGAGTCACTTAGTTCTATGTGATTCTTTCTCAAAGACTCATTTTCCTTTAGTAATTTGGCCACACAAACAACTAATTCATCATTTCTCATTTGAATATCATCAATAGCATTAACATCGTAATTACTTGTAACCAAATTACTTTTCACATGCATACCGTAAATATGTTTCTTCAAATTGTTGATGGTTGATTCTTTGTCTTGAAGTCGAGCTTTCAAAGTGTTCATTTCAAAAGTTCACGGAATTCGTGAAGTTCCAGATTTTTACACGGTTTGTTAATTTGAAACTTTCTTCTTTACTTTGTATCGCAATTTCAAGTGAAATGCAATGTTTTCAAGATTTGAGAATTTGTTTGAAAGTTCATCAAAAGCCTTTTATCAACCTTATTGTTTGTTTTGAAACACTTAATCTCGACTCACCTCGCCATGAAGATTTAACAAAGTCATGTTCAAGATCATGATCGGTTTGTTTAAGTACTTTAGCGATGCACTATATTGAACAGAAAGGGTACCTCATTACATGACACCGCTCAATTTCGGTCCGATATCCGCATCCACATCATGTGTAACAAGAGTCACCGGACCGTTGGATGTGTCAAGCTTATCAATCTCGAGCCTCAGATTCGGTGCCAACCGATCCATCATCTGGTGCTTTACCCGACTCATCATTATATGTTGACTCGACATTCCGCATTCAAGAACACCCGATTCTTCAACGGATACATTACCCAACTTATCACAACTATCTCTCAACCGCACCGACACTCATTCACGTTTTCATTTTATGTGTAACTTCCTCAATGTACTTCTCCACATTATCCATGAGTTGTATGAATGTCTCAATGAACACGCTAATTTCCATTCCAAAGTGTCTCTTGAAAGACATTTCATCATGTCTTGATCATAATCGATGTAAATTCCCACCGATGAATGATGAACATGGTTGTGGATCACTTGAAGTGCAAAGACCTTGGAACTAACCTCTTGAACCTTCTCTTTATCAAGTTGTTGTTCCAATTGTTCTAAGTTCAATAATCTTGCTCCGTTAATGTGGATAAGTCTTGACGGAAAAGGGCAATGCATGTTCGCTCCATTCCAATCGGTGTGAGTAACATAAGGTGTGAGTGAAGTTGTTGATAAGATTCAATGCTACTTTCCTTTTGCATGGCATTCGTAGTCCAAGCAGTGCAATTCTTTTCATTGGACTCGAGCATGAAGAACTCAAGTCATCATTGATTGATTCCATCATCTCGTATTCGATCGAATAGCTAATATTCTCATGGTTGTCTCACAAGATCATACGGTTTGAGTACTTCAAATCACCGGGTCGAGAGAGTAGGACATGATGTGGTAGAATGCACGGGATTTTACAAGTCTATGATTCAAACCGAGAAATAAAATCTTTCGGGATTTTACTAAAATCAAGACCAAACCGTTAAGCAATGACCAATGGAATGTGTTAAGATGATGATGGATCGATACAATGAAAGACGATTGTGTGATAGGGCTTTAGATTGTTCGTAGGAAAATCAAATGTTGATTGGTTGAGATTTGATTGGTTGATGCACGCTTTTACGGAGAATTTTGGGTCTAAAACTTAAAACCTCAATAACTTCCTTCGGAGGATTTGGGCCTCGAAAAATTCGTTTCACGACATCGTGTGAAACCTCACAATATTCACTGTTCGGTCGTTTTGATGTATTTCATTGAAACGGAGTTACGGATCAAAAGTTATGGCCGTTTGAAGTTTTGACGTAAAAGTCAACTTTGGTCAAACCTCTTCTTCGTAAAAATCAACCAAGTCGCTATAACACTTGAACCAAGTCGCTAAGCACCAAGTCGCTAAACAACTAAGTCGCTAGTAGTAATTCGCTAAGCCTCAAGTCGCTAGCAAAATTTTGGCGACAATTGCTACTCAGTCGCTAAAGATTCAAGTCGCTAAAGAGCAACTCGCTATGCACCAAGTCGCTACCACCAAGTCGCTACCCATAGTGGAGAGTCCACTACTTGTACTGTTAATCGCTAGGTCTAAGTCGCTAGCTCCAAAACTGTAACTCGCTACAAAATTGTGAAGCAAGTCGCTACGAAGAAAGAGATCCGTATATCAAGTCGCTAGCAAGAAAAACCACATAAACATCACTTTTCAATCCAAAACCAACCCAACCAAGATGATTCAAGCTTACCAAATGAAAACCTAAACACTTGTGATGATTCTAAACATAAAAGTACTAACAAAATCCAAGCTTTAACACAAGAAATCAACCAAATGATGCACAAACCACTAAACTTTTTCAAACTCAAAACCACCTAAAACCACTAGAAATCCAAAGATGTGCACGATATGATCTAACCATGGCTCTTGATACCAATTGACGGATATTGGATTTCATAAACACATAACAAACAATAATATGGGTCTAATTATTTAGAGGTTTTAGAGAGAAAGTGGGAGCCTTTCTAGAGAGAAAAGTGAAAGAAAACATAGAAGGTTAGATTAAGATGAATGAAAGGTCCAACCCTCTACCTTGGGAGGTAGAGGGTATATATAGTTACATACTAAACGTCCTCCTTCGGACTGTGGATCAGGCATAC
Organism: Chrysanthemum lavandulifolium; assembly: GCA_022545495.1. Lineage (NCBI taxonomy): Eukaryota > Viridiplantae > Streptophyta > Magnoliopsida > Asterales > Asteraceae > Chrysanthemum > Chrysanthemum lavandulifolium. The sequence goes on along the minus strand of CM040243.1, from coordinate 224,355,551 downwards.
AGTGGGTAAAGACCCGTCCTTCCTCCACGGTGTTGCTATAAACTAAATAACTAACTAATAAAACAGTAAATAACGATATGTCTACGAGCTAACTTATGCTAGATTATATTTGGGGTGACCGACTCTTCACTATGGAATTTCTAATTCCTAACAAAAATACACATGAAGATTTTGACACCATAAAGCTAGGGGGAGCTTTGTGTCAAACCATACATTGCAAATCCATTTGCAACTTGATCCTTATTTGGATTACTCTTCATGACACCCCATTTCAAAACTGCAATCTTCAAGGGGGAGCATTTTTATGTACTTGACGCCCTCAAAAATGGATGGACTCGTCAAGGGGGAGTTAAGACGAGAACCATTCCCGTCAATTACTCACTTTACATCTTTTCTTTTTACATATTTTTCTTAAAACTTTATGTTAGTTTCTTTTCGACGCTCTTTTTGTCTCGACAAAAAGGGGGAGAAGAGAGTAAAACCTCCAATTTGAACTTTTACGAATTTTTAGTTTCCTTAAAATAATTTTATGTTTTGTTATCAACAAAAAGGGGGAGATTGTTAATACAAATAAGCCGTAAAAACGTTTATTTATATTTTACGATCTTCTAATGTTTTGTCGATAACAAACGTAAAATCATTTTAACGAAACAAATACAATACGTAAACTGTTTGAGCCAATAGTTTTCTAACACACTTACGTTTTCACATAAAACACTAAAACAAGTATAAGTGATTTTATGATATACATATGTACAACAACTAGTGTTTACATATTGGGCTAATACATACTTAACTAAGTATATACTAAAATGTGTAAAAACAAGTATATACTAAAATGGGTAAAAACTAACAAATGGTATCGATCCACAACCCATGGTTTTGTCCAAACCACTTAACTAGATTCATTGTATTCTAGAGATACATTGTATCTAGAAAGAAACCCATGGATCAACCCATAACCCATGACCATGACCCATAACCAAAAATACCCATGGGCAAAGAGGAGCGTTCCACGGATCCCTAGCTTTACGCTAGCCGGATCCCATGTGGGAGGGATCCGTGGGATCCGGGCAACAGTGAACTTTCTCCTCTATAAATAGTGAGCAATTTCTTCCTTTTGGCTCACCACTTTTCACACATACTTCTCCAAGTATTGTACCTCTCTAACCACTGATCTTAAGGGATCTTTCTATGTAGTTTGTCCTTTGTTTTTGTATGATTCTCTATGTTCCTCTTAAAGGCGAGATCACCACTTCTTGAAGTCGAGCAATCTCAAGTCCATGAGTTGCCATGCTTCGTCATCATCAAGACAACTGAGGTTCTCTTGTTGATAGTTCTTTCTTCCTCTGTAGATGTTGTGTAGAGGGCATTAGTGAAGGATGCCGAAAGAGTCAAGACGAAAGCATTAGTGAAAGGTGCTTAACGTCCGTGTCAAAAGCATTAGTGAAGAATGATAAAGGTGTCAAGACGAAGGCATTAGTGAAAGGTGCCAAGCGTTATGTCAAAGGCATTAGTGAAGGATGCCTAGGAATCAAATCAAGTGGCATTAGGAAAGAATGCCTAGGTCGTATAATCGATGAGGTGCATCGTTATACATATAAGTATTTGTTTATTTCCAAGGATGGTGATATCCTTGATGGTGTTGTAACAAGAAGTGGGTCTTCTTAAGATTAGGTGTTGTGTTGTGATGGGTAGTAGTTCCTCCATAGTAATGGAACTAGGTGCTTAGCCTAGTACCTAATAAAGGGTAGGCGACGTTGTGATAGGATTAGTTCTCCTTGGAGTGAAAGAACTCGGTGGTTAGCCTAGCACCGTATAAAGGGTAGGCGATGTTGTGTTAGGTGTGGTTCGCCTTGGTGTGAAAGAACTCGGTATTTAGCTTTGTACCGGAAAAAGGTGTAAGTGACGTTGTGAAGGCTTCTCCGCCATAAGGAGATTGGTGTAGTGTTTACGAACTCTCGAGTAGGTGACTCGGGGAGTGGAGTAGGGCAAGGAAGGTGTCCTTGTAGCCGAACCACTATAAATACTTGTGTCGCGGTGATGTGCTTCTTACTCTTTATCTTTCATTACACGTTTATATATCTATCTATCAACGTCCAACATAAACAACCAAATAGATTGAGATAAGTCGATCTAAATATTTTAAAACGAAGTTTTAACTGGTAAAACTATTCAACCCCCCCCCCCCTTCTAGTTTTCCACAGACACTTTTAAAAAATCCAAAGTTAGGCTGGTCATTCAGGGCTTTAAACAAAAGTCAGGAATAAACTACTTCGAAACATTTGCTCCAGTGGCACGTATCAGTACCATAAGACTACTAATTGCCTTGGCATCAATTCACAATCTGATTATTCATCAAATGGATGTGAAGACAACTTTCTTGAATGGTGAATTAGATGAAGAGGTTAATATGAACTAACTTCGGGGCTTCATCATGCATGGCAATGAAAACAAGGTGTGTGCAAACTGATTAAGTCCTTATATGGACTGAAACAAGCACCTAAGAAATGGCATCAAAAATTTGATAATATGGTTTTATCTAGTGGTTATCTTATTAACCAATCTAAGAGATGTGTGTATAGCAAGTTTGATGAATCTGGTAAAGGAGTTATCATTTGTCTATATACTTATGACATGCTGATTTTTGGGACTGACCAAGTTCAGGTTGACCTGACAAATGAATTTTTGTTATCAAGGTTCTCCATGAACGACATGGGCGAGGCTGATGTTATTCTTGTTATAAGGATCAAACATGGAAGTAAAGGAATTTTCATCTCTCAATCTCATTATATTGAGAAGGTGCTGAAGAAATTCAACTACTTTGATTGTACTCCAGTGAGTACTCCTATGAATACAAGTGAGAAGTTGAAGCCTAATAATGGTATGGCTGTATCTCAACTTGAGTATTATAAGGTAATTGGTTGCCTGATGTATGTCAAGGCCTGTTATTGCTTTTGCAGTAGGTAAACTGAGTAGGTACATTAGTAATCCTAGTACTCATCACTGGTAAGCAATTCAGAGGGTACTGGTGTACTTGAAGAAAACTATGGATTATAGTTTATCATATACTGAATATTCTTCAGTGTTGGAAGGATATAATGATGCAAGCTAGATAAGCAACACTGAAGATAAATCTTCAACAAGTAGTTGGGTATTCTTGCTTGGACGAGGTGCCATCTCATGGGCTTCCAAGAAACAAACTTGTATCACAAGTTCAACAAATGGAATATGAATTTGTGGCTTTAGCAACTGCTAGTAAAGAACCTGAATGGTTGTAAAACTTGCTTCTTAAGATTCCTTTGTAGCTTAAACTTATAGCACCTATTTCTATCTGTTGTGATAGTGCAGCTACATTGATAAAGGCATATAACCAAATGTACAATGGGAAGTCTAGACACTTAGGTGTCAGGCACAACATGATTCGTGAACTTATCATGAATGGGATGATTTCTATAGAGTTTGTAAGATCTCAACAAAATTTAGCTGACCACTTGACTATAGGTTTGGCTAGAGACTTGGTTTTAAAGTCTGCTAAAGGGATATGTTTAAAGTCCACCATAGTCGTTGAACATTGATACACCCAATTCCATCCTAAGGAAACTCAGGAGATGAATTCAATTTGGAAAGCTTGAGGTTCAGAGGCTGAATTGCTTGCCAGTGATGAGTACTAGGATTACTAGTGTACCTACTCAGTTTACCTACTGCAAAAGCAATAACAGGCTTTGTACAAGTCATGACATATATCAGGCAACCAGGAACTGAATAACTTCTTTAGGGAGCATGTTCGCAAGTAAACACGCTGGAGTGAATTCAAACTAACTTGTGACAGCTTTGATATATTCAAGGGCAATTATAATTGCAATTAATGACCACGTTTAATTGGTCATGTAACCACTATTGCACTCATGGAGGAGTATTTTGAGGAGATTAATTCTCATAATTTTATTAACTAAGAGTTTCAGGGGTGTTTACTAAATTAAGTGATTACATATAAAACTCTTAATTAGCCTCTTATAGGAGAAAGTTTAGTTTTAATGGGTCTCTCAATTAAGAGAAAAGGTTTTTGGCCCACTTTTCTCTCCACAAATAAAAAAGTAAACACCCCCTTACTTTCCTATAAATAGGAACACACATATGCATGGAAACAGACAAGAAACCTAAACACTTAGAAGTGAAAGAGTTCTTCTTTTGTGCCTAAAACAAGAACAAATATTTGGTCTTATCCTAAGAAAATATTCGTGCAACTCATGCATAGGGTCGAATAATTTTCTTTGAAAAGTGATTACACGATTCTAATTGATATTTAGTACTCATTGATTATCTACCAAATTAAAAACCAACATAAACTTAACAAACAAACCTTTCTGACGTTGCGTCGATGGACATGACAGACATTGCACAATGGAGAACACCACCACCATTATTCAAGCTCTTATACTTCTTTATGTCAGTGCTTCTCATATATTTACCAGTAAGAGGACCAGATCGACTTGAACAATATATATATACACACAAAAAAACAATATGATCGGATTAGCCAAACGGTTTTCGATATATATGTTGGTATCTTTCTTATAATTGCTTTCTACAGAACTAGACACCATATTATTCCTTCTTTTCACAATGTACAGTTTTAAAGAATCTAATTTCTCGTAAAATATTTATCATTGTCGTTTTCATTCTTACTGCCACCAGTGTGACGTTGGACGTCATTTCCAATAATTGACCCGATGGCTGCCACTAAAGCAGCCATGAAATTAGGATCCGCTGTGACAGCTGCAGTAGCTGCATTCATTAGCTCCTGTTCAGAGCTCTGGACATTGGAAAACTTTGTTGCATTGTAATGTTGACTACTCTGTCCCAAAACCAGTGGTCTATTGGGAAGATTGATGTTAGGAAGCATGTTTGTCGAAAAGGGGAAGTGAAAAGGTGGTTGTGGGATATGGTTGTTCGCACTTGGGTTTGTGAGGTCTAATGTGATCGTAGGAAATGGTGCAGTTGATGATAGGGAGGTGGTTATATTTGGAGGGTAAGATGATAGCATGGATCCTGATGTAAGGTGGTGGTTGAGGTTATTGGAGCTTGATATTGACCCCGAGAGTAGCATAGAGGCAGCGGCCGAGGTGGTTGAGGCCATTGCCGTGGCGGCTTGTGGTAGTGGGTGGTTGTGTGTCCCTTCGTATGTTGTTGTCAAAACAGTCCGATCTTCGGCACATCTTTGTACCTACAGAAAATTCATGTAAATAAATTTGAGACAAGATTTTTATTGTATTGCGAAACTAATGCACCTTAAATCTTATACATTTGTATGATTCTAACCTCTTATAGTCATATAATTGAGGGAAAACTTAATTCTTACACATAAATGTAGGTAGATAAAGATCGATTTTTTTTTTTCTTTTTTTTTTTTTTTTTTTTTATCTTATAAGTTGAGGTGTATCTTCAGAATCTAACCTAGTCTTAGTGACTGTAATTCAACTGGTATAAGTTATAGAAAAAGCCACTATTTTGAAAATTGGTTTTAGAGCATTAATTTGTATACAAAATCTAGAAGTTCAAAGAGTCCACAATGTAGACTTTCGTAATGTTTACGTAGAGGGATACTAGACGACATTAAAGATATGTATTGTCGTGGTAATACGTACATGCATATAAATACGTACTAAAGTTTCATTCGATTCAAAAACGATGGAGATTACTGCCTTGATGTCGATATCATATCACTTAAACGGAGGTACATGACATGCATGGACCGCTTATATGAAGAACTAATGTACCGCTTATACGATAGAATATTTGAGTCATATACGTAATCAAGATCTCTAGCTAATTATCACATTTAACATAAAATGGATTTTAGCCGATCAGACTGTTATATTTGTGAGAGGAGAAAGTTAAGAACCAAATTAACATACTTGTTTGCGGACAGGACAACCTACTGCCATCGTGCAACGATAATAAGCTCGAGGGCATGGATTCCCTTTGGCCATCTTCTGCCCATATTTTCTCCATTGACAACCATCGGAAATCTGTATTTAAATGTGGATAATTAGGACTTCTTCAAGTTGATATTGCATCAAATCAACAATAGAAACATAAAATTGGTCACAAGGTAGCAACATGTTTTGGACAACTCCATAAATTGATTAGAAGAGAAAACATTAAAACAAAGTTGTAAGGCTTTACTTTGTATTAACAATACACTATAGTAAAAACTCTATAAATTAATACTTATCTGATCACCTAAAGTTATTATTTAGTTTATCAAGCTTCTACTCTAGCCATAAATTAGTCATTCAAAAGGAAGAACTTCTAAGAAAATAAAATATCAACCAACATAAGGATCACCTAAGTCCACAACTCTATGTTTGACAATTTGTTGGTATATTGGTCAAAGTTAATTGGTAGACTTGTAGCCATCTTGCGTATTTCTACGCTCTGTCTTTTCTACTAATTATTTTATTTGACTTTTAATATTTAAAAAAAAATGTTTTTCGAAATTGATTTCACATCCCATTTAGTGCTTTCTGAGAAAAAGTGCTCAACAATTTCACTTCATTATGTTCTTTGTATGTAAATGCTAAAACTTGTAATACAATTATACAAATATATATGAAATTGAGTAACTGAAGTACTACCATGGATGCTTCAGATCGAGCTCGAACGGACACACGAGCCCTTCTCATTGTTGCCTCGACTGCAACTCGATCACCATCTCTTGGTGAATTAAACTTTAAATCTTTGTTATATGGGCTATCAACACTAGAGTCGATTTTCGTCATGTTATTATCAACTTCAAGCTTTGTTAGTTGATTGAGATTATTGAACTCTAAAGGAACCAATAAGCTTTGTTTCGTATCTTCTTTCACGGCCACTTCATTCATCTGTTTGAAAATTGTATAAAGATTAGTCCATATATAATCATAAAATAATGTACTAACATGTTATAATACCTTAATATTCTCGGTGGTTTCATGGCTTATGATATTTTCTTGAATATGTTTTTGCAAGAACACGTATTTTTCTTTAACTTGAGAAACCATAGAACGTAAACCTTCGTTTTCTCTCTTCATCTTCTCTAGTTGGGCCTGTAAAATAGCCATCTTCGACAAAGTATATGAAGGTGAATGAGTTTGTTTTCGACGTATCGTTAATCATTGCAAAATAACACATGCAGAAAATCATTTAAACTCTTGTTTTTTACATTTTTACGCTCTTTTTTTTCTTTGGGTGTGAAAGAACAAGATTAGACTTACTATAAAACTAGCTACCTAGATTAAGTATACATATATCAGTTATAGATATACCTTATGAGTAGTTTCGTTATTTGTATATGGTGATCCAACATTAATGCTTGCTCCATTTGTTGTAGTTGGACTCGAACCCACCTTTAAAAACACATAAAACATACCCTTTAGCGAATTTTCTTTGAAGGTAAATTAAACAAATTCGAGATTGTTTGGAGGTCTAGCAATCCGAAAAAATTCACATGAAACTATACAAAAAGCACAAGATGGTAATAAAATCTCTTACATTTAAGTTAAGTTGGAGTTCTTGATGAGCTCCATCTTGTTGTTCCTCTTCTTTGACATCAATGCTCAATGGATTCTTCAAAGAAGCGCTACTACTTCTCGAAAAGAAATCCATTTCGTCGATCTTGGACGACTCATTTTCATGGCGAGTGATTGGAAACTTGTGACCATCAAATGAGTTAAGAACCATATTCTCACATCTAGCTTCCATTATCGACATATATATATCAAGCAAATAATGATTTGAGTGTGATCAGTTTTGCTGGTTTTCAACGTTTTGCGCCCAAGCATAAGATTTATATAAAGAACCTTAGATGCGTGATAAATAAAAAAGTCTACTGTATGTAACAATTGCTATGAAATGGGCATTATAAGGCGAAGAAGACTTGTAACCAAATGAGAAAACAAGTGAAGCATGGAATATATACATTAAAATATAAAAGTAAAGTGAGGTAAGATGGTGCGTCAAGATACATGTGTCTTTTTCTCCAAGGGACTACCTTAACCCTAGTCTAAATGTCTATGTATGATCTCCATGACTTTGATTAATTTCAATATAAAATAAATAATGTTCTAATTTCCTATTTAAATAAAAGAGTGACAAGATTTAAGAAATTCGATAGAGTCAAAACATGAAGAAGGAAAAAAAAAAGTTAATCATCCAATTTCTTTATTTATTTTTTCTGCATACGAGCCCTAATTCTACAGATTTGTGGGTTCAAAACGATGAAAGACAAATGAATTTACCAGCTATGTTGTCTAAATACGTGGTTAGATACGTAAAATGTGGAATTAAACATTTGCATGACGTGTATGTTATCAAGTGTTAAAGAGTTTGCATTCAGTCTTTAGTTGATCAAATGAAAGTTTAGTATTTCTTTATTGGGGTAAGATTACAAAATAAGTTACATTCTTTCTTTCTATAGTTGATTAATTAGGGTAACTATACAAAAGTTTTCAATTATGGTAAAGTGTAGCCAGGGCCGGTCCTGATATATTTTATGCCCTGGGCGAGATGATTAAAAATGCCCCTACAACCAAAGATCTTCGGTTTAATGGTATGTGATTGGCACATCAACTAAAAGGGTTGCATGTTCAAGTCTTGTCGAAAACATTTCCACATAATATGTGAGATATGTGATATTAAGTGTATAAAAAATTGTTGTTAAAAAAATTACTCTACAAAATGTTATAAACAAACATCGCCATATATCTTTGGTTTATCTTAAAAACAAGACTCGCATATTGTATATAAACACAATAGTAGAAGTTAACGATTTCGTTAAAGTAAGAATTAACAGAAGAAAATTGCATAATATATTACGAGTAATGTTAAGACTTGCATAAAAATGAGAATAAAAAGGCACTTAGGTGTCGTTTGTTTTTTAGGTGTTTTATTTCTTTATCTGCAAATCATGTCTGCAGAAGAAAAGTATATCTAAAGTATATTCATTTGCAAGGAAAAAAATCGTTTGTTTTTTGTGCTTTTGTAAAAAATAATGAAAGTGATATGTGCTGAAGAAATGATAAGAAGTGATAGTTTATATCTAATTTTTTAAAAGGTAATAAGTGAATAAAAGTACTTATGTTTCAAAAAAACTAAACAAAAACTTTTGCGCCTCCACAAACAGGGTCGATCTTTTTTAAAAAGTAATAAGATAGATGGTTAACTATCAATAATCATAAGTCATAACCTAGACTTCACGTGGTTGATCCAAGACTATGCAATAGTTTTTTGTTATTTTGATTCAACTGTATCTTAAATTTATTAAAGTCCATTCTTAGTCTATAAATTGAAAGATTACCGAAACCAAGTTTAGTGATCGATCAATTTAAGTCTACACTAAATAACAACAAAGGGTTTTATGATATCGATCCATTAACAATTTACATAGTAATTTTTTTGTAATTCATACATGGTATACGTTTAGATTTTAGGCCAATGCTAATGGTTCGGTTGCCACCCAACCGACCGACCTCTTGACCATGTCGCCACCACTAGCTCAACCGATCAAGACCGTATCTCACCTCAACCTTTTCATTCTTTCAGTCTGTCTGCCAACCGATTAAATGATACAACTCTCCATATTTTTTTGACCGTTGCATCATTTTAATTTAAAAAAAAAAAAAAAAAAAAAAAAAAAAAATGCGACTCTATGCCATCTCACATTTGCTACACATACAAGACTCAAAAAGAACTATGAAAAAAGCTAGATCTCAGGTTTATTTCGAAAAGCATTTCAAGATTATATCCATTCGAAATCAAAACCCATCATAGATATGCCCAAACAACTAAAACAACAAAGAACAACCTACCTGAGACCCTAGTTAAAAATGTCTTGAAGCGATAGTTTTGGTTCTTCATCCGTGAAAGGTGATGTGTATTCAAGTTTGTGAAGTTCTTCTTTTAACAGTAAGAAAGTAAGAAACAAGGGGGGATTTGTTTTGACTTCAGTGGTGAAGTAAGATAAATGAAGGGGTTATAAAGGAAGGAGTGGATTTATGGTTTGTGATATCAAAGTTTTGGAGTGATAAGGATGAGGAGTTTTGATGTTGGGTGTCATGATGGGAAGGTGGCTCCATTTGGTTTGTATAAGTGTTTTTTCTTTTCGATAAATGAGTGCTTTCAACATGAAAAATAATTATGAGTTAGAAGTAATTTTGAACCAACCAACTAACTTTTGATACAAAATTTGATGTAGTGTATGAAAAATATTTTAATCAAGTCTCATGAATAAAATTTTAATATGTAAAACATAAATATTTCACTAATAAAAGTTTTAGTTTTTAATTCATGTAATGTTTTATTAATTTAATGAATAAAAGTTTTTGTTTTTAATTTAAAAAAAACGATCGTCATTGTGGTCACCACTAGCAAGTTATAGTTGGGTGTAGTCTTGGAAAGAGAAAGTTGATGTGTCGCTGATATGGCAAAGGATGACCACAATATTTGTGGTTGCCATTAACATTGGCCTTAAAACCAAAATATTAGCCAACTATAAAATGGTGATATTAAAATGTAGTAAGAACTACGTAGTACAAAAAACTACTATATACTTTTAATTTTCATTTTCCCAATGTATATGTACCCAACTCCTTATGTTTGAAACTGACAAAAGAGTATTTAACTCAACTTTTCACGAGACCAAAAAGTCTTCTTCATCTCCCTTCTCTCTTCCGACAACTAACGTTTTCCGGCGACTGTATTCTTTTTCCGGCAAAAAAAGTTTTGTTAAAACTAGCTCTACCTGTTAACTCTGGTTCGTTTCATCATCACAACAACATATTTCTCACATAAAACCTATTCAAAACACAAAGAATTTGATGCCCCCTATCTATACGATGCCCCGGGCCGTCGCCCGCGCTGCCCATAACGAGGGCCGGCTCTGAGTGTAGCATGGTAAAGTGTTATACAAATGTATAAGAGAGATCCTAACTAGCAGTATTAAAGGTGCTCTTGATAAGCTTGTTAACTTTAATCAAAATGCTTTTATTCCTGGTAGAATAATTCAGGACAATTTAATGATAGCTCAAGACTTGTTAAAGGGGTACAATTGCAAGAATGGTCCAAGCATATGTGCTTTAAAGATAGACATTGCAAAGGCATGTGACACACTTAGCTAAAAGTTTTTGGAAAAGCTGTTGAATAGTTTTGGTTTTCATAAGATCATATTTAGCTGGATAATGACATGTGTCACTTAAGCTTCTTTTACTATTGGGGTTAACGAAGAAAGGCATGGTTATTTCAGAAGTGGTAGAGGCATGAGACAGGGTGATCCTATTTCACCATGTCTCTTTACGCTGGTTATAGAGTCTCTCTCTGATGCTTGCTAAAAAGGTGGAAGAGAGCAGGGTGATTAAACTCCACAAAGGCTGCAAATAGATGAAACTGACACATCTATCATTTGCTGATAATTTACTTGTCCTGACTCATGGAGATGAAGTGATTATTAAAGTCATTAAATACACTTCACTGGAACTCAGTAATGTATCAGGTCTTATACCAAATATGGAGAAAAGTGTCATCTTCTTTGGCAGTGTGAAGGAGAATGTAAAACAAAAAATATTATAAACTCTTCCTTTTAAAATTGGTAGACTGCCTGTGAAATACTTGGGGATTCCTCTTTTAGCCAAAAGATTAGGGGTAAAAGAGTGCAAGAGTTTGGTGGGTAAAGTGAAAATAAAAGTCTAAGATTAGAAAAACAAGTTCCTATCTTATGCAGGAATGGTGCAATTGATTGCATCTGTCCTCTCTGCAATGCAGTCTTACTAGGCATCTGTGGTGAGAATTCCTAAAGCAGTTATTAAGGAACTTGATAGTATGCTTAAAAAGTTTTTGCGGACTAATAGTGTCATGAGTAAAGAAAAATCTAAAGTGGCATGGAAAATTGTTTGCAAACCAAAGAATGAAGGAGATCTGGGAATAAGACAATTAGGTGAATGCAGTGAAGTTCTTCTAGCTAAACATGTTTGGAGAATTATTATCAAAAAAGAGAGCTTGTTGTTCAAATGGGTCAATATATTAAAATTAAAAAAGAGAAGTGAAGTTTTTGGGATGTTGAAGAGCAAAGGAATGACAGTTGCACTTGGAGGGACCTTCTTGAAATGAGAAATAAACCGAGACCTTTTATTGTGCACATTGTTTGAAAGGGTAATTATATTTATATGTGGAATGATAACTGGTGTGCCATTGGTCATCTAAAGAAATTCATCTCTAACATAATGTTATATGATACAAGATTGATGGAAGACTGCTCTGTTACTTATATGATTGAAGATGGAAAATGAAAATGGCTAGATTGTTGGTATTCTCAATAACTTATCCTTAAAATTGTCAATGTCCCTACACTACAAGAGAATGTTATGGATTGTATGAAATGGAGGAATAAGATGGTAAAGTGGTGGATTTTATTGTTAAAAATGCATGGCTTGATCTGAGAGAGCAAATGAACATTGTGAATTGGTGGAAGGTTGTATGGTTTTCTCAGTGTAACCCAAGATGTGCTTTCATTCTTTGGATGGACATTCATGAGAAACTGTCCACTCAAGACAAAATAATGAAAAAGTCAACTGTTCTGTTATGCCCTCTATGCAACAAAGAAAATGATACCCATGATCATTTATTCTTCACATGTGAATTCAGTAAAAAGGTATAGGAGAAGTTAAAAGGAAAATGGAATATGAAAGTCATTTCTGATGATTGGAAGGACATTGTTAATACAAATAAGACATAAAAACGTTTATTTATATTTTACGATCTTTCAATATTTTGTTGCTAACAATCATAAAATCATTTTAATGAGATAAATAAAATACGTAAATTTTCAAGCCAATAGTTTCCTAACTCGTTTTACTAAACAATTAAACCATCAAACATACTAGTTAAAATAATTTACTTAAAGCCATAACTTATTTTATAAAACACTTATAAGCAACATTTGTTAATTACACTTTTATAAAATACATAGTTAAGTTTAACTAGGCAAGTAAATATGTAAGTGGATGTAATGGGTATTCTAGACACATAACCCATGACCCATGAACTTTGACCCAAAACCCATGGCCCATTATCTTTACATCATACATGACATCAAGTTAGGTAAAACCCATGACCCATGGCCCAAAGTCCATGACCCATGACCCAAAGTCCATAACTCGTGACCCAATATATGCATTACATCGTGCATGACATCATGTTAGGTACCCATGACCCAAAACCCGGTTTGTAACCCAAAATCCGGACTGGTTTACCCAGTGTACCGAATCCCTGGGTTAACACTGGTCGGATCCCTTTTCCAAGGGATCCGCTAGATCCGGGTAAACAGTGGCTAGTTGACCTATAAATGGTGAGTCACTTCTTCATTTCTTCTCACCCTTTTTTTAGATAGATATTCTCTCTGTACACTTACCTCTCTAACCTCAGATCTAAGGATCATCCATGTAGTTTTTCTTTATTGATTTTCTAGGTTCCTCTTAAAGGCGAGATCATGAGAATTTGCATACAATACTTGCAAGCTCGAAGATATGGGATGCTAGGCTTCGTCATCATCACAAGACCATTGAAGTGTTTCTTGTTGTTGGTTCTCCTTAAGTATGTCATAAGTGTGTTGTGATAGTTGGTGTAGTTAGGTTGTGGTTCCTCCATTATAAAGGAACCCGGTGTCTAGTTTTGTTCCGCATAAAGTGTAAGCGACGTAGGTTTGGTTCTACCTTGTGGAAGAACCCTATCTAGCTTTGTACCGGATAAAGTGTAAGCGACGTATGTTTTGTTCTACCTTGTGGAAGAACCCGCTATCCACCTTTGTACTAGATAAAATGTAAGTGACGTAGGTTTGGTACTACCTTGTGGAAGAACCCGATATCTAGCTTTGTACCGTATAAATTGTAAGTGACGTTGTGAAGGCTTCTCTGCCAATATAAGGAGCTTGTGGTGTAGTGTTTATGAACTCTCGAGTTGGGTACTCGTGGAGTGGAGTAGGGCAAGGAAGGTGACCTTGTAGCCGAACCACTATAAATACTTGTGTCAGGGTTTTATCTTTCTTTACTCTAACTCTTATTTAGTATTCTTCATATCTAACTATCAATATCCATAAATCAAAAGGATTGACATAAGTCGATCTAAATATTTTAAAACGGGGTTTTAATTAGGAAAACTATTCAACCCCCCCCCCCCAATCTAGTTTTCTACAATTGGTATCAGAGCTACGTTACCAAGTTTCTTAGAGTATATTGTACTTTAAAAACTTGAAACGATCAGTGAATGTTTTGAAAACTACAAACAAGGAAAACCTTTAAAAAATTTGACAGCAAACCTATTTTTACAAAAATGATAAAACTTATATTTTAGATAATGATAGATTTGATAATATATCTTCCAACATTACTATTATTTTATTGAATAATTGTAACAAACTCTTCTCAAGAAATCTTCATGTTAGGAATCTTTGAAAACTTTGTTCTATCAAAGGAAAAATGAAGTTTGCACACAAAGAAGAACCTAAATAACTGTCAGCATGCTTTACCAAAAAACTCGCAGGTATTTTAAAAGCTCATAAAGTATTGCGTGTCTATGGTTTCAAAAACCATCTAAGAAAATATAGCAAATGTATGTTTTCTCATTAATAGTTGGTGTTTCAAAATGTGTTAGTTGCTTATGATTAAAATGTTGGTTTATATCTTTCTTCCTTGTGTTAACATCTACATGATCTCTTTTCTAAACCTTTTTAGTTGGTCGTAGTTTTGGTGTGTCTTACCTAAGTGTCATATCTACACAAATTATTTGTTGCACCAAATCGCAACCTTCAAAGATATCTCTTCACGAACTCCCACACTCTTTCGAATGATCGGGAATAGTATTCCATCCCACCAATCTTTATTATCTCAATCAAAATTCATTTGCATCCTCATTTCAAGGTGTTACTCATCTCTCAAATAATACTCTGAATGAAAAGGTTAAAGTCAACGCAAAAATAGTTTACTACGTCTTGATCATCATAATAATCACACTCGCCGTACTCATTTATCCTAGCCTCAAACTCCTTCACTGAAATTTATTCCTTCTCATGTATTTCTACTTATCTTCTATTTATCTACTTTCTTGTATCGCCTTGTGCAATGAAGAAAATGGAATATAAGTATTTTCTCATCCAGATTCTCCTTCGTAATATTAGCACTCACTAAACTTTTGTTTCATCTTATATGTCATTTACTTAGGATCAATAACTATATATTCATAATCTATCTTAAAACAATTAAACAAAAAGAATTAGTGACAAACAATACATTAAGAACCAAACGCTCAAAATCTTCTTGTGTCTATTGTCTTCCCGGATCCATTCAATTTAATGGGTCGGATCTCTTTTCAAAAGGATCCGGCAGAACCGGCATGACAAACACATGTTCACGTTTTTTTAAACATCACAAACAACTTCTCTTTTCCCTCTCTTGATCGGTTTGATTATCATCCATCTCGGTCTCCTAATTATCCCCGTAAGTAATTATATCTTCTTAACTTCTATTAATTCTAGGGTTTTGCTTTTTATCAAAAATTGTTGGGTTTAGGTTAATTAAATCATTCTTGTGATTTTAGTATGTATATAAGATATCAGTTTATGATTTCCTTTAGGAACTGCATCATTCTTAAAACCTAAATTGATTTTTACAAAAACCTCATATGGATGATTTTTGGAGTAATGAACAAAAATGTCTCAAAAAGGTGTTTTGCAATACAAGTAAAAATGTAATTCGTAACAAAATTATCAACCATCTTATAACAATCCTCTTAAAACCCCATTTGGTAGATTTTTTTATAAAGAGTGTCTCTACATAAGACATCAATTGTCCTAGAACTTACCTAGTTCAAAAACATTCACACACTTGACATGTGTTTGCTATGGATTGATTTTATCCTAATACATCTATATATATTCATTATTTTTTATCGGCTTGTATAGGTCTCGATATGTCTCATGAGTATGACTTTGATCATCAACTGACCAACATTTATATCTCAAACATTTCACTTGAACCAAACACCCCCAGTAACCATGTTTGTAGGCTCAATAATCTTGAATCTCGTCACTTTCATGAGGGTAGTATTGTTGATTCATCTATGGATTTTCAAGAAGAAATCAACACGTCATTTCGCACCATAGGATTTGAGTGCCTCCTCACCATCAACGAGAAAATTTGTCCAAGGTTCGTGTTGAAATTATTTCTTCAAGTTGAACCATACGTAACAAGGATCAATCCTATCACTTTGGTTTTGGATCCAAAACCAAAAGCTTGTCTTAACTCTTGAGCAATTTGCTCAAATCCTTCGAATTTCAAGTCATGGGCAATGTTCCTACACAGAGTATTGGTCTCTTGAGTCTCTCTTTAACTATCGTAAGGAAATTAGTCCCTATTGCTCATATATACCCTCTCCACAAGTAATAACTCGTCTTCTTCGAACTCCTCAACGTTTCATCTATCTTAATCCAAACAAAATTCATGTACTTGAACTCTGATATGTGCTACAACCAATGGTAGTTATTCTACGCGAAAATGTCTTGAGTCTTATCGGAAATCGTGAGCAACTTCTAGCGTGTTGTGCTCATATGATCTATTATATTCTAACCCAACAACCATACATCCTTGCTTATTTCTTCACTAAGTGAATTATACATCTCAAGGGTGACAAAAACAAACTAATACCCTATGGGACGTTCCTAACTAACCTCTATCATCACTTCATGCATGTTCACCCATATCTTCAAGGTCCTCAATATTCACTTGTCAATAGAGTGATGGAAGCCTTGAATGAGTCACATATATCATCCTTTCTCATTCCTGAATCAACCACCAAGTATGCACCCTTTGATGATCTAACAAGAGATAACGATGAGTGAAGTAGTAACAGGAATTAGTTCAAGTCAATCATGAAAAAGTGAAGAGATTGACTATGAAAATTGTGACTTGGTCAAGTATGGTTGATGTTTAAACAATTGTGGTATTTTGTCTTCAAACTTGCTATGCTTGTATTTTGTGGTACTAAACTTATGGTACATTGAATATTTACTTTGTTGGCTAGTTCCTTGAACATGTGTAGTCGTAGAATATATTTCTAGGAGATTTTACCATATTTGATCATATATCAAATATTGGTTTTAATCTTTTTTGATTGCCTAATTATTTTTTTTCTTTTGCTCATTGTTACATCTTAGACCTAAAATGACCTATGCTCAATAATATGAGAATAAGTTTGGAATTTTGATTATAACTAAACTCGTTTACGAGCCCACTTTGTCAATTTAGCTCTCAGAAGCCGGATTTATTGCTTTTAAATAGTCGGATCCTTTTTAAAAGGGATTCGGAGGAACCGGCTGCATAGATATACCTTTACTATGCCTTTACGCCACATTGACTCCTTTGACCTTATTAGATTAGTATATTATTCTGTTTTAGTCATATCTTAGGTTTTCTCAGTCTCATTGGATCATTTTTCTTCGTATACATGATCTAAGAACTTTCTAAGATGATTTTTATTTTTATTTCGCATGGTCTTAATAATTTTTATTTCCGGTGCTTATGTCTTCTCTCTCTCACCTTGTTTTACTTATTCTCATTTTATTTACATTTATTTTAAATTTTTCTTATGCTCATTTTACCCTTAAAAGGCTCTAAATTTAACTTTTTATTTTTTCTAAATTTTGAGAATTTTTCTATTTATCTTCTTTCATCATTTCCTTATTCTTATTTCTAATTATCACCTTTTAAGTCAACTTGACATTTATTTGATAATTTATTAGTCCTCTTCAAGCTCACATCTCTCCATAAAACTCATCATTATCTCTCTTTCTAACATTAGATTTAATGCTCAGACCTCTCTTCATTAAGGTTACTTCTTCTCGCTCATATTATCATTGGTATAGGTTAGAGTTAGCTAATACATAACCATTTCTCTGTTTTTCTGGCTCATATAGTCGGATCCATTGGATAAAGCTTGTCGGATCCCTTTAGGGAAGGATCCGGCAGATCCAGGCAAATAGAGATACTTAAAATGATTTTATGCATTTAAACCCCACCTTTATCCACTCCAACACTCAACACTTTCTTTAATAATCCTCCTAGAAGATTTCAATTCAGTTAGTTGAGCTTTTGTATGCATATGATTAGATTTATAAGGATTTTAATGGTAGTGACATTAAGACTTCTAGCATGAACCTTCACTATTTATTCACTTGTGTTTTGCACTTCAATCCCACACCTCAACATCATCTTTCTCAGCTGATAATTTATTCCCTAAACACTCTTCAGCATGACTAAGCCATCTAGTGTACATTCATCAACTAGAAGTCCTCCTCGAAAGATTGCTCGCGTTGTTTAAGAAATTTCATCAACCAAGTCTTCACCAGTTAAGAAAACCTCAACTAATTATATTCAAACTCCTCCTTCTGATCATATTGAACCAACACCACCATTTGATCCTATTCAATCAACACCACCACCATCTAGTAAACTAACACCTCAAACCACCCCTATCTCTACCCAACCAACACAAGTTTCTCCCATTGAACCTCGATAACTCTCATTTACTACCCCTCATACTTCACCACATTAATACATGAACTCTTTGTAGGACTTGCCTCCTAAACCTACTAATCCTCCACCATTACATACATTCTCCTCAATTGAGCGAATGTCTATGCAACAATCACTTTTGCCCGACAATGTTGGTGTTGACATCAACGTGCATCCACCAACAACACATGTCTCTCCTCCACCAACTCATTCACCTCATCCAACATTTATCATACATCCCTCAACCTCAAACTTGCTTCCATCAACATCAAGCATACCACCACCAAATCTACCTCCTCCAAATAAACTTTTTCCTCTCAACTAATCTATGTGGGTAGAGAATAGGTCTTCACAACTTTCAAACCATGATGAAACTTGCTATCGCTGTCAACAAACTCAAACCTTAGTTTATGAACTCCGTGATGAAAGGCGTTTCATGTTCTATCACCTTCTTGAACGTTTAGATGACATCAACAAACCCAATCATCCTTAAAAACATCGAAAAGAAGTGCAAGCACAAGTCATCAATGTTCTTCTTTAGTTTAAATTTAGTCTTTTCCATTAGGATTTCTTTAAACGTTAAGTCATGTCCTTAGTTTTATTGATTGGTTATTGATGACGTACCCTCTGCTCTGCTAACGAGCGTTACCGTCACTCTGGTACTTAGCTTACCATTTATACAAAGGGTATGATGTACCCTCCTAAAGGACGAAGCCTATGCCTTCGACCTGCACTCAAAGCACTCATAAGGTCTAACCTCTGTCATGGTTCAGAGCATGGCCTCCGTTAAGGCCTCCGTCACTGTTCGGAGCCTGGCCTCCGTCAAGGCCTCTGTCACTATTCGGAGCCTAGCCTCCGTCAAGGCCTCCGTCACTGTTCGGAGCCTGGCCTCCGTCACTGTTCGGAGCATGGCCTCCGTCAAGGCCTCCGTCACTGTTCGGAGTCTGGCCTCCGTCACTATTCGGAGCCCCCTCCGACAAGGGTCGAAGCCTAAAGGTCATAGCCTCTCTACCTATGAACGTGGGTATGATCGAGCTGGTCAAACAAAACTGGTCAAATAAGATCTGGTCAAACAGAACTGGTCAACAACCATGATCTTAGCCATGACCTCTGTAACTGCCTCCACACACCCTATGTAACTGCTCTGTCAGATTATTATGCCTATAAATAAGGAAGTCATCACAGAGGTATATAACCAAACTTAACCCAGAAGATCTCATCTTCTCCACCTCAATACTTTCATGACATAATCACCATGACTGATTCTCACACCGGAGGCAGTTCGCGGGGGCTTCCCCCCGCGTTCCGTCTAACGTAGTGTCTTCTATTTCTTATTTTCAGGTTATCTTGCACTCGGCATCTCCACCATCACCCCTAACTCCGTCAATCATCATTGACGGCCTGGTATGTGCATCTTATTGTACAATCAGTGGCGCCATCCGTGGGACATGCAACAATAAGTCTTGTTTTCCCAGTAAAATAACCGTTTTCCATAAATAACGGTCGAATTCAACCATAATTCCTTACATCCTTGTTACCACATGGTAGCACCACTGAAATCTCCACTTTTATCTCTAATCACGAGATTTTCCAACAACTACAAACTTTACGTTTACCATATCAACAGCTTATGTCGGGTTTAAACAGAGCAGTCTCTCTTACGGCCTCTGTTATGTTCTTATTTGGAGAAAAAGGAGCCTCAGTTTGGCTTCATTTAAGATGAAGGGTCAAAGTCAGCGACCTCTGTGGAAATCTTTGTGACCTCTGTCAAAACCTTTGTTTGGGTTCAATTTAAGAAGGTTCAAATTCAATGGCCTTCGTAAGAGCCTCCGTTGCAGTCTCCGTATCAACCTCTATTATGGTCTGTTTTGGAGAGAAGGTTCAATAACCTTCAGAGGAGCCTCTGTTCGGGTTCATTTTGAGAAAAAGGTTCAAAGTAAATAACCTGCGTAAGAGCCTCCGTTGCAGTCTCCGTAGCAACATCTGTTATGGTCTGTTTTGGAGAGAAGGTTTAATAACCTTCGTAGGAGCCTCTGTTCGGGTTCATTTTGAGAAGAAGGTTCAAAGTCAATAGCCTTCGTAAGAGCCTCCGTTGCAGTCTCCGTAGCAACCTCTGTTGTGGTCATTTTTGGAGAGAAGGTTCAATAGCCTTCGTAGGAGCCTCTGTTTGGGTTCATTTTATGAAGAAGGCTTAAATTCAACAACCTTCATATGAGCCTCCGTTTGGGTTTGTTTTACAATGAAGGTTCAAACTCAATGAGCTTCGTAAGAGCCTCTGTTTGGGTTCCTATTATGAAAAAGGAGCCTTTGTTTCTTAAGAGGAAGAGTCGAATTCAGCAACCTATGTGGCAATCTTGGTGACCTTTTTTATAGCCTCTGATGCAGTTCTCACATCAACCTTTGTCATAACCTCTGTTGCTGCAGAGCACCCTCTGTCGTAACCACTGTTCGAGTTTGTTATGAGAAGAAGTCTCTGTTGCAGTCTTCGTCGTGGGTTTTTCCTAGGAAGAAGGCTTGAAATCACCAGCCCTCTGTTCCAACCTCTGGGGCAACCTCTGTTTCAACCTTCGTACGGATTCATTTAAGGAATTGGGGCAAATAATGGTACACTCAAGTAGGGCCCGAACCTTCCTTCGCAAAATGTTTACCACAAGGTGAACAAAGACCGTTCATTAACACAGAGGATACCCTTTGTCAATCTGGTATGTTTTCTATGAAACTAATACGCTATATTGCCTCTGTTTCACTACAAAGCATATTATCTACATATGAAACTTTTGATGTTTATTAAGAGCACTATAAACCATCTTTTATTGAGCCTCTGCTTATGACACAATGATCATTAGAGATAGTACAACATTGACAGAGGATACCCTATGTTCCTAGAACCTCTATTAGAGCTTTCAGGTTGTTTTTAGCATAAAACATAATCCACACATGTTAAATACGTGATGTACGTAAATAAGCCTTAATTAATATTATACTAAGCTTTATTATGTCACTCGTGATGATAAGTCCATTGCTGAAAAAGCCTCTTTTGACAAGGCATTTCACACAAGCTCTATTGAGGTAACAGAGACTCACATTCGCATACTAGATATTAACAAAATTTATTATGGAACTTATACACTATTATCATATATTTTGAGATGACGGAGCCTCACGCATGTTGACATAAGTCTCTGTCGATATGACTATGGAGCATCACATATGCTGACATACGCCTATGTCGACACAACTACAGAGCATAGCCTCTGATTCATAGGTATCTCGTTCGACACGATCACAGAGTTTCAACTCTGCCAATAAGTTTCTATGATGACACACTTACAGAGCTTCAGCTCTGTTCACATGATACATAGGTGTCTCTGTTGAGACGATTACAGAGCATAGCCTCTGTTCACATGATTTATGTTTGTCTATGTAGACACAGTTATAGAGCCTCGACTCTGCAAGTATAATTACATAACCTCATAGATGTCAAAGTTACTTTATTTTGTTTAAAATCAATGTATAGAATTCTTCTCACTTGGGGAAAGAAGCATTAATGGTAGGTGTCTTAGTTTTCATTTCTTAAAATGATATAATCCTCCCTACCCACTTAATGATATAACGCATTTCCCTCAAATCTCTTGTTTCGTTCTTATGCAACAAAGATTTGTTCAGCCAAGTCGTTTATAAGTTTCAATGTCGAAGGGATGAAACAAGACAACTATAAGTCTTGAATACATATACAACATCCATCAAAACTTCACATTAACTTTCCTAAGTGGTCTTAAGGTATTCCAAGCCTAATGTTACCCAAAGGATAAAGATGGAGTGGGTCGCGACCCTCTGTCAGCAATTAAATTATACGATTGCTATATTCTTGGTGCAGAATTTACACACAATAAGGCTATGCATCTACCATATGTCTTAGGTTGTAAAATAACAATGCGTGCATAAGTAACCCATGAGAAGAATAAACATAACAGCAAAAATGAGACATAGTCTCTCATTAGTAGAAATTTAAAAATAAAAGGTGAGAGAAACCACTCCCCACCTACGATAATTAAAATCCTAAGCAAGGGATATTATTTTAACATGCATAAAGGCCATAGCCTTGCAAAAGAAAGTAAGTAAATTGTCCAAGGACTACTACTTTGCTTAAATGAAGTCCATAAGCTTCGTATACATACAAAATATACAACCTTCGAGGTTTATATTACTTAACGATTAATCCGTGTTCGATTTATCACAATGAAGTATTTCTTTTAAGTCAAAAGCATTACATTCGAAGTGTACGCATCACTTTCGACCGAGGGGCTCGATGACGTACCCTCCGTTCAATTTGAAGGTCTCCCCTTCATACTCACTTCGGAGCTACATTCCGACATACTTGGCAAACATCCAAAAATCTTCTTTGGCGTAAAACCATTCATCTATGATATGGTTACCAGTTGGGAATCCGCCAATCGAAAGCCTAAGCCCTTCGGGGTATGCTCTTCGAAAATATTAATGGAAAGGTTTCATAAGACCAAGTCAAACCCACGTTCACAACCCTATCAAGGCTTTCCCGGCAAGATAGGGATCGTGGGACATTAACCAAGCGGTTACCTAAAATCATGGGACACCCCCATCGTCCTCGCATCAGGTGCAGGAGCCTGCTAGAGCCTAACATGTGCAATAATATGCCATTATGGCATGCATTACAAAACACGGCCAAGTTTTTACGCAAACCTTGATACCTTTCAACAATGCAGCGTATGTACAAATAGGTTCCGATAAAACTCGCTTATAACTAAAAGCGAAATTTATATGGCAAAACCTAATACACACGCTCCGTATATAACAAAGGGTTTCTGGACTACTTAAGTCTAATCCCATGCCTCCTACGAAGTTATAACATTAGACTGGGGGGCTTAATGAGGTATCCACCACGATAGAGTCAAATATGGACTATTGAAAACAAGTATAGCTACTTTTATATTTGATTTGACAGAACAAAAGTAGTAGAAATTGTTACCAAGTCTTTTTTAACAAAGCAATGATAAGTCTAAAGCCATGCACTATTCTCATGCATAACATTAGACTGGGGGGCTTGATGACGTACCCCCGCTCTGCTAACAAGCGTTACCGTCACTATGGTACTTAGCTTACCATTTGTACAAAGGGTATGATGTACGCTCCTAAAAGACGAAGCCTATGCCTTCGACCTGCACCCAAAGCACTCATAGTGTCTAACCTCTGTCACTGTTCGGAGCCTGGCCTCCGTCACTGCTCGGAGCCCCCTGCGACAAGGGTCGAAGCCTAAATGTCATAGCCTTCTACCTATGAACGTGGTATGATCGAGTGGTCAAAGAATCGGTCAAATAAGATCTGGTCAAACAGAATCGGTCAACAACCATGATCTTAGCCATGACCTCAGAATCGCCTCCACACACCCTCTCAGAATCGCCTCCACACACCTCTCAGAATCGCTGCTGCCGATTATTATGCCTATAAATAAGGAAGTCATCACAGAGGTATGTAACCTAACTTAACCCAGGATATCTCATCTTCTCCACCTCAATACTTTCATTACATAATCACCATGACTGATTCTCACACCGGAGGCGATTCGTCTAACGTAGTGTCTTCTATTTCTTATTTTCATGTTATCTTGCACTCGGCATCTCCACCATCACCGCTAACTCCGTCAATCATCATTGACGGCCTGATATGTGCATCTTATTGTACGATCAGTTATTGTATACCACTCTTTTTATTTTATTACATGGGTCTACTAGTTTATGCTACGTGATTTCTTGAGCATATTAGTATATTTGGTACTTTCTTTATGTATTTCTTAACATAATCATGTGTTAAACTCTTGTATAACAGTAACAAATAGCCGGATCCCTCAGCTTATACTTGGCGGATCCATTTTGGAAACGAGCTCAAGCTAGAGCTGGCTTCTTACGGGTTATAGAGTTAGGCTCGATTCGTTTCTATCTGTATGCTATACCTTTGGAGAAATAAATATTCACAATTTTAGAAAATATCTAATATGAAAGAGATTGGGAGCGGGTACGAGCGTATGACTCGGTCCCAAAATGTAGAGGGCCCATAGTTAAATCTTTGTTGACCGGCCACCGGCACCTACGTGAGATGTAGTCATATAGAAAATATTGCCAAGAGTCAACGACTTTGACTAACTTCACATGGGCCCACATCGCCCACAATTTACGTTTTTCTTCTAACTTAATTTTCGTTATAAATGTTCAACATTTTGCCACGTTTTGGAATTATCTTGTGTTTCATACATAATCGGATAATCCTATGCTCATATTTGTAATTTCATTCCAAAATATGCCCTTACATATTTTTGTAACTCGCTCTACAAATTATTATATACAGACAAATAAACATACATTTAATAATAACGAGTGTGGAAATCCGCATCGACGCAGTGAGATTGCTTTTGTGACGCGTGAATTTGGGCGATGAATAATCAAAAATTTGTTTGTCTATTTATTTGGTTAGTCCGAAGGACCTACGTTGCAGACAATTCAAACCCAGTGACTATTTTCGCATTACAGCGACTTGGTTTGCGACACTTAAACCCAGTGACTATTTTCGCTAAATTCATAGATAAGAATTAATCGCTACAAACTTTCTTTGGTTAGTCCTCAAGGACCTCTTTCTGAAATACAATTCAAACCTTAGGGACTATTTTCGTGTTCACAAAAGACTTACTGCAAACTACACTTAAACCTGGGACTATTTTTGCCAAATTGCTATAGATAGAATTAATTCTACAGGTGACTTACTTTAAACTGACACTTAAACTTTAAGGACTATTTTTACCAAATTGCTATAGATAGCAATTAATGTTGCAAATTAAGTGTCTTGCTCTATAGTATATATAGTAAAGTAATAATCATCACGCTACACCAATTTGATACATACTAAAATGAAACGATAAACCATATATACAAGTTTAGCACAGAGGAAGTATCAGTACGTTCTTTGTTTATATTTTTATCAAACTAACTATTGTGCCACCTGCTAAAGAATATTAGCACGGTGAAACCTGATGTATCATTATCATCTTCAGTTGACTTGTAGCTATGAAATATATCTTTTTTTTTTAACATGCTATGAAATATATCTTACAGACATGTTTACATTGTCTAGTATATTAATTATTTTTAGGAGTTGGACATTCAAACCCCTTCAATTGATAAATTTAGGCTCTACAAAAGTATATTATTTATTTTTCCTTTTTGTGTTTTATGGTCATTTAGGCTCTATAAAAGTATATTTTTCCTTTTACAAGAACGAATGTATGCCAACAAACTTTCACAACATATTGAAAATAGTTGGTCCATATGTCCTCTGGCAATTTTGGTTAGCAAGAAATGAGGCGACATTCAATGATAAGTTCTTTTGTTGGTCTAAAGCAGTAACCATTATCAAACGAAAAGCGTTTCAGTGTGCAGTTGAGCGAAAAGTGTGTCATGATTCACAATATCACATTTAGATTAACCATGATAAGTTCTTTTGTTGGTCTAAAGCAGTAACCATTATCAAACGAAAAGCGTTTCAGTGTGCAATTGAGCGAAAAGTGTGTCATGATTCACAATATCACATTTAGATTAACCATCCGTAAGAGCTCATTGAAATTTATAGTTTATTGTATCAAATGTAGTTTGTATTGTAGTTAGTGTCTATAGTGAAGTGTTTTATAATTTTACTTCAACATTGTTGAAGTCTATATTATCAATATAAATTGTGTTTTTTTCCAAAAAGAAAAAAAGAAAAAATAAAGTTAATCATAGAATTTGGCTTTATTATAGTTTTATCCTTGTAACTTTAGTTGTTTATACCCATCACTATTTTGTCATGTTCTTTAATTTTATAGCTAAAACATTCACCCATCTGAATGATAAATGTGCCAAAACATTTATTTTTTTAATCCTTTTTGTCATGAGTTGTCTGGCAAAATGGAAGGAAAATTTATAGAAAAAGAAAAGAAAAAAAATATTGGCAAGACATGACAAGATTTTATGTTTTATCATAGGGGTAGGAGGAGTATGCATATATAAGCACCCTAACTAAAATCAACTTTTAAACAGAAGATGTATGTTACTACACAGTGAATAAAATAAAAACAGAGTTATGTTAAACCATCAGTGCAAACAGAAGTTTTGTCTAGAACTATCAAACACTACTGAGGCAATCAAGAGACAAGAGATGGGACCATGTATAAACACTAGAATAAAGTGACTAAATAATTGGACAAAATGAGCTTCAGGCAAAAAGTACAAATTTGATGTTCAAACCTGGTTATCAAATTAAGGAAAGAACAAAAGTTTCACATTTCATATACTGCTAAAGCTTTTATTTGAAAAATGTTATAAAAACCTTATCATTGTATGTTGTAAAGTCTTTATCTTAAGGTAGAATATCCAGTCAAATATCACCAGGTTAAGCAAGACAAAATTAAACACAATTATTTACAAGAAATACCAAACTATGATAGATAATGCACCAAATGTGATGGGAAACTGGGAATCTTTATTAGGTTCTTGAGCATTTTCCAGTTAATTGACTATTTGGTTAGACCAGGTTTCCTATATTTTAATGCATTCCTGATCAGGATATAAATATGAAAGGGCAAAGATTAATAAGAAAATAGAAACAGAGTTGACCTTTGACTGAGATTCTGCTAACACGATTCTTACACGCATACAAGTGTGCCAAATTGGCCAACTTAAAACTTGGATATTAAATGTGGTTAGGTCTAAATGTTTTGAAAATGTTATACAAGATGACAATTATAAGGAATAATGGGGCAAGGAGACTTTGACCTACAGGCCCCAAATCTCACATCCAGCGCCAAATACTTACATCGAGTCTACATCAGCAGTTGGCTCTATTATCAACTCCTAATGAACCCAATAAGAATGCAAAAACCAATAAATCCATGGCTAATACGGAACATGTAAATACTGAACTTCAGGCCACCACATACGAGGAAAACACTCTAATTGGGATTTGTTTCAAAATACCAAAATGAAAAATAGTGTAGCAACTAGATGTGTGAACTTCAGACCAATTACTTACAGATCAAAACAACAAAAAAATAAATAAATAAATAAATAAAAAATAATAATAATAATAATAATAATAATAATAGCGACAAGGGGACGGGCAAAAGGTTGAAAGTCAGTTGAGACGTGTTTTTAAATGTATACGACCTCTTAAATCATTTTAAGGGGTGTTTGGATTAGCTTATTTTTCAGGCTAATCAAAAATTATAAAAGCCGATAAACTCATTACTCAAACATAAAGCTAGTTCAGACAACCCTTAATTGAATACTTAGATAATTACTGTAATTGCAATTTAATGAAATTAACTAGTTATTAGAAAATGACTAGTTTATACGTACTTCATACTCATACACTCCGCCCTGTCCATCTTGACATCTTTGATAACTCAGGACAGAATTGCTATATTGATAAGGACATCCAAGGCTAACAAACAAAACTGCTCATAAGCTCTAATCACATGATCAGCTCATGATATAGATATCCAACTTTAACTGTTAAAATATAGCATACTAATCCACAAACTAGTAGTTCAGTCTAACTGAGTCTCTAACATAAGTAGTTCCGTTGGCAACACTATGTGCAATTCAAACTCTTCAATTAAAGACTACCAAGACAAGTTTTGTAATTCATGTGTCAACTATAGTAGTTTAAATAGAGCTTTCAAAGAGAAATAAGGTCTTTGACTATATGCTAAATTTCCTTTTCTTACAATTTGTGATGTGGGTCAGGTAACAAGAAATAAAAAGTAGTCAAAGACCCATTCAATGGCATTAATACCCGTAGCTACCCTTCCATTGATATGACGCTTTGTCAACTTTCTCAGTCACTGGGTTGCCATTTTTTCATGCCAGTGTCGTTTTCTACCCTAATTCAATAATGGATAGCGTTTCGGTTTGACAAAAAGACTACCAGAACCTGCTGAGAAAGACAGTTGTTTTTAAAAACAATTAACAAGATAACCTAGCCACCACAGTTAAAGTTCAAGCATGCGACAGACCTATAAGAGACAATATTAATATTGAGATGGATATTTGACACATTAATAGATTGATGTTCATAAAACCCAACTGTAAAGAAGGAATCAAGTGAGGGACATATTTGGCCTTAGCTGACAAGCACCGTGTCCATATCTTAAATCATAAAAGCTAATCTTTTTTGGTTTCTATTGGGTTCTAAATCTGCTCCAGCTAGGTCTGATCAGAAGACTTATAGCTGCTTTTTGTTGACCAAATAGAGGATAGGATAGAATAAGACCTAGAAATATGCATACACAGCTGTAGCAGCTTTTGTGGACCCAGGAAAGTAAAGGATAGTGTGACAACTACAAAAATGCATACACACTCGTCTGACTCGTTCAAAGACCAGCCTATCCTTAAGCTAGTTCGCGTATGAAAGAACAGGAAAAACAAGTGGCAGTTCACAAAATGGAAACTTGGGAGGAACAACTATGGGTATGTTTGGCGCAAAGCGCTGTGGGTCTTTTTGGGGCTGTGAGCGGCGAGCAATGAGCATTTTAAAATTTAGTAGTCGTTTGGCAAAACAGAAGTGAGCTTAGTGAGCTATGGCTAATTTTTAAGAAGACTAATTTTCCAATGCTTCTTTAAGAAGCGGTGAGCAGTACGTTGTGGCTACTGCTCACGGCTCACAGCTACCGCTCACACAGCTACTGCTACTTTTAACAAACACACCCTATGTCAACAGTGAAGTCTGAACCATTTTATTTCCTATACATACATATACATGTCTACTAACATACACATACTATACATGCATTGATGCATACATACAATTTGAAGGATTAATCATATGTTAATCATTACAACGTACATATATAAAATATATAGATATATATACATGGAGAAATACAAATTCTTCCAAGGTTCAAGTTCCAAAATATGTTGTTAAACTGCCACAACAATTTTTACTTGATGCACAACAGCTCGTTTTTTGATAATTTTACCCCATACTTTCATTTTGTCTTCTCTTAGCATAGAGTGTTTGTGTGCAACTCACCTCCCTAGAGCAACAGTCATCTGTTATTCTGTTAATGGTATAATTCAAAGC
This sequence comes from Chrysanthemum lavandulifolium, assembly GCA_022545495.1. Classification (NCBI taxonomy): domain Eukaryota; kingdom Viridiplantae; phylum Streptophyta; class Magnoliopsida; order Asterales; family Asteraceae; genus Chrysanthemum; species Chrysanthemum lavandulifolium. Next base: position 224,325,813 of record CM040243.1, on the reverse strand, counting down.
CTAGACTCGAGGACCAAATATAGTCTCTTTTGGGATGGATATGGTAGTAAATAGTTCTCTTATGATTCTGAACATTTAAATAGTAAAGAAAGTTTTGACAAACACAACTAGGGGTGTCAGTAGGGTTGGGATGACCCGGGTCGAACCCAGAAAGGCTTATAGAGTCGGGTTTAATCGGGTTATAAAAGCTTATCGGGTTAATTTGACCCAAACCCGATATTGTTATAGAGTCGGGTTAGGGTTGAGTTATTTATCTTATCGGGTTATAGGGTCAATTTGATAAGACCCGACTATTTTATATTAATTTTTCAATGAAATTTTGAAAGCACAAGTTTTGTATGAAGAAGGGTTTACTGTGATGGTTAAAGTAAAATAAAAGTTTCTAATTCATCTCTTTATTATATCAAAATATCACGATATATACATCAAGCATAAGTATAGAGGAAACGAATCATTCTTTAGTATAACTAAATCCATATATGTTATTAGTTTGAAAATGGTGTGTACCATTCTACCATAAAATAGCACATGTGAAGACATTTGTGCTCTAATTTGAGGGTTGTGTAATATTAAAAACATTGTACTTTTACTAGTTACTTGACTAAAGATAGTTTCGATAATTATCAAGTAGAAAACACTTGTACAGCTCGTATATTTCTTCATAAACAATGTAAAGTTGTAAACACCTGTTGCAAACGTCTCAAATATAAACAGCCATACACATCCCTATATTTTGGTGTGCTGTAATTTTTTGACGCCTACATCCGCATATGTTATTTCAAATAGAACCAATATAAAAGTAGAGTTGAGCTTGTTTTATAACCTGATAGCCCGAATCACCAGGCCCAATATAACCCGACCCGAATTCCACCCGAATCTGATAACCCGATTCCTTATAGGGTAGGGTTGCGAGTTAATTTTTTCTAATCAAAACCCTAATCAACCCAACCTGTTAAGACCCGACATTCAACCCAAAAACCCGACCCGATAACACTCATAAGCACAGCACTGACTTCGATGATTCAATTGCTTTACTTGCATGTTTCAAATTGTGTTATATGTCATAACAATTTAGAGCACTGTGAATCTATAACTAAAACAATTGCTTGTAGAGTTTGAATCCTAGGCTTGTAAGTCAAGTATGGGCTCTTTTGGGACCGATAGTGATATACTCATAAGCATTTATGCAACTCCCCAACACATGTAAATACATACTGTGGAAACACAAAGTAGCACAGGGGGAATGTGTGCTTTAAACATAATCGAATATAACAGGTAACTGGCTAATAAATGAGATTTAAGACTTACAATGTGGACATCAACATTGCTCTCACTTTGGCCCTAAGATCATCAGGAACCTCAGCTGTCTCTACAGGTTGAGTCAGTGGTCTCCTATCTTGACTCGATACATCGACCGATGGTTCTCTGCTAGCACCATTAACAAATGGACCCCCTCTGGACTGACCCGACAATTTCGAACTGATCTCTCCCTCTTCCAGTTCTTCTTTCTCCGAATTTGAACCCTGTTTATGTTTTTCAGCCTTATTATGATCCCTTAGCTCTTCTTCTGAAGAGACATCAGGCTTCTGTCTATGCCTATAAGAGTGACTTTTCCTATGCTTATGTTTATCTCTTCTGTGATGAGAAGACTTGTGAGATCTATGTGTTCTCTTTTTCCTCGAATATTTATCGTCACTGTCAACTTCATCTTCATCATGTGAAGAACGATGAGACCGGTGCTTCTTTCTGGCATATTCATGTTCACTTTCGTGTTCATCATCTTCGTAAGAGCTAGATGATTGATGTTTATTTTTCCTCGAGTAATCACGATCCCTTTCTTCATCATGTTTACGAGAAGAACGATGTGATCGGTGTTTTTTAACATGATCATGCGATTGATGTTTTTCTATACGGTGTCTATGTGACCTTTTTTCTTCTCTCTCATCAACCAAGTCGTCATCATCTTCTGATGTGTCACCTTCTTCATCTTTCCTAGCACGGTATTTCCTCTTTGCTCGTTTTTCATCATTCAAATGTTCTTCTTCTGTTTTTACTATCTTCTCTGTTTTTACCATCTCGTCTTTAGTATGAAAATCTATAGGGGTTGTGCTTTGACTTTTTGCAGCCGCTGATCCTTGTGGCTCAGCTGATACGCCACGCGAGGGTTCAGTTTTTGATGGAGCAGCTCCACTTTTCAGCTGAGCCACAAACATCTTAGCTCTTTTAAGCCTCTCAGCCTTCAATTTCTGCTCATGAGTCAAATGTGTGTCCGAGGAATTGGCTACATTAGAGGGTTGTCCAAATAAATTTCCTAAATTTGGACTCTTAATGCCTCTTGTAGCAGCCTGAAGAATAGCTGCTGCTTGAGTGGCATCCACCTGGATTCCAGGTGACTGTTCTGTGGCCTTAACTGGCACATCTGATTCTTCCCTTTTAGATTTGTTAATTACCATCTTAAACTTCTCTTTCCTTTCAGAATCAAGTGGTATATCATCAGGTTCCATCAAAGATTTCTCATCAACCTTAAGTTTCTTGTTTGAGATATGTCCTCTGGAAACTTCCTTCTCATTGTGGAAACTCTTCACCGTTAACTTCGTCTACAAGATGGACAGCAAACAATCAGCCACAACGTAATAATAGAATTAATTTAATAACATAAAAAAAAGTGAGGACATAAAAATGTACATCATCCAGTAAGACCAAAATGTTAAAAAATAGTTTGATTTGGATGCAAAAAAAAAAAAAAAAAAAAAAAAACCCTTCAAGAAAGAAGCACTTGATGTTACGCAAACATATACAGTATAGCGGAAAAGCAGAGTAGAACAGCAAAACACACAAAGATGTATGCTTCAGCTTCTTTTGTTGACAAGAGACATACGTAAGTAAAAATAATTGGTAGGATGAATCATTTAGTCATTTTGTTTGAGGTACAACTCCACTAATTATGTGATAGGGATACCGCCAAGTTCTATATGAAGCAATTCAGAGCTAAATATTGTCTTCTAGTCAATCAACCCGCATTAATTTGCATAATTAAGAAATCTACTCGGGATTACCCATGTAGATCATGATCATAATATTATGCAATAAACATACCGCAAGTTCTATATGAAACTATAAGTAGCAACATAAAACAGTCAGATTATAGAATAATAGTCACATGTTAGTTTGCATAACTAAGAACTCTACTCAGAACTAGGCAAGTAAATCATGATCAACTTAAAGAAAAATTCCTTGTGAAAAATTCCTTGTGAGCACAAAAGTACAAAAAACAGGGTGAACTTGAACATGAAGACCAGTAAAATTAAGCATCCATCAAAATTTAAAAATAATCAAATTGTCAAGGAAAAGTACCTCCTGGGCTTTCTGGAGAACCTTTAAATAGTACGGATGAAATATATTAGATGGGATTAAGAATGGGAATCTTCCATGACCACGGTCTTGTTCCATAAGTACTGTCTCAAACTGCCTCCCATTCTTGATGATGAACTCAACTATCTTGTCAACCAGCAGTTTCATTTCGGATGAAGGATCCACAAGAATATGCTCATTCTTGGGAATTGGGGGAAGAGAAGAAGCACGTAACTTATCAGGAACAGCAGAGACTGAACCTGAGAAATCATCTTTCCTCAGACTGCGAGTACGTACAGGCTTCAAAACATTTGATAAAGAATTCCTTTTTATTATAAGAACATCTTCCTTGGAAGAAATCGACTGCTTTGAAACAGGCTCGTCTTTACCAGCTGGCAACATTGCAGCATCTACATCCACGACCTCTTTAGATGATGATGATGCATGCTCTGTTCCAACATCATCATCCTCCCCAGTGCCATAAACAGAACCAAGTAAAGACAATGCTCCAGTATTGGATGTTTCCTCATTTTCAGTCTGTTTGTCCTCTTTTGACTGAAGAAGATCTTGGTGATCCACAAGAAACCTGAAGTACGGATGTAGGTGATGGTCAGGCATTAAGAACCCAAAGGTAGGATTGTCTCCTTGCTTCACCCTCAAAACAATCTCAGATTGACCTCCATTTTTACTGACAAAAAGAGCGGTCCTTGCAATAATCTGATGTACTTTCTCTGTAGAAGGCTACAAAACACAAAACGAACAGAAAAGAAAGAAAAATGTCTTTTAGCAGATGGAATTGCCAGGTTTGCATTAAGAAAAGATAATTATTTTACTAGAAATATCAGATAGCATAATAAGCCTGATAGAAGTACAAAAATGATGACAATAATATTAATCAATGTGGATGTGTCACTTAATCTCAAGTTGTGAGGTGGTTTTCCTTACTACAGTAACAAAACATTCTGTAATCCTAACCCCACCTGAGACCTTTGCACATGATATCAAAAGAGAACATGGTGCCTGTGAATGGCAACCTTACTCGGTCCCTGCTCCAAGCATCTGTAAACTTAGACACGGTAAGCCTTTATAAATATGTACCTTAGTGAATTAGCCTTTGGTCACATCCACCTAAGTAGCAGTTAAAAATAAGCAAAAAACATCAAGGCCATAATATTCATTAAGAGCTGATGTATTTGAACTTACCAAGTGTTGAACCAGACTGTCAGGAACAGGGAAAGGGGGATGAAATTGAGGTATTTCCGATTCAGTCTCAGCAATCTTTTGTTCACTAGAACCCTCGTAATTTCCATAAGAAAAAGGAACAGCATTGAATCCACCAACAGGTTCCGGATTTGCATCTTCTTCTGAATACAACGTAACAGTCAGGCAAAATATAAAAACACCCAGATAGCCATATATTAACATATGCACATTAGAATCCTATAGAAACATGTGAAGAATAATAAAGTTCGCCAATAAAAAGTAATGCAACGCCCAAAAATAGGGAAAATGCAATTAATTCATGTACTTTTTTATGCTTTGCAGACAGCTTTTAGAATTCCAGAGGCCAGGCCTTTCAGTGAACATATAGTATCTAACTCTATATATAACCTGAGTCACACTGTACGACTACTCATAACTAAATCCTGTTAAACAACTCTTCAAGCACTACATAACTACCAATATCAAACCCCTCAAGGCAAGTAAAGTCACAAATGGGATTTGTTGGTATATCATAAAGCAACAAATTAATTCAAATGGCACATGCCAATAACCAATGCCTCGTTAACTTCTTAAAACTGGACCATCCCAGTCTTCTAGACCACTACCTGACTACTAGTACTGAACCCTTCACCTCAGATAAACTCATAAAAAGGCTTGTTATGTCAAGATGCTCACGTCTCAAAAATTAGCTCATCAAAGCATTGCGCAGTTCAAGATAGTTATCTTGCAAAAAAATAGTTGATGTGCCTCATAGCAAAAACCAATGCATCAATTATTTTCAGACAGCAGGCCATCCACAACTAACAAAACCTAGACACTCAAAATTCAACTAATGAAGACGTGATCTCACTCCACTTTCAACTAAACAAATCATCTCACTCCTACATGGCTATACCAAACAAACAAAGAGAAAAGACAATTAAAAGAGTACAAATCCAGCACTTGTTTCAATTCTCTATGTCGATCCACCCAAAGATACAACTCCCATCATCAGCTTAATCGTTCTCAATTAAAATATATACAACTTCACCACAAACAAAACAAGCAAATATGTCCAAAAAACTATTAAAATGCAACTGTTCACTTAAACACGATAGGCTTGTAACTGTATCTAAAAGCTACGGATCTCAAAACTAACCACTACATCAACTAACTAAAACTAGCACATCATTCAGCTATCGTACAACAAATCATGCACAGCTCATGAAACCGTGACATGCAAATTAATAACAGGCGACTGTCTCGATCCTAACAGCCTAAAAATGAGGCACATGCTCCAACTTCAATTCAACTGAACATAAAAGCAAGCACTAACAGCTCCACTTCATTTTTTAATTAGAGCAAATACAAATTAAACACGAGCAAATCAAGCTAACAAGTCAAAAGGCTGATAAAACATAGAGCATAACCGCTCGCATAAACAAGCTAGCCAGCCACGCATCTAAAATTTAACCACTAAAACAACTAACAAAACAAGACTTTCATGTTTCAACTCATTACTAAACTCGCTCAACTAACATTCGAAGTAACAAAATAAACGCAACTGTCTACATCCTAACAAACTGTAACTCAACTACTCAAGTACTTGTTTCAACTCATCTATAATAATTCCGCAACTAACATTTTCAAACTAACAAAATAAACGCAATCATCTCAATCCTAACAAACTAAATATATTTTTAGTTAAAATAATCTCACATTTCTTCTATCTACTATAATAACAGCTAAATAACAAACAAGGTAAAAAGTAAAAAATGAACAGTAACTACCGTGGTCTTCATTTTCAGACGGTAAATCCAGATACCGTTCATAATCAATCTCAGCATCAGCAGAAGACGAATGTGATGACGTTTGTGGATTACGCCGTCGTCGTGACGGCGGAGGGCCGGAGAGGAGATGCCGGACGTCGTATCGGTCGATTAAGAGTGAGTTCCATTCGACGAGTGCGTCTTCGGAGTTTACGAACGCTGATGTGGCGTCGTCGTCGAAGAGTAGCGCGTGACGACCGTGTATTTCGATGTTCATGTTTGTGTGGGATTGTAATGAAATGATTATGGGGTGGTTTTGAAGCCCTAGGAGAGAGAATATGATCGACTTGATGTTGGTTTGGGAAAATGACCAAATAAATACTGGTTGACCTGTGTTAATTTTGCTTGTGCCTTTGGGAACCGTTTAGGCTATGTTTGAGACACAAGATTATGGAGAGATTATGCTTATTTTTTCAAAAAATAAGCTACTTAAAAAATAATCCTTGTTTGTGAACATAAAGATTATAAGAAAAATAATCTTTCATAATCTCGAAAATAAAGGTTCTTACGTAATTTTATAAAATAATCTCTTTTATAATCTTTTCAAGAACAAAGATCAAGAATAAAGACCAAGACCAAAGACAATCTATTTTTGCCAAACATACCCTTAGAAGCATTATTAAGCCATGAAATTTTTAAGGATAATAACAAAAATACCCAATTTTTCAAACTTACTTCACAAAATACCTCATTTTATACTAAAAAACCCAAAATACTCAAAAATTCCGCAACATTTGTGAGTTTTGCGAAATCAGAAAAAATATCGAAAATTTTCGATATTTTTAAGAAAAATCGCAAGATTTGCGAAATTTCTTAAAAATATCGAAAATTTTCGATATTTTTATAACACTAAAACCCTCCTATACCCATATCGCAAAACATAACCGGTACTTCTTCCCCCCACCCACCCACCCTGCGAATTGAAGAAATATCGGCACATCGCAAAGAAAAAACCCTCCCATACCCAATTTTTAGTTCGATTTGAAGAAATATCGCAACCCCCCCCCCCAACTATGCGAATTGAAGAAACGGCCAAAAACAATTCGAATTGAAGGTTTCCCGCGGCTTCGATTTGACTATTATGTCGAATCATGAATAAAGATTCGATTCCGGTAAGTTTTAATCGTGCAAAAATTATATTAATATTCGAATTATCTTATTGCTTTTTTAATTAGGGTTTTGTTTGAATTGGATAATTTTTTCAAATTGGGGGTTTTTCCCAATTAGGGTTAGTTATGAAAATTTGGGGTTCGTGACTGATATGTGATCGTAGTTAGGTTTTCATGAATGATATAAGCTGTGAATTATGATTGCTAAGACATTTGTTTTTTTTTTTCTTTTCTTAACCAGCCAAACATAACGGTTAAGGCCAAAATTACGATTGTTTCAGACATACTTGTAGCTCTGACCGATGCCCAAGTTAAAAAATTCAGGAAAACATGTTTCGGACATTGGCTCGACGTTGTCCTTAAAAAGAATAGCCAACTTTTGATTCATACGATACTTGCTAGTGAAGTTGAAAGCGTACCAAATGAGCTCTCATTCAATATATTAGGTAAACGGATTCGCTTTAGACGCCAAGAGTTTTGTTTAGTTACAGGTTTACGTTTTGGTCACAATATGTATATGAAAGAGTGGGTTAAGGACATGACGGAAGATCCATTTACGAAAAGGATGTTCCCTGATATTCCAGAAAACGTTTCGGTTAAAGTAAAGGATGTTATGGATATCTTTAATCAGATGAAAGATGGGTCAATTGTTTTGGAAGACCATGATGCAGTTAAGATATGTCTTTTGGTGTTGTTAGATAACGGATTCTTGGGCCACCAATTGTCACACAATGTTAGTAACTTTAAGTTGAATTTGGTTGAGCGTTTAGAAGATTGTTGGAATATTTTTCCATGGGGGTCGTATATTTGGGATAAAACTTATAAGCAACTTAGAGATGTTGTATCTAATCGCAAATTGCTTCATAATGAGAAACGCAAGAAAGGGGAAGAGATCCGATACACATTGACTGGATTTGTTTGGGCTTTTATGGTATTTTTTACATATGGTGATTTTTTGTACATGTTTTATGTTGTTTTTTTTAGTTGTTTTTTATGTTGTTTTTCTATTTTATAGATATGGATATTGGAGGCCATCCCGGCTACACATGTTTATGCCTTCAAAAAGCCGGATATAATTCCGAGGGCTTTGGCTTGGAGATCATTACTCTACAATATCATTATCCGAATTGTAAGTTACCATAAAACCACTATTAGCATCGATTTCTAGCCTCTCGGATACCGCTTCTAGTAAACATGAATATGATGACAACAATGGTAAAATTAGTGTACGTTTTACACAATTTAACGGCATATACTCCAACACACCATCCACTCTTTCCCATGTACCTCCTTTACATACACGTATTTTGACGGTTTCTTTGACGAATTCATGGAAAAATTGAGTTTTTCGTGAGAATTTGAGTTTTTAGTGAAGGAGCTAAAATAACAATAAAACACGTTTTAGCGACAAAATCTATAGTGACAAAAATCTCGCAAGTTTTATCCATAAGTTTGCGAACTTTTTTAGATATATCAAAACATTTGCGAAATTTTTAAGAAATATCACAAATTTTTTATATTTCTTTTAAATATCGCAAAAATTTTATATTTCTTACAAATATCGAAAATTTTCGATATTTTTAAGAAATTTCGCAAGATCTTGCGATTTTTCTTGAAAATATCGAATTTTTTTGATATTTTTTCCACTTTCGAAAAAACTCGCAAGTCTTGCGATTTTTCTCAAAAATGTTGCGGATTTTTTTGGGTATTTTGGGTTTTTAGTATAAAATGGGGTATTTTGTGAAGTAGGTTTGAAAAATTGAGTATTTTTGTCATTATCCCAAATTTTTAATGTTAATTTGGCAAGGCAAGTAATAAACACTTTTATCTATTTTTATTTTTTATTTTCGGAATATTTTTTGACGCTTCACGAAATAGCATTTATGAGCGTGGAGCATTTATAATCTGTTTTACACATTATAACAACTAAAGCTACATTACCAAATATTTTTATAGAAAATACAAATATTGCTCACTGCTACAACTTGCTACTATTGTTCATCGCTTTCTGATTGTTGTTCTCGCTCATCGCTATGACTTCGTTATTACTTCTGCTAGCTTCTGACTTTCACTAGTACAGGTTTACTAATATTGCTTATCGATCTCGCTAATCTGTCGTTGTTATTTTGCCAAACACACAACCAAATGAGTCGGTCTGCCGCTTGATTTCATAGCATAGTCGTTATTCTCGGCTGCCATAGAAGTCTCTCGCCCCTAGCCTATATAGTAGAGGTTTTTACAAAAATGAACTATAATTGATACCTGTTTACGAAACAGGTTCTCGCACAGAGTATTTACGAAAATGAACTTTCCAATGTTATCCGTTGGATCTCTTAAAACATAAAATCCCAACACTACACGTGTATTATACGATTTCCGGGGCAAGTGAAAATTTTCTGGGCGAGTTGTGGGCGTGGTACAGCCAGGGCGTGGCCTGGGCGTGGTATAGCCAGGGCTTGGGCGAGGATTGCTTGCCAGGCAAGGGCCTGGGCGTGGTACAGCCAGGGCTTGGGCGAGATTGCTTGCCAGGCGAGGGCCTGGGCGTGGTACAGCGGCTTGGGCGTGGCCTGGGCGTGGTGGCTGAATGATTTGAAGATGGTTGCTGCAAATATGGTGGCTGAAGAAGATGGTTGCTGCAAATATGAATGCTTTGAAGATGGTTGCTGCACGTATGCTTTGAAGATGGATGAATGCTTTGAGATATGAGTATGTGATGAAGAAAAGAAAGAAAAATAAATATTTTGAGATGGGTGAAGAAAGAAAAAAAAATGGTCCTCACAATTGCGGTCCTCACAGTTTGATGTGACATTTTTATGTTCATTCTTGTAAAGTGTTGAAAAAGAGTTTGTATTTGTAAAATGAGTTTTGATATGGATCGTTTAGGTAATTTGCTTTATATATTACCCCACCCCCTCCCCCCACCCACCCACCCACCCTTTACCCTCATGTTAATAATAAGACATTTTTATCACTTTTTGTTCCATATTTTTTGTTTTACTACTATTGACTTATCAAACTTTTTATTTTCTAAGCACCACTAAGTAAATCCGTCTCAGCACATAAAAAACTCGCAACCTATCTACCTTCCTTGGAGAAGATAAGATGATTTATATGGATGACTATGGAGGATGATTAAAAGGAAGAAAAATGGTATCTGATCACACGATGGTTAGTCAGTCGGTCGTTTGTCTTAAATAAGATATGGAATGAATAAAAAAAAAAATGTCCCGTGGTATTGAAACATGATCAACTTGAAAGTCAAACCATGAATAATGCCTACAACAAAGTAGATCATGATCATTGTAAATGATTCTAGTGCGGTAGGGATCCTTCTATATTTATATCAACCAGAGTCAAAACTAAAATAAGATGATCTTATCTTTATGAAATGAAAAAACATGTTAAACGTTAAGATGACTGTACTAACTTAGTCACCGAGAATTATCGTTCGGGTAACCATCAAGAAATTCAATGGCAGAGATAAACTTTATCGTTGAGCTTTGTGGTTCCATTGAACCATGACGTTTTTCTTTGAAGCTTCTAGGTTTGTGTTTCCAGATAATACTCCCTATGTCCCTTTTTAAATGTCCACCATAAAAAAGCTCAAATATTAAGAAACTTATAAAAAATGATTTGTTTTGCCAACCAAATGACAATTTAGCCAATATACTTGATATGTAATTTTACATTACAAAAAATTGCTTTTTGTTGTACTTTGCCTCACATATGATGTTCTATCAACTCCTCTGACAAACATTCACAAGAATCATCCTCTGGGAAATATAATTGGAGATGTTCGTTTTGGTGTCAAAACCAGAAGACAAACACAGACTGAAGATCAACAAGGTTTCCTTATGGCTATCTATGAAGACAGGAATCATGAAGAAGCAAACATCTGTTTGTTTGAATGTTTCCTCTCCCAGATTAAACCCAAAAGTATTTACAAGGCATTAGAGGAGCAAAGTTGCTTGGAAGCAATGCAGAAAGAACTCTTACAGTTCAAAATTCAGAAGGTTTGGGTTCTTGTTGATCTACCCAAAGGTGTGAGGGTGATTGGTACTAAGTGGGTTTTCAGGGTGAAGAAAGATGAAAGAGGAATTGTGATCAGAAATAAGGCAAGGCTTGTGGCTCAAGGCTATACACAAGAAGAGGGAATTGATTATTAAAAGGTTTTTGCACCAGTAGCTAGGATTGAAGCAATTAGGCTATTCTTAGCCTATGCTTCATTCATAGGTTTTATGGTATACCAGATGGATGTCAAGAGTGCTTTCTTATATGTCACAATTGAAGAGGAGGTCTATGTCTCACAACCTCCAGGTTTTATTGATCATGGTCATCCTAACAAGGTATATAAGGTGGTGAAAGCTCTTTATGGTCTGCATCAGGCACCAAGGTCATGGTATGAGACTTTAGCTACATATCTGTTGCAGAATGGTTTTTAAAGGGGCAAGATTGATCAGACCTTGTTCATCAAGAAGCTCAAGAGAGATATCCTGCTTGTACAGGTGTGTGTAGATGATATTATATTTGGTACTACAAAGAAAGAGATGTGTATTGAATTTGAAAAGCTGATGCATGACAAATTCCAGATGAGTTCCATATGTGAACTCACTTTCTTCTTGGGGCTACAAGTGAAGCAAAGACCAGATGGTATATTTATCAGTCAAGATAAATATGTGGCTGACATTCTAAAGAAACTTCAATTCACAGATGCTAGAGTAGCCAGCACACCTTTTGACACTGAAAAACCTTGGTGAAAGATGAGTCTGGAGAAGATGTTGATGTTCCACCTACAGATCCATGATTGAGTCTCTAATGTACCTAACATCCTCCAGGCCAGATATTATATTTACAGTATGTTAATGTGCAAGGTTTCAGGTTACTCCAAGGTCTCTCACCTTACAGCTGTGAAGAAGATCTTTAGGTACCTTAAAGTCCATCTTAAGTTGGGCCTATGGTATCCTAGAGAGTTCCCTTTTGATCTAGTAGCATATTCAGACAGTGATTATGCTGGTGCCAGTTTGGATAGGAAATCAACAACAGGGGTTGTCAGTTCTTAGGAAGAAGATTGGTTTCCTGGCAATGTAAGAAACAGACCATAATGGCCACCTCTACAACTGAAGCAGAATATGTGGTTGCTGCTAGCTGTTGCAGTCAAGTACTTTAGACTCAGAACCAACTACTTGACTATAGGTATAATTTCATGGGTACTATTATTTATATTGACAATAGCAATATCATTTGTAGTATTAAAAATCTAGTTCATCATTCTAAAACAAAACACATAGAAATCATACATCATTTTATAAGAGATTGCAATGAGAAAAAGTTAATACAGGTTGTTAAGGTTGATACTGAACACAACTTTGTTGATTTATTAACTAAAGCTTTTGATGTGGGGAGTTAACTGTTTGATTTCTTAGTGTTTTTGTAACTGGAAAGGTTTAGTACTACTAGTTATATCATATAGTACTATTTTGTATAATTGTACTGCTAGTGCAAATTTGTATGTTGTAGTTTGTCATACTTTGTACTGCTATAAAGGAAACACTTTGCTTTATGTTTTCTTGGTTTTAGCCTAACATTGACAGGTTGTGAAAGGATCATGAGTGCATTAAGCTGTGGACTTACATTATGTGACTTGTCTCACACCACAAATGGTAATCAGTTCACCATGTCTTACACACATCAAGAACTGACTAGTCCAGAGAAAACAGTTTTTGGTAAAGGCTAATCAAATCCGTTCATGGCTGATAGTTTGCCAAAAACTCTGTGGTTATCAACACACCATGCTTCCCAGTAAAGAGTTGGCTAGTCCAGAGCAAACGGCTCTTGGTAAAGACACATCAAATCCGTTGGTAGCTGGTAGTTTGCTAAAAACTATACTTTTGGCGTTGTATGCGCAGTACTATCTTCAAAAAGTATGGGCAACATTATTTTAAATTTGGTTGGCACTACTGTCTCAAGCTTAGTAGTTGGGCAGGACAATACCATCATTGCTAAGACCTCAACCCTGGCAACATCTAATGTGCCAAGTCCTCCAAGATTTGACGCAGGTGATGAAATCCTAAGCCACATGGAATAATTGGGTGGCTTAGTTGATAGTCCTCATTGATGCACCTCTTCCAGAAGGTAATACATCTGGAAGTGCTGGAGGCAGTGGTAAACTTAAAGAATGATGGACTTATGTACCAAGCTAACCATGAAGGTGGAAACTTTGGAGCAAGACCTTACCAGTACCAAGCAGTTGTATGCTAGTGTTTACAGGAAGCTAGTTTTGAAGGTGAAGAAGCTGGAAGCAAAGGTCAAGGCTCTAAAAGCACAAGGGAAGGATTCTGGAGCAGCTACTCCTAGTTCAGCTGCACTTTGAAGAAGATCCAGGTACAGATTATCCGTATTTAGGTGGTGGTGATGATCAACAACGTGAGCCAGTTGATCATGATGCACCAACAGAGGTACTAAACTTGGAAGAAGACTTTCAGGATAGAGCAACAAGCTCTCTACAACAAGGTACTGCTGGGTTGATTGATCAAATCATTGAAGTATCAAGTCTGATGGAGGTAGCAGTATAAACTGCTGAGCATGGAACTAGCATTCCAGTTACCACTGCTAGTCCTATACTTTCTACTGCTGCAGTTACTCACACCAGTAGGGCAATAGCTCAAGAAAAGGTAAAGGCTATCATGACTGGTGATGAATAAGAATCTCCAAAGATGAAGCCATGACTTCAAGCTCTGGCTGAAAGAGATGCTGAAATTACTAGGAAAGTCCAAGAAGAAGAAGTGGCTAAGTTCTTGGAAGCTCAAAGACTTCAAAAGGAAACAGTTATATCTAATGAAGAACTTGCAGCAAAACTTCAAGAAGAAGAAAGAGTTAGAGCTAAAGGAGATCAACTTCAGGCAATGATTGATTCAGATGAGGTTATAAAAGCAAAGTTTGAAGAACTCAAGGCAGATACAAATCTAACAGTTGATGAAAGATCAAGTCATCTTACAGAGTTTATAAATACAATAACAGATGAAAGTGCACTTAGGGAACTGATGGAGACTATCAGTAAGGGAAAGGAAAGTCAGAAAACCAAAGCCTCCAACAAAAGTACAGGTCATTAGTTACATGAAAGAATACCTCAAGCATCAAGATAACTGGAAAGCTACTCAATTAAAGGGGAAGACTCATGAAGAAATAGAGAAGCTGTACTATATTGCTTACAAGAAGAATCAAATATTTGTCCCAATTGGTGCAGAAGTAGCAAGTAGAGTCACCAAGAGATCAGGGATAATCCTAGAGTCAGAGACACCAAAGAAGAAATAGACTGCAGAAGGATCATCTACAGATAAACAAGCAGATGAGTAAAAATTGTCTAATGAACAACTTACACAGATGATGGTGATAGTACCTGAAGCTATTCATGTAGATCCTCTTCAAGCCAAGCATCGTATCATTGACTGTGAGGATATACTGACAGATTTGGAAAAGGATGGAAGATCACAAAGGTTGGAGGACATACTGCAGTTTATAAGTGTTTTGAAGACCTGGTCAGATCATGTGATAGAGAAGACTTGGATAATTTATAGGCATTAGTTCAGGAAAGAGAAAACTTATCCAGGATTAAAGAAGATAAAGAAAATGAGCTATGGGTAGAATTTAAAAGGCTGTATGAACCAGAATTTAATGACAGTTACTAGAAGTTTGCTGCTCATTGTGGTAACACTTTTTGGAAATTGTATGATAATGGTGTTCATCACGTGTCTACACAAGAAGGTTCAGACATCTTCATGTTAGCAGAACTAGAGTATCCTCTTAGAGCAGGTGTTCTAATAGTGATGATCTCTTCAAAGCTAAGGATTGAAGAAGATTCTGAAATGGCTCAAGAGTTAGTGCAAAGGATATATGATCAGTGTCTTAGAGAAACTCAGACTCTAAGGGAGAAGAGTTGAGTGTTTGGAAGAATCCCCCTTCATCAGAAGATTTGAAGTTTAATTGAAGAAACTTAGTGATTTGTAGAGAAATCATAAGTTTAGGAGAGGATTGTTGGGAATTAAACTTAGCAGTACTAACTGCTTTTAGTACTGCTAAGCTTACATACAAAACTGCTAAAGATGACACTAGCAGTACTACCTGACTTAGTACTGCTAGTACATATAGTTTGTACTGATAATATGATATGTACGCGCTTTGTAATTATAGAATAGATTGCATGTATATCTTATACATTTAGATTGATACGAATATTGTATAGTTATCTTGTAAAGGACTCCTTGAGCTATAAAAGGAGGTCCTAGTGTTAGATGTTTAGTATGTATCTTTTGTTAAGCTTCAAGGTTGTAAACCCTAGTGATAAGTTAAGAACACTCGTATTATTATCAATAATATTGAAGCGTTTTGTTAAATCATTGTTCACTGTTCCATATACATCAATAACAATTCTCTTCTAAAGTGCTAAGTAGTAGATTCCACATACTGCTTGGTATAACCTCAAAGTATCTATAACACAAGTCTCAAAGGTGTTTAGATCCTCACACTGTTCCTGATGAGCATCTGTTGACTTTCAGCAATTGCAAGGATGCTAAATCTCTGTTTGAAGAAATTTAAGCCAGATTTGGTGGTAATGATGCCACCAAGAAGACTCAAAAGATCTTATTGAAGCATAACTATGAAAATTTTAGTGCTCAAAGTTCATAATATCTTGATTTAATCTACAATAGGCTTCAGAAAATCATCAGCAGATTGGTTGTTTTGTGTGTCAAGATGTAAAATACCAAAGGTGTGTGTGTGTGTGTAACCTAGGCGTATGGTATAAACGCCTAGGGTTAGTGTGTGTACAACCTCAAGAATCTTATGATTCATGTTATTGTTAGGTAACCGTATTATCATTGATCAGGTAGTATTGGGGCATGTAGTTGTGTTTGTTTATAGTAGAGATGATGACGAAAAAACCTTGTTCAATAACAATTGTGTTTATTTAATCCGCTGCGTATATTGTCATTGTTATTGTTATTCCTAGTGCTCAAAATGATCCATAGAGTTATTCTAAACTCCACAACTAGAATCAGATCCTGGGGGCTCTTGATCTAGGATCTACAAGATTTTTCGAAGAAAAGGTGAAAAATTCGAATCTGGTACAAATTTCGTAATCTTTCTGCAGGACTGTTTTCCAAAGGCGATATCTTATTCGTTAACCGTTGGATCGGAACAAATTTTTTGTTGAGGGTTCTTGGTATATCAAGGAAGATCTTTACTGGAGAGATCTTCAATCTGAGGTCTAAATTGTCAGGTATTGACCGTGGAAAACTATTGTAGATGAAGGGTATGACTTTTGATTTTTTAGGGTTTTTATGATATTAAACTTCCTGAATTCATGCTCACTTGTTTTACTTCATTATGGAAGTTGGATATATGTCTTTTGGTGTCTATGATTCATGAAAAGAATGCATCTTTGGATTAAAGTTATGACATTCAACTTTTAGGGTTTTGAATTTTAGGGTTTATAAATCGTTTTTCTCAAGAAACCCTAAACCAATGTTATTTTTATTGGGAAAAACTGTAACCAAAACATCCTTGGCAAACCCTATATGGTCTTAACCCTCAGTTGTAATCATTTTTATTAAGAAGCTTTGAAGAAGTCGAGGGTTTGTGTTAGGACCGTTTAACATAAGATTTATGTGGTTCGGGAGGTCGGGGTTGGTGATTGAAGATGAAAGAATTCATCTTGTTTAGAGAGAGGAAGTAGAGAGAGTGAGGAGAAGATAAGGATAACTTTATTGAATAAACACACACTACACTTAACCAAATGCTTCACCTCACCCCTCATGGAGAGTCATGAGGGGTATATATAGGCCCTATCTTTGCCACTTAAACGATACTAGTCCCTAAGGGCAAAGTATACTACGCATCTAGTCCAATTCACGTAAGTTATGTTATCTTTATAAAAAGCGAGGCTAACAATCTCCCTCCAAGATACCGTCACACGTGAATGGTTACAATGAGACCTATAAATACAAAACAAAGTAAATTACAAAAGTAATAAACTATGTTGACTTTGTTGAAGCACATAGTCTCTGTAGTCTAGATACTGAGGCAAACTTGAAGTTCTCCCTTCCGACGATCTTGACATTTGATCTTTGGCACTGACGACACAAATCCTTGTAGCTCGAACTTCAACTATAACGGTCTAGTTAGGTTATTACTCCTCGACTAGTGAGCCTTTTTCTTTTCGCTCCCTCCCGAACCGACAACTCTCTTGCAACACGCAATGGAGAAAGTAGACTCTTGATCGTACAATGGTTGTCATTCGGGAACATCGTAACAACATAACTCACTTAGTATTGCATCCAAGTTGGTAAAAGCCCGATGTACACACACTACTTCTCCTTCTTGGTCTTAAGCACAAATCCTTCGTAATCCAATCACGGAAGATGAAATACCAACTTCTCCTCACGATGGTTGCGAGCTATCGGAATCATCATAATGTTGCGTACATGTCGTATACCTTTTTGATGCAATATTAACATCATAGTTTGATCAAAATTCCGTGAGAATATGTCGCAAAAATACTCTCAATAATTTTCTCTAACCAACCTTTTATCGAACCTCCTTTGAATTCACCGGCTAATAGTAATGACCACCTATGGAGATAACCCGATACGACTGACTTGAAAAGGAAGCAAACATCCCAACTTTGTGACTTACTGCTTGTTCTAAATTTTTTGAACAATCCACAACTGCGTGTGACACCAAGTACTAAAACTTCCTCAAAGTAATAGTTATACACTGTGAGCACTACAACATAACTCCTTACATCAGTTATAACCAGATTGTCCATTCAATCACTTAAAGTGACAGTAATACCCCAACAAGTTATCTTGAGACATGCATCCAACCAACCATCGTCTCAAAGATAAAGAAGTCCACCCGTGAAATATCACGTCAATTTCTCGTAAGTAATACCGTACAAAAACCCCGTAGTCATTTTTCAGATCATCGTACAAGCCATGAATTTTGTATCCGTCGTGAAAATATACCATTCCAAAAATATACCACCTCTTTAATTTATAGCAACAATTTGTATCCAAAAATTTTTATAACTAAAAGAGTTCGGATATCAAAATTTTTTCACCATGTCATTCAAATAAGTACCCATCATGGCATACTATATATCAGCCCAACTCCATTCAATCAACATCCATCAACCCAAGTCTGTAATCGGATATTAAGGCCCACGAGTGAGTATCACAAGGCCCAAAAGATGAATCTAAGTCACATGGTAACTACCCGATCCAAATCAGAGATCCAAACCAATCCAGAAATACATAACCGGATATAAGAAAAAGATGAAACTCACTTTAACCTAAACCTAAAAAACATTATACGCTCCTCACAATTTGCCTACCAACAAACGTTTCACTCTTTCTCAAAGCAGCTCTCAATCTCAGATCCATCTAACAATTAATCTTAGATTCATCTCACCATCATAACCAAAATATATAACCACCTTAGATCAACCATTCAACATCGTCAAAAAGATGTAAATCATTTCCAGTACCGATCACATGTTTCTTCTGCAAAGGCTTCAAGGTCTTGAATAATCAAGGTCTCGGGTAGGTTTTTCCTTTGTTTTAATATGAGACATGAACGAATCGAAAGAAAAGAGATAACACAATTTGTTATAAACTTTTCTTTGAAATTCGGATAGTAACACAAGTGGGTCAATGATGATGTGTGATTCATTTGAAATAATCTATAAGAGATTACAAAAAAAATGAATCCGAATCTGAGATCTATCTTTAGAGTCTTGGTATTGAATGAGAGATGGGGAGAGATTGTGAGGGTTCTTGAAGTGAGTCTAGATGTGGGATTGGTTTTTGGTTAAGGTAGTTTCGGACTGATGATGTTCATAAACTAAGGTCGAGTAGTAAATGGTATTTGTTGTATTGTGGTCGATGTGGTCAAGGTCTGTTTTACGCGTAACCTCCTTTCTCTTTTCAGTTATTACGCGTAAGGTTCTTAGCTTATGCGTAAACATACGCGTAACATTGCTTATGCGTAACCTTGCTTAGGCGTAAAGCCAGAAGCTTAGGCGTAAAAGCATACGCGTAAAATATCTTACGCCTAACTTCACAGTTACGCGTAACTTGCTCTGAAGATTCTCCTTAGGCGTAGAAAAAGGGTTTTAACTCTTTGACTTTTTCCGGCGAGTTTTTCCGACCACTTTCTCCGACCAGTCTTCATAATAAACCCGAAACAAAGATAAAAGCGCTTCTTTTGTCTTTTGACCATGAAAGATGAAGTTTGACCACTTTGTTTCATCGGATATTGGTACAAAAGATGTCTAAAAGATATGAAATCTTGTTTGGACCCAAAGAGACACAGAGACGGATATACACGAATGACGGGACATTTTGTGACAAAAAAAAGGATACTAAACATGGTTTTAAAACTGTTAACGCACAAATTGGAAAAAAAATTTCCGACCACAAAAAATAGCACAAAAACAGTTAAAAACATGTGTAAAAACCAACATAAATCATCAAAAGCATAACCATGGCTCTATACCACTTGTTAGGACCGTTTAACATAAGATTTATGTGGTTCGGGAGGTCGGGGTTGGTGATTGAAGATGAAAGAATTCATCTTGTTTAGAGAGAGGAAGTAGAGAGAGGGAGGAGAAGATAAGGATAACTTTATTGAATAAACACACACTACACTTAACCAAATGCTTCACCTCACCCCTCATGGAGAGTCATGAGGGGTATATATAGGCCCTATCTTTGCCACTTAAACGATACTAGTCCCTAAGGGCAAAGTATACTACGCATCTAGTCCAATTCACGTAAGTGACATTATCTTTATAAAAAGCGAGGCTAACAGTTTGTTTGAACTGGGGCGTCTCACAACCAAGGAAGGTACTGATGTCTTGGTTTAATGGTGTTATACAAGTTGTTCCATAATATGATTGTCTTAGAGTATCAAACTCCTTGATTTTCTTTGATTCGAATTCTGTATGGAAGATGGTTTGATGATATTTGGTACTTCATTAAGCAAAGTTCTTGGTTTATGGAATACATGAGATTTACAAGTTTATTGCTGCTAGGATTGTATTATGTGAAGGGTTTTGTAGTTGTTCTCTAATTATGTGGACTACTGATGTTGCTTCTGATGATTTGGGGATACGCTTTATGAAGTTACTCGTAATACATATGTTGGAAGTAGACTTTCGCATGGAGATTGTGAAGCAGATTGTGATGTTATTGTTATAGGGATAAGTGATGTTGTTGTTCCCTATTCACTATCGTTTAAAAACAATTAAGTACTTAAAACACTTTAACAGTGAACAATGACTGAAATTAAAGCAAGTAAAACACACAAAGTAATTTTCAACATCATATTCTTTATTAGAAATTAATAAAAAAGAATACGTTACCCAAGTACTTGCGGAATAGTACTCGGGATTGAAATGACAAAGTTTGGTGACTCCTCTCTAAGCTCGGGCTAAGTCCGAGCACAACTCTTAGAGCCCACCGAGCTATCTCGGGAACTAAGTTATATTTGGAGGAGTGAAAAGATGACTTGCGTGTATGTGTGTTTTACAATTCACAAGCTTAATCTTTTCACTCCATCTCTTATGCTATTTATACATGTATGATTTTGACTCTTTCCTAAGTGACAACCGACATCATCTGAGAAGACAAAATCTTGATGTATTTTGTCTCATTTACAAAGACTATTCTAGGTAAGAGACAAGACTACTTTCCTAAGTTCGGTGATGACAGAGCACGATCTTTGCTATTCGTGAAAGTTGACTTTGGTTGATAAGTACTTCGTCTTATCGATTCAAACTTATCCCGCCATGTCCCGCTCATTCTTGATCTTTACATCCTTGGTCTTCTACTTGATTTGTCTTGATGTAAGTAGTTGGAGAGAGTCTTAGGGATTGATGAGTTATTGTCATTACTCACCGAATCCATCATCTTCTTCTTGACTC
The DNA here is from genome assembly GCA_022545495.1 of Chrysanthemum lavandulifolium. NCBI lineage: Eukaryota > Viridiplantae > Streptophyta > Magnoliopsida > Asterales > Asteraceae > Chrysanthemum > Chrysanthemum lavandulifolium. The sequence continues at coordinate 224,304,340 of CM040243.1, read as the reverse complement.
GGTCTTCACCATTTAAGTTCCACCTGCGAGTGGAGAGACTTCTTCTTCGCCTCATCTTGGTATCACGAAGATGACTCACCGAGAGACTATGCACTCGGTGACCGTTAGTGTTTAACGGACTAAACACTTGGGCTATTTTCTATTCAAATCCTAGATTAAGGGGTTTGGATATTTCTTGAACCCAACATTCTCCCCTATTTGGATATACAAATAGCCTAAGTGATTGATCAATGTAAGTGAGCAAATGGCTTCTTCTTACACCGAATGTGCTAATGAATACAATAAGGAACACCAATATTTTAACAAAACATACATCGTTTATTGATCAAATTACAAGGTTCCTATCACTAGTACAAAAGATAAATCAAAATGATGTCGGTCCGGATGGATTCCCAATGCTTCAAGCTTGACTTTCTTGGTGATGAGTGTTTCCTGTCGGGGTAGTCTCTTATCTTGGCATTCGGTCTTGTGTAACACGATGTTTCTTTGGGGTTTGGATCCGAGAGGCCATCGGTATGTAGCTCGGCATTGCGGCTACACCACCGATCAATATCACTCCATCTTTGAAATGTTGGGTTTCCATAGACATCGATGTGGAATATCCTCTTCGTGCTTTTCAATCACTAAGCAGTTCACGAACTTAACACCTTCCGCGGTTCCTGTTGCATTCGAATCCAGCACTTTATCTCAGTTTGGAACTCAAGCCTTTTCCTTTTGCGGTGGATGATTGTGGTTGAGATCCTTGAGGTCTGATTAAGGCGGTGAATTCCAGTTGTCTTTGGTGCATCCCACGATCTTTCATATCTTTCTTGAGCATCTTCATCGGTTCCTTAACCACGCATTTTGCTTCTTTTCTATTATTGGACGAGTTCATCGAGTTCGATGATCCCAAAGTCGGTGAATTTTAGGGATCATGAACTTGAAATGTCTTTTATCAACCCCACAGAGCGTTCATTGCTAGTGGTTTGGATCCGGGATGATTTTGACATCCGTGATCTTTTCGTGTAGCCTTGACTTGTCATTGTCCAGTTGTAATGCTCGATTACGCTTTGCACGAGGCTTGACTTTCTTCTTCTTTTCTTCCAACTGTTTTCATTTCACCATTTTCTTTTGAGCATCCTTGAACCTCATCTGCATGACCCTTTTCGAGCTTCTTTGGATCAATTCCACATTCTCGACTTCTTCTGCAATCACTTTAACCATGCTTCCTTACTCTTCTTATCTTCCTCGACTTGTTTCAATCTCCTTTCTTTTTAGCAAGATATTTACTTAGTTGTTGAGGTGTGAGAAGGTATTTATTGTCACCGATTTTGTAGGGAATCTTCTCGTGCTCGATGAGTTGTCATTATGCCTTTTCCTTTGTCTGGCACGAGGAAGATGATGCAACCAAGGTGGTGTTGTTGTCATGATATGTGTTGTGACTTTCGGTGTTGTTGTTGTTGTTGTTGATGTTTGTGGTGGAAGTGATGAGATGGGTATTCTTGAGGCGGTGGTGTTGGCTCCCCTCGGTGTGAAGAGGAGTTTCTTGAAGATAATGACCCCACAATTGCTGGGAGCGTCGGTGAGGGCAAGAGTTGGTGTTAATCTTGAGGGGATGGAGCTGCTTGACCATTGAAGGCTGATAAATTTCGAGAATCATGGCCTTGATGTCCAAGTATCTGCTTGAATACCGGTGACCTTGGCTTCCAAGTTAGCCGAGATTCTTCCAAAGCGGTCATTCGGTTCCAAGATTCGGACCATAGAAGGCGAGGCTGAGTCAAAGTAGCCACTGAGTTATCAAAGAGCCCAATGTAGCTCAAGAGACTGGATGATGATTGAAGACCACGAACATTTGCGATTTTAGGGTTTCGAGCATTTCGGTGAGGTTGGATGATTGTTTCAAATGCGCCTCGGTAGCCTCCAACACTTTAGAGTTGGTAGCTGGGTCTTCTTTAATGATTCCTTGATTTCATCTACCACAGTGCCAACACCACGAAGATGTCGAAGAATTTATCCAAATTTTCATCCGATCATGAATGGTGTCATACATCAAGTCCACATGCTCATGAACATTTTCATCAAAGGCTTGGACCTCGACCTTGATCGCATAACTTGCACCACTTGATATGTTGTTCCCACAATGTTACAAAGACCCCAGTATAAGTTCCTTGAAGCTTTGGTGATCCACCGAACAAGCGCCTTCGATGAGTTGAAGAACATTATCAAATCTTGCAAATTCATCGGTGGAGGAAGAGGTCATCATTTTCAGTTTGGAATGGTGATTCGATGTGCTCTTGTGGATCGAGCTAAGGCTCTTGTTGATTGAACCTCGGCGTCCACTTCTTCCCGGTGATAGAATTTCATCATCGATGTCGACAAGCTCATCTTGAGAGAAGAGTATTCCATAACATCGACAACGGTTAACATGGGGTTGGTTATGGGTTTCATATCGTGGTGGTATTAATCCTCCGAGTCTTTATCCCCTTGACCCCTCGAGACACTTGGTGGGAGTTTCCAGTCTGCCTCTCGGAGTTAGGATTGGTTTTGGGTTCCATATCGGTGGGTTGTTTCTTTCCTACGAGTCTTTGTCCCCATAAACCCCGAGACACTTATGGGTTTTCCCAATGCCTTTAGCAGAGTCGGTGATGATGGTATCCCTATCGGTGGGTTGTATGGTTCCTACGAGTCTTTGGGATCGATCGGTGTGCCCTCGATAAAGTCTTGGATTTGCTAATGTCATCCTTTGGGCGTAGTGGGCGCTCCCCTACCGGGTTGTATGTTTCCTACGGATCTTGGGGAGTAGTGGTTGTGACCAAGGCACCGGCCGTGATGTATCGGTGTCCTTCGTTGTCACGGGGTGGATGTTGCTTGGTCTCCAACGGTGGCAAATCGATCTTGGGATTTCTTTGCCTTTTAGGTCAGAGCTCTCAAGTCTCGGGGCCCCGAGACTTGGGTTTGGTTTTAGTCCCATCGAGACTTCCCTTTCTCTTTGTAGGAGCGGGGTTAGGAGACATCGATTCCCTCACAGTTGTTCTGACAACCATATGGGCCGTCAATTCAATGTTTGTGACAAGGGATGGGTCCTTTTGAAAGTTTGATTGGCTCGGGATGCGGGTAAATTACCAAATTGTTCTTCACGAGTATAATTTGAACCCGATGCGTTTGCAAAGCACAAGAGACAAACCTAGGATACGAAGCGTATTTCGTCCTAGTTTTGCTCGTAGCTTAGTTACGAGATCATTGTAAATTATCTCCCTATGTCGACAATGACCCCATTCATCGTGGCGGTATGCCATCATCAACCGAATAGAGTTAACTTGTTCGGTGGATGAGTGGTTCCCGCCGAGGACCCGAATCACAAAAGTGAATAGGATCCTCCAAGCCACGGGAATGAACTTTTAGTGACTAGGGTCTTGTCCAAAAGTTTGGATCTAAAGCGATTTGTTTTAACCCATCCTTCACCGTGGAGGGTTCGGGATGGGCGACATAAACTCCTTTGTTATAATCTAACCCTTTTGAGGTGCAAAGCGTTTTATAATCTAGGGTGAATTGTTTCCCCGTTAAGACCGAACACGATGAGATACTCCACGAGTGGTCTAAGGTTATTCTCATCGATGAGGGTGTCGGGTCAAAGGCCTTATTGTTGCCCAAAACTCCTTGAGGAGGTTTTGTACAGATGACGGACATCGAACAAAGGCCGTTTCGGTGGGCGATTATATAAAAATTTCATAATGTCCTTGTAGGTCGACGGTTTGAGGATATTCAAAATTGCCTATGACATTATTTGTTTTAAATTCAACATTTGTAAGATCCCTACCCACCGAGATGCAAACCGGAGAGATTGTGTTCTAGCCATTTCCATTAAAAGATTTTAGGTTTTTGAAAAATATTTAACTAGAACAATCAAAGAGGTTTTAGATCTCTCAAGTTTGTGATGAAAAACTTTTATAAATGTTTACAAGAAGGGTTTTCAAAAAGGTTTGAAGAGTTTTTGAGAACACACAAATTTTTCTGGGTTTGAGAAAGGATTTTGTGAGTTTTGTTGCGAGAAAACAATTTGTGTGTGTTTGTTTATTTTGGAAGAGGGTATTTATAGTGTGGTGAGAGGGGTGGTTTTGCATAAGCGTGGATATGTAAAGGCGGTTTTGAAAACGTTTGAAATTCTACATTTAACGCCACCCACCACTACCCGCAGAAAAATCCGTATTTCAAGGAAGCGATTGCGATGCGGAAAAGTGCACTTTTGCGAAGAATAAAATATCCATAGGATATTTTATGTGAGAAGACATTTAATGCCAAGTGGGATGAGGTAAGTGAGGAGACCCCAGACGAGAAGACATATATTCCTATATTAAATTTGCATAGTTACCAACCTAGGACATTTAAGTAGCGATACTTGGATCATTTAGTTACTCATTCAATGCTCAATATCAGCTGTCGGGGTCCCCGAATGAGTCTTACTCATTCGGTGAGAGGATGTTTTGTGGGTTTCGTTCAGGAGGAGGAACCATTTGAGAGAACTTCTTGAGATTGGTTTTCGGATGCCCGACTTTCAATGTCAAGCATTCCCAATTCAACTTTTCACTCACAAGGTAGGTTCATCCAAGGTTTGGTGAAGATATCAACAAGTTTATATTGATGAGGGATGAAATGAAGTTCTATGTCTCCTTTCATTATGTAATCCCGATGAAGTGATACCGATATCGGTGTGTTTGGTTCTTTGGTGGAGGACGGGGTTGTTGGAGATTGCAATAGCACCGGTGTTATCATAGAAGATGGGTACCATTTTGTAATGGATGTCATAGTCACTAAGTTGACTTTTCATCCATAATACATTAGCACAACATCCTGCTGCTGACTACATACTAAACCTGCAAGACATAGCCAATGATTGTTGCTTTTAGCACTCCAACAAACCGACTTTCCTCTAAGAAATTGACAGACCACGAGGTACTTTTCACGTCCATGTTGCGGCCAAAGATAATCGTAGTCGAATACCCTTTGAGGTCAAACCACGAGCACTTTGGATAGTAAAGTCCAAGGCTTGAAGTTCCTTTCGGTATATGAGAATTCTCTTAGGCTGCGATGGGTGAGATTCTTTGGGATTGGATTGATATCTAGCTATTAGGCAGATGAGAATTGTATATGCAGTGCAGAAGCGATTAGATACATCGGTGAGCCAACAATTCCTCCGAAATGAGTTTGATTCTTGATTTGCCGGTGAGATCGGGTCCAAGGTTGTTAGGTGGGACCATTAGAGTCTTCATCGAGGCACGGTCGGATATCTCATATTTCTTCAAGAGATTTACGGTGTATTTCTCTTGACTAATGGATATTCCTTTATCGGTTTGCACGATTTGCGGTCAAGGAAGTATGTGAGTTCACCCATCATGCTCATTTCAAACTTCTTTGTCATCGCTTTTTCAAACTGTTTGCAAAGTTGTAGTTTGTTGAGCCAAATATGATGTCACCAACATACACTTGGACGATGTCACATCTGTTGTGTTCTATAGACAAGCAATGTGTTGTCTATCTTTCCACGGACAAACTTGTTTTGGATCGGGAAGGTGAGAGAGTTTCATACCATGCCCTAGGAGCTTGTTTAAGTCCATAAAGGGCTTTGTCAAGCTTGCACATAGTCGAAATTCACTACTCTCAAAGCACGGAGGTTCTTGAACATACACATCTTCCTTGAGATCACCATTTAAGAATGCACTTTTAACATCCATTTGGTAGACCACGAAGTTCATGTATGTTGCATATGTAAGGAAGATCTGATGGCTTCCATTCTTGCAACAGAGCAAATGTCTCATCATGGTCAATGCCTTCTTGTTGATCGTAACCTTTGGCTACAAGTCCGGCTTTGTTTTTAATAGCGATGTCGTTTTCATCGCTTTGTTTACGAAAACCCACTTCATTCCTATGACTACTACATCCCGAGGACATTTGATCAAGGTCATGACCTTGTTTTTATCAAGCTTGCGTTCTTCTTGCATAGCTTTGAACCCGGCTTGGGTGTTTTAGAGCCTCGATGACACTTTTGGGTTCTATATCGATAGGTAATCGACATATAGACATTCATTGGTCAAGCTGCGGTTAAATTAGTAGCCATGCTTCTAGTGAGCATGCCCTCGGTGGGTTCACCAATGATGTTTACAAGTTCAATGTCACGAGATTTTGTCCATTTACTTTGTGGTCTAGGATCCGAACTTGAGGAGGTCACCGGAGACTCGGGGTGAGTTACGGTACATTAGCCACATAATCATTAAGAACATCTGTTGAGATGTCTTGTTGAGTTGGGTTTCATGAATCACGTGCACGATCATTTGGGTCGATGTTGCCTATCCCAAAGGGGGCCGATTGATTATCAATGAATTCACCGATAGTTGGTTGGGGTAGGTTGTGAGGTAAGACATAATATGAGATGTCGACATCGACGATATGAGGAATTGATTTGATGTTGAACTCATCGAGGATATCTTGATGAGTCATCAATTCTATTTCCTCCACCGAGGTATTGGTGAACTGATGCTTTTGAACTTTCATCAAAGGTGACATGAAAGGTTTCCTCAACTTGTTGTCTTACGGTGTTAAACACCACAAAGGCTTTGGAGATCGATGAGTAGCCTAAGAAATATCCATCATCGACTTTTGCATCAAATTTGCCTAGGTGATCCTTGTGGTTATGAATAAACACAGACACCCAAACACATAATAGGCGATCGGGAAGTCTACCTTTGAAAGTCTCATATGGGGTTTTATTATGTCTTTTGACAATGATTGACTGTTTGAGTGTAACAGCGGTTTGATTGCTTGATCCGTAAATGCTTTGAGAGGGTGAGCCATTTAACATGGTTCTTCTTTGCTCAATGAGAGTTCTGCTTTTCCTTTCAAAGAACCCCATTTTGTTCGGGGTATAAGGAGATGAGAAATTTTGAGAAATTCCTTTTCATCACGAAGCTTTCAAGCTCTTGATTTACGAACTTCAGCACCATTGTCGATTCGATTTGTTTAACAATAATGTCATTACGGTTTTCAATTTTTCGATGAATGACATTATTGTATCGACCACCGACTCTTTTGGAAAGAAAGTATACCCAAGTGTATCTTGAAAACTCATCAACAATGACAAGTGTATGCTTCTCATCTTTGGATTGATCCGGGTGACAGTCCAAGAGATCCATATGCGGGAGGTGAAGGCGACTTTGATGGAGAAATTTTGTTTGGTTTTGAAGGATGCTCGTGGTGTTTACCTTTTCACGAGCGAGCATGGTTTGTCTTTGCAAAAACCGGTGATGGTAAGCCAAGGACCTTGTTTTGTTTTGCGGTTGTTGATATTTTTGAAGTTTAAGTGAGAGAGTCTCTTGTGCCACGACCAGTTGATAGACTCGGTGGCTTTGGCAATGAGACAGGTTCTATCTTGAGAAAGAGTTGAGATGTCTAAGACATAAACATCATCTCTTCTAGGGCTATCAAAACAACTTCTTTATTGGCATTGAAAATGGTACCTTGTTTGTCATTGAATTGCACAATGTACTTAGCATCACATAGTTGGTGACATTGATGAGATTGTATTTGAGACCATTGGCGTAAGCAATTCTAGAAAACTATTCCATTGCAGTTCTTGAACCATAACCTTGATGGGACATGATGAGTTATCACCAAATACTACCTTGGGTCCTGGTTCCTTTACATACTTGTGCAGATACTCCTTCACACCAGTCATGCTTCTTGAGCATCCACTGTCTAGATGCCAAATAGGCTCCCTAGCGTGTCTCTGCACAAGTAGTAAACTAAATTAGTTTCTCTTAGTGACCCACTTGGTAGTGGGCTTGGGTCTCAAGGTCTCTTTGAATTTTGCAATCGACTCATGGTCAGTGGTTGAGTGCATTGTGCTACCACGGGTTTTGCATTTAGAGACTGAGGATGGCTAAGTGATTTTGGGTTGTTTTGCACTTCTCTTTGCATGAATGACACTGTCATGTTGGGATGTCTCATGAGCTGGATTTCCACATATATCACAACATGTGTTCATGAGACAGTCATTCTGATGATGATCATTAAACCCACAGTGAGGGCAAAGAGGAAAAGGTTTTGCTCTATTCTTGAGAGTGTTTTGGAGGATGAAGCATCTTGATGACCAACTTTGGTATAGTTTGCTTCTCGTGAGCTTACATCTTGTAAGTGGTGCAGAAGTTACGTGATCATCCTTATTGCGGATCATACAATAAAGGATTCTATAGCGATTATTAGTGGTATGACCGATGTAATGACACACTCACACTTCGCTTGGGTTTGTTGGTGGATTTTGATTTTGATGAGCTAGATGAGGTGACTTAGTTTCCTTGATTGAATCGGGGCTTTTTCGATGGATTCCATCTTTTACGCCGACTTCCTCACAAGCTCGACAAGTTCTTGAATTTGGTCGACTTGGTGGGGACAAATGATGTTGAAGTCTCGATGAGAGTAGACTCTTGTTGGATTTGTTTTGTTTGTCTTTCTGGGATGGTTCTAACAAGTCCGGACCTTTTGTTTGGTGAGTGAGGATTGAATTTTAGAGGAGTAAGCTCGAGCTTGGATCGGCACCACGAAGAGGTTTCGGGGGTGGAAGCGGTGTTTGAGATTACGCTGACTCGAGATGTGTTCGGTACCACCGGGCACATCGAGAGTCTAGCATGCTCTTAAGAGCTTGGCTCTCGAGCTCAAGAATCCTTCGAATCAAGTTTGGAAGCTTACTCTCGGGATTAACCCGTTCAATCCAATCACCGGAATTTGGGTTGTCGGCATATTGGTAATCATACCACCGACACAAATGGTTTTGAACTTTGGTCTTTGTTGCGAGTCGGGAGATGATCTTCACCTATGACTCTCTTTTTGCTCTTGGGGCACCCACAACATCAAAGACCACAGATTCTTAGCGACCCAACTATCAAGAATATCTTGTACCTTTTAAGTTCATCTTGAAGGCTGATTTCTCTTAACTAGTTCATTGTTTTGAATTTGCAAAGTGTGACCTCAAGCTTGGCTTGTTTTAAAATAAGCAGTTCATCTCTACACTTGTTTAATTCAAAACTTAGCTTGTTGTATTTTGAAAAAGATTTAATATTTGCTCTTCTACGAACTTAAGGTCAACATTAAGATAATTCATATAAGGCGCCAATCGAGTCATCATCCATAGAAAGTAAGATGTTTACCTTCTTCATTGTGATGTTGACCCATTCCCGTTCTAGCATGATTCTTCCCAACAACTAGCTTGTCCTCTTACGAGAGGCCATCGATGCTGTGACATGCACCATTTCATCATCGATGATCTTGGCTTTTCATCGATCGAAGGTTTGACAGAACGAGGCCTTTGTTTTACCTGCAGTTTAACACCGTTGTTTACGAGGACTGCCTCAAGCAATACAAGCTTAGCTTTTGCTTTCTTATACTTGGTTTCATAATCAACGACTTTGTTTTATTAGATTTGCTTTGAAAATTTTGATGAGACTAAAAGATTTTGGTTGAAATTTGCTAAATCACGAAGACTAGTTTGACCACGATGGTTTGTAAGAGGTTGAAATTGTTTTTGAAAGCGCCTTTGCAAAATGACCCTTTTGTGACACCTAAAACATTCGGTGTCTTCATTAGCTTTAGCGTTTGAAAAACCTTTGTTTCTTGAATAAACCTTTTAGAGTTAGCGAGGTGCTCTTTCACGAAACTCAATATTTAAATCGTTCGGTACTCCTCGCTTGTCCTCTCATCTGCCTCATCATCGAGTTTTCTTGAAAATCTTGAATCACATTGTTAGAATAAAAAGCGATTGACCTTTGGATTGGAAATGGTTTTCGGGGACTTCTTGACTTCACGAGATTTTTCAAGTCGGTATCGTCTGATGATGAGGTTTTCCTCATAGACAAATTTCCATAAATTTCGTGAAGCTCAAGATTACGAATGTGGTTAGCATTCCTTAGTCCCCGAGAGAAATTTAACCATTTCTCGTGGAGGCTGCTTACAAAACCAACATTTATTTCATGTTTGGACAATTTTACACCATCATTTGAAAGTTCATTTAACAAAGTTTTGTACCGGTGTAAGTTTGAGACGAGTTTACGAGTCCTTAGCCACGAAGGTATTATACTTAAGTTTCGGTCCATAATCTGTTTTCCTTGGTATCGATGGACCTTCATGACTATGAACCGTGTCATCCCAAGTTTGTTTAGGCAGACTACGACATGGTGACTCCATAATATCATCGGGAAGACATGATATGATGATACTTTTGAGTCTTTGGTCTGGTTGACCACTCTTCTCTCATCCTCGAGTCCATCGAGCTTGAGTTTAGGCAAACCTTGAGTTTTGGGATAAATGGACCTTCATTTATACACTTGATATAATAAGGTTCCATCGATCAAATAGCAAAGCATCGCTTTTCCATTTGTTGAATTTTCCAACTTCAAGTCTAGGGCACCTTGGTGAATAAGCTCCACCCTTTTATCGACTAGTTGGGGTACATCAATTTCGACCATTTAGGATCCTAATTTAAAAACTTTTAGGCGGCCTAAAAATGAGTTTTTCAATTAGCCTTTCTACGATACCACTTGTTGTTCCTATTCATTATCGTTTAAAAAATTAAGTACTTAAAACAATTTAACGAGAGAACAATGGTGAAATTAAAGCAAGTAAAACACACAAAGTAATTTTCAACATCATATTCTTTATTAGAAATTAATCAAAAGAATCGTTACCCAAGTACTTGCGAATAGTACTGGGATTGAAATGACAAAGTTTGGTGACTCTCTCTAAGCTTAGACTAAGTCCGAGCACAACTCTTAGAGCCCATTTGAGCTATCTCAGAACTAAGTTGTATTTGGAGGAGTGAAAAGATGGCTTCATGTGTATGTGTGTTTTACAATTCACAAGCTTAATCTTTTCACTCCATCTCTTATGCTATTTATACATGTATGATTTTGACTCTTTCCTAAGTGACAAACTAACATCATCTGAAGACAAAATCTTGATGTATTTTGTCTCATTTAAAGACTATTCTAAGTAAGAGACAAGACTACTTTCCTAAGTTCGGTGATGACAGGAGCACGATCTTTGCTATTCAGGAAAGTTGACTTTGGTTGATAAGTACTTGTCTTATCGATTCAAACTTATCCCGCCATGTCCGCTCATTCTTGAGCTTCTACTTGGTTTGTCTTGATGTAAGTAGTTGGAGAGGTCTTAGGGATTCGATGAGTTATTGTCATTACTCACCGAATCCATCAACTTCTTCTTGACTCGATCTTCACCCTTTAAGTTCCGCCTTCTTCGAGTGGAGAGACTTCTTCTTCGCCTCATAATGAGTATCACGAAGATGACTCACCGAGAGACTATGCACTCGAGGACTGTTAGTGTTTAACGGACTAAACACTTGGGCTATTTTCTATTCAAATCCTAGATTAATGGGTTTGGGTATTTACTGAACCCAACAGATGTTATGTTTGGTTGGAAGTAAGGCTACTTGGATCGTGTAGACTAAGGTTATTGGGTGATCTAAAGTATTAACTATCATGACACTTAAAGCATATACACAAATCAGGAACTAGCAACTCCACTGCCAAAAGTGATATGATGATTCTACTGCTCGCTGGGTACAAGTTAATATTGCTACTCATCTGATTAGTACTGCTCTCATCAGATTTGTACTGCTGCTATGTATGTTCCTGTTTGTACTCCTCATTATGATTTTTCATTAGTACTGCTATGTATGTTAGTACTACCCACAATGCTCGGTTAGAAAGGTTAGTAGTGGTGGTTTGCTTATTTGTATTGCTCAGTTTTTAACTTAGTACTCCTCCATATTGTTTGTACTGCTAGAATTTGCAACAGACTAGCAACAGATTTGTGACAGCTTAAGTGTTGCTAAATGTGATGGGAGGAAGGAGCAATCTGATTAGAGACGGATTTGTGACATTTTAGTGATTAATAATGTGTCGCTAAAAGCAATAGGAGGAAGGAGAATGGTAATCTGTGACAGTTTTGCGACAAGTTTTGTGACACTTTTCACGTGTCGTCAGGTCACTTAAAAAAAGTATCCTTAGCAGAAGTTATTGTTAATACTGCTGCTTGACGACTTACTACTGTCTAGGGGAAGATCTGGGACAACATAAACAGATGGAATTGATTTAGTATTTGGTAGATTTGGATTGTTGTCACACATAGGTGTTTGGTTTTTGGTTATGATTGAAGACCTAGTAATTCATTAATGATGAATATTATTTGGTCAGGTTAGTGTGAAAGATTGTTATAGTTTTTATCATGTTCATGTTTAGGGGAAGCTTTCTATTTTCTACATGGTTTCTACTGCTCAACCGAAGAACTATTCTTCAACGCTACTACTGCTTGGTTTCGAGTTCTATTATAGTCATTTTTTTTATTAGTACTCATGCTGCTATGTTCGTTCATGGATAATACTACATGGTGTTCGTTGTTATGGTGGTTAGTTATTTGAAAAGTTCTTATGGTTACTACATGCATCATTTGAGGGGAAGGTTTTACCAACTACTAGTTGTTATTACTACTGATGGTTTAGGTTTCTTTTGTCTTGAGTTCATTTATAGTAAGCTTTTTGGTGTTCTTTATGGTGGGTAATTTGAGACATTGGAAGACTGGATTGGAAGTATGATAGTGGGTTGTGGTTGTCGAAATCAAAGTTGCTTCTACTTAGAGTCCCCTAGTGGATAATACAACAAGGGGAAGAAGAAGTACGAAGAAGATACGCAACTTGAAGATCCTTGGTGGTACATGTTTTTTAAGTTCACGAAGTGAGCTTAAGGGGAAGATTGTGTCATTCATGGAAGATTAAATACAAAGGTTTGTAATTATCAACTAGGGGAAGATTGTTGGGTTTTATATTTGAGTTGATAAGTACAAAACTACAAGTGAAGAATGAAACATGAAGGACCTAAAAAGACAAAAGGAAATTCTACAAAAAGATGGAGATTACAGGAATATACGGTTTAGAATACTTTTGTAAACCTAATTCTCTATTATATAAATAGATACAAATCTTTATGTTTTATGTGTGTCAAGATGTAAACACCAAAAAGTGTGTATGTATGTATACTAGGCGTATACTTGTAAACGCCTAGGTTAGTAGCCCCAAGGTAATCAAGGTTTACCTTGATACCTGTTATTTTAGGAGATAGATAACCGTACTACACTTGATCACGTAGTATTGGGGCTTAGTGTGTTTGTAGTAGTTGATAGAGATGATGACGAGAAACCTTGTTCAATAACAATTGTGTTTGTTTAATCCGATGCGTATATTGTCATTGTTATTGTTATTCCTAGTGCTCAACACGATCTAAGGAGTTCTAACAAATTCCACATTAACCTTACTAGTCTTTTTCTTATTTGAAAATTGAACATTACTAAACTTCATGCACTAAAAAAACACTTGACAAATTATGAACGTCAAACCATTTACGAGTCATTTTAGAAGAAAGCTTAAACGGTGAGTTGAACAAAGGATCAACTAGAACTTTAGCTATAAGATACGAAGTCTCTAACTGGACCATAAGTCGCAGTTGGCATTAAGCTAGACTTCAAGTCCTTAATGGGTCAATGGTTGATGTATCTTCAAAGAAGCAACATGTAGTTGGACGTAAATGGTAAAAATCGACTTTACTCAAGTTTCACAAATTTCATTACGTCGTTGGACAAAAATTCAAACTCTTGCAAAATCAATAGATGTTCCAAAATCGGCCGTGCATAGAAGAATCAAATAAGGTGAACTTCGACCACACACCAATGCCGTCAAACCACATTTGACCGATGAAAATAAAAAGGTAAGGTTAAGGTTTTGTTTGTCTATGGTTACACCATCTTTTCCATGGGTTAGTCCTGCATTTAGGGGTATGTACAACATCATCCACATTGACGAAAAGTGGTTAAATATGTCAAGACCAACAAAATGAAGATGATCCGCTAAGAACATGCAAATCTAAAAATTTTATAGAAAAGGTAATGTTTCTAGCCACGGTTGCACGACCATGATTTGATTCATTGGGTAATGAAACTTTTTCGAGAAAGATCGGTATATACCCGCTCACAACCTTAAAGTCGGCTACACGTTCAAGTAAGAATCGTGTTGCGAGGACATTGGATACAAAACCTATCTTATCCGTAACTAAAGAGGTTACAAGGTCATGGTTGATGCAAAAGATACTACCGGCTATTAGATGGACATGGCCACAAGGTCATACGGGTTCAATTTTTATTCAACAAGACAATGCGAAGCCTCATATTAATGTTGATGAGTTTCTTCAAGAAGCATCTCGAGATGGGTTTGACATAAGACTTTGTTTTCAACCCCCAAATAGTCTGGATTTAAATGTGTTAGATCTCTGGTTTTTTTGGACGATGTAATCACTTCAAGAGCAAGAGGCTTTAGGGACAATTGATGAATTGGTTCATATGGTTCAAGCTTCTTATGAAAGAATGCCATTTCGCGAACTTAACAATGTATTTTTAACTCTACAAACATGTATGAAAGAAATCTTGAAGGTTCAAGGTGGTAATAACTATCAAACACCACATATCGGCGAGGGTAGACTCGAAAGACAAGGAATGTTGCCATTAACAATTGATTGAGAGCCAAGTTTGATAGATCAAGTGGTTGCTTATTGATGAGGTGTAATTTTATACGTTTTTTAGGGATCATTTAGCCTCTAAACCCGTACATATTCGATCAATTATTACCATAAATCGTTTCTATTTGAGTTTTAGGTACTCGGGAAGCAAATGATGGAAAATGGGGCTTTTTTCGCTCGATTGGACAAGAAAACGAAAAAGTAAATAAAACATCACAAAAAGGAATGAGACGGCGTCAGAAACACTAAGTGACACCATCACTTGAAGATTAACGAAGATGATCATGTTATAAATTTTCCAAGTAACGTTTCAGGTAATGGAGATGGCCTTGAGCTGACGGCATCATGACCAGAAAACAAGAGCGATGGTGTCACGATTCATAAGGTGATGTCGTCACAATAAGGCGGCTACAGATCGGCTACTCGGCTCGGTATTTTTTGTGTGTGACAAAGGGTTGATTAAAATGGATTTTCTAAACTTAAAGAAACACAATCAAAATCCCCGGCAACGATGTCAAAAACTTGATGTGTTGCTTGCGTACAAGTTTTAAATTTATAAGAGGTGTACCAAATCTATTAATAACATATACGAGCAAGTGAACTCGTCCATTATAGAAAGATTATGATGGTAAGTCGGGATCATTCGCTGGGATTTGTGAGTGAATCGAGAAATAAGTAATAAAAGTCTACTAGAAGCAATCCAAAGGTAGCTAAAATAAAGATGATGAAATTCGAATGATTAAGACTACACTTGCTTAAAATAGTTTACTACTCTTGATAAGCATGATTGTGTTAACTTCTTCATAATATGTTGGTTACGAGAATTAGTTGGTGTTCTAATCTATTGTTCTTACAAGTTAAACATTCGTCAAGATTTTAGTTTATAAAAACAAGAATTAAGTTTAACCAATCAATGCAAGATCAATTCAAGTTTCATAAGTTTGATTCATGTTAATTTCACAAACTTAAACACAAAAACATTCATTTGTTTTATCAAATTTGCTTAGGAAATGGTCAATACAAAGGGTAACCAATCATAGACAAAAAGGTTACAATTGATTGTAAATAACTAATATTTCGATCTATGGAGTAGTTTCTAATCAATCGAATTTGATAATCAAAAGTGTTCTTACTACAACAACAATTAAGTTTCTTTGTTAAACCAAGAATAATGGGTAAAAATAATTATTCATAGACAAATGATTATAACTAGTAGAATAATAATAAATCCTTTCAACCTTTAGAATTACTAACAACTAGTCAATCTTGATTAAAAAATGTCACTATGAAACTTAAGCATTATTTGGATCTTAGAGTTGACTTGAAATTGAATTTAAAAACATGTTATCACAATCATGAACAAATCATTATATAGTAAACATTATTTAAGCAAGTGCACAAAGGTACTAGCCACTCATAGCAAACATGAACATAAGCTCAGAATTTTGAACATTAGAAAACATAATTAAAAGTCTTACAATGATTGGAATAAGATTACAAATGATTGAGTAATAATACCCAAAGTATTGGTGTTGACTTCTTGGTGGTATGACTTCCAAATGTTGACTTCTTGGACCTCCAAACTTTCCTGGACTTCTAAGGATGAAATTGAGAGCATTTGAAAATGATTTGATGAGTTGAGAGTTTATTGATTATTGTGTGTCTTCATATGATTACAAATGCTTCTATTTATACTATTCTCAAAGCCTAGGGTGTTTAATGCCTCAACTTGGCCAACAAGCATAGTAGAATGGACTAGAATACTCAATAGAAGGGCCTAGAATCGTTGGGAATAAGTTGAAAGTCTTAGTGGTGAAGTTTGGGCAAACGACTAGAATACTCAATAGAAGGGCCTAGAATCGTTGGGAATAAGCTGAAAGTCTTAGTGGTGAAGTTTGGGTAAACATGTATATCCAGCCGATCGGTTGGCATCCCAGTGGTCTTCGACAACACCCTCCAGCCGAATCAGTCGCAGGTTGTGACCGATCGGCTGGAGCTCTTCAGCAGACTAATTCTTAACTTTTATTATTTGGCTTGTTTCTTATTTGTAACTCTTAATTCTATATCCAAACTTGATATTTTCGTTGTTTTGAAACTCTGGAATGCTGAACCCTTGGATCATACGTTCTTGAAATACCTCCTAGGTGTGTATCTTGACAAGGAAATCTTTGTATGATTACGAATCTTTATTTATTCATCATTCTTTCACTTTTCCTTCCTTTTCCTGCACTTGGCTACATATACTTGACAAACGTTCTTTGACACGATTAAGTAATAAAAGCATATGAATATAACCAAATAACATACATAAAAGTACGGACAACGCTACTAAAAACATGCATAATTTGAGCGTTATCACATACCCATTATGTGAAAAAATATCTTCAATAGTGAAGACGTTAACATTCCCCACCTTCCACCAATTAAACAGCTTGGTCCACACACTCATTTCAAGATCAGAAGTGACAAGGCAATGAGTACATGTTTCCACACTATTATTACAACACACGCAAAGTACCGAATCTAAATTGATGCCTCGTTTATCAAGTTCCACACGTACCGGAAGTCTTCCCTTAAGCACTCTCCAGATGAAGATGTTGATTTCTTATGAACAACTTGTTCCAAAGCTTATCTTGACCGCCATTTTCCACTTGAAGAACCTCCTCGATCAAACACGTAAGATCTTTGACTTTGAACTCACAGTATTCACCGAGCATCCACCTCCATCTATCCCTACAAGCATTAACAACAACCACATTTCGTATAACCTCAACTAAATCATCGTATTCCCTACACACCCCACCACTAATATTTATACTCCATTCCCAAACCCAAACCTACTCATTATTTACCGAAGAACCCTTATCCATCACACTACCCTCCTTTCTACTATCTAAATGAAAATGTCTAGGGAACCTATCACAAAGTCTTCTACTATCCACCCATCTATCAACCAAAAACCTAAAATCCTTCCCTTCCACCATTACCCCTACACATGACAAAGTAAAATCTAATCCCAACCCGTTAATCTCCACAACAATCTTCACAATATCATCCCACACCACCCTACCCCTCCTCGCCAAAACCCCACCCTTACCATAATTACCCCCTAACCCCCCACATACACCATGTATACTTTTAATAATCCTAAACCATAACCCCTCACCCCCTCTTAAATCTACACCACCATTTCCCTAATAGCGCCAAGTTTGTCGCCCTAAGAGATCTCACATTTAATCTCCCATCCCCAAATGAAGCAAGTATTGTATCTCATTTAACCCAAGAAAGTTTTTTACCCTCCCGAGTCCCACCCCAAAAAAAGTTTTTTCTAATTCTCTCAAGAGTTTTTATAACACTCAAATACACATGGAACATCGAAAAATAATACAATGGCAAGCTACCGAGAACCAATTTTACCAATGTTAGACGACCCCCGAACGACATCGTTTTAGTTTTCCTCCCAGAAAACCGATTCTTGAATTTTTCCACCACGGGTTTCAATGAATTCACCCGACCCATATTTTCGCCTATTTATAAGCCCAAATATGTGAAAGGAAATTCTCCAATATCACACCCAATCCAATTCACCATATCTCCCAATTCCACTTCGTTAACTCCCAAACCTATAATTTAAATTTACCATAATTTACTCGTAATCCTGACACCTCTTCGAAACATCTAAGCGTACACACAAGTGACTTAGAATTCTCTTTGTTCCATTTGCCAAAGAAAATGGTATCATCCGCATATTGTAAATGAGAAACTGTGACATTATTCGACCCAACCTTAACTCCTCTAAAGATGCCTTTCTCAACCGCTTCATTCACAATACTATTCAAACCTTCCGCTACCAATATAAAGAAAAAGGTGATAACGGGTCGCCTTGACGTACACCCCTTTCGATCCCGAACTCCTATGATGGCGAACCATTAACGAGTATGGACATTGAAGACGATTTAAGACACCCCTCCACCCATTTCCACCACTTATCCCCGAAACCCTATCCTCTTCATAATGTTCATTAGGAAATTCCAGCTAATACTATCATACGCCTTTTCGAAATCCACTTTGAAAATTAAACTATTTTCCTTCATTCGTATTAGGTATGTCATTTTCTCGTTTGTTATGAGGACCCCATCAAGAATTTATCTACCTTTTATAAATGCGTTTTCTACTTCCCCTAACACACACCCCACCACACGTTTAACCTTTTATGCTAAAATTTTAGTAATAATTTTATAGTAACAACCTATAAGGCTAATGGGACGAAAATCCCCCAAACCAATAGGGTCTTTTACTTTAACACTGTGTTCTCAAGATTGATTTTGGAAATAAAGTGAAGGGAAAGGAGGGACCACAAAAATAATTCACGTTCTTAAGTTTTTTAAAGGAAGGAAAGTAAAGGGTGGGAGGTGGAAAGGGATGATGCTTCTTTGATTTTTTTGACCAACTCTTTCCGCCCATATATGGGCTGTAAACGAACGAAAGAAAACTATAAAAAGGTCTTTGACAAAAGTACCCAGTTATCCCATCTGCTTTACCTTTATCTGTGTCATAAATTTATCACCCACATCATTAATTCTTTCAACAAACATAATAATTGATGTTACGTGTTCAATTCTTTTACAAGATTTCTTGGTTCATATTCATAACAAAACTGGTTTCATCTACAATGCCCTTTCTTCTTCCAACCCAAATAAAATTGCCATTTCTTTTTCCCAAATTCATAAATGCGATTTCTTCTTCCCCAATCCATAATTTTAAAACCTTAATTTGAACCATTGTTTATAAGAATTTGTTTTACTGGGTTTCAAATTATTATCCATCTTCGATCCATTTGTTGGATTATATATGTAAATATTAAGCAATCAATTGTTGGGTTTAGTTTCGTGGTCAAGGAATAATATTGAAAGATTATATGGAAGATTGAATCATCTTTATGCATATGTGTTGGAAGATTGCATCATCTTGATGCATATGCTTTTGTTTTGAAGATTATATATATTGTATTTTTTGTGTGTGTTAAGAGGTATAATAGTAAAATTCAAAGTGCAGAATATAAAGAAGTGATGACACGTTATTTTTTTTTCTTCCACTCCACTCTAAACTTGAGAACATAGTTTTATTTACCTGCTTGCTTTACTCCCCGCTCCTTTAGTTTACTTTCCCTACTTTTCTTTCCTTCCATCTATAAAAATTATTCTAGAACACAGTGTAAGAATAATGGTGATGAACGATGCATTACATCCTCTTGAAATCTCCATAGATTCCTAAAACCACGTTACCGCCCTAATTAAATCCTTCTTAATAATGTCCCAATTTTTCCTAATAAATTTGAAATTGAAACCGTCCCCATATTTCTTTTTCATCGATCGCCTTTTCTAGATTTCGAGTATCCCCCATCAATTTTTTTTCAATCCTATTGCTCCAAAATATCGGCCTCGTCCTACCGCCTTCGGAGAATAAGGTTTTGTAGTGCCTAGCCATCTCCGCTTTGATTATCTTAGGATCTTCACACCATACTCCATTAACCATGAAACCACTTATGTTACATTTATCATTCCTTCGCTTCACGTATGAATGAAAGAACTTTAAGTTTTCATCATCCTCAATATCCCACTTAACTCTTGTTTTTCTTACGAGTTACTCTGTTCTCACGAAAACTAAAAAATAAAAAATAAGTTAAAAAAACTTTCTATAACTAAACGCACCCTAAGCAATGTCTTAAAAAACAAGAAAAATACCATTTAAACAAAGTAGTTAATAACCAAAAGTGCATATGGTAAACTTTTTATTATTAAAAACGACTTGACATTAACCCAAAATGAAAGAAACACAGTAAGCTCATAGTCATAAACAAACACCTGGATTGATCGTCAAGGTTTCCACACAAAATTGGTTATGGTTCGAATCAATCGTCATTGTTATAATTGCCTATGCTACTATACAGTCAGGGCTTGGTTCGCAATGGAGTTCAAAGCCCGTGATTACAAAGCTGAAGAAAAGTTATATTCACTTAACAGAGTTTCAGTTACTTCACATCCTTTATGCCCCTCTACATCATCATCAGATAAGCAGCATGTATATATATGTATTTACTAGGCTGATAATATGGTAAAAACAAGTTTCAAATTAAGCCGAAAAAATTGAGCTTATGAAATATAAGCCGAAAACAAATAAGCTCATAAGCCCATAACTAAGCTTAAACAAACACCCCCTATGTATAAGTTTTAGACTTATTTTAGTTCTGTTTATAACCAATGCACGAGGTAGCAAACTTATATGCATATTTGTTGTAAATGTTTGATGTTTTAAAGTCGGGGTTCATAGATAAAGCGGTTGCAATGATTACAGGATCATGGAAACATTGAGTTCTTTGACCCATTACGAGGGATATCAACAGAAGTCGTGGAGCCTGTTGAAGATGTCAACGTTGCAGAAAAACCCGCTACTAGTCAAGCAACCTCTCATTTCTCCGCAAAAGAATGGACATCTTTTATAAGCTATTAATGAAGAGATTTCCTGTCCCAAAAATGATATCAGTTTCTGTGGCAACTCTTTTTAAACATCATGGTAACTCACAGCGCTTACTGCTTAGGCATATGTTAAATGCAAAGTTATGATTTTCCACTGCAGTAGACGAGCAAGACTCTAAAAGGCAAGAACGTAATTGGAGAACTACCAGCAAATAAATAGTCAGATGAGCTGAACGAATCTCAAAAGTTGACTGAAGGAGGACTTAAGACGTAAGCCAGCAAAAGTTTATCAGACGATTGCATGAACTTAAAGACGAGATTAGGCGGTCCTAGAATTCTGACGATCTCGTAATGTCAGTAAATCTGTCAATTAAGGTAGCTCCTCAATTCAATATTGCAAGAACCAATTTGTGTCAGTCTTTAGATATTAGAAAAAATTAAATATAGATTGGTAAAAAGTATCATAAATTGTGGTAGCATTTTTTTTTTCACTTTTATGTTTATAAATCTTAAACTTAGTTTATTGTTTCATCCTGTGACCAAATAATATTTTCACGAGGAAGATGAGCGGGCTTAAGCCAAATATAACTTTCAATTGCAGGTTGCTTGGCTTCTGATGGACACTAGTGTGGCATAGTTTTATCCAACGTTATTTAATTTGTTCTAGCTACTGATATAATGGACATGCTAAGCAACATGATATGGGAGCGGATTAAGGAAAAAAGCCGAGTTTGCAAATGATGGAACGAGAATATGCACCTATCAGGTTTTTATTCCTTGGCAAATTTTTTACCATGCAATATAACACTAACACATCTTGGTACATAAAACAAAAGTACAATCTGCTACACTAACAATGGTTGTGACTCTGTAAGAGTTACAAGGATATTTTGTTGTCCATACAATGTAAATATTTAGGGACAAATTCACAATCACTATGATTAAGCAGTTATCAAAGTGCATGTATGAGCCCTCTACTCGCAACTTCAACAGCATATCTTTGAGTAGATCGACCTAATGGCCTGGATTCAAATCAGGCTTTGCTTAAGTTCAAGCCACATTATAGCATACCCTCAGAGAACCTTAAAGGCATATAATGTCATACCTGACTATGACCACCCTTTGGTCCACACAGGAACCGAGTAAATCAGGGTGCCCAGAGTAAACGACATGATTATAGTCGTCAAGGCATATACGTATGCTCGCTAAGGATGTGCACTCTCTTCCATAGCTCTATATTCAGCTATGAATGTCGAAATAGTGCTCAGACATCCACAAAAACCAAACTGGATGCCTGATGCCACAACATCAAAATGTTTGCCATTCACCTGCACGATAGACAACCGTTGAAGATGTCTCACTCCAAAAGAAGTGAAATGAAAATGTTAATATGTATATCCTACATGTTTTTGTTATCTAAAACATTTGGTGTGGTAATTATGATTACCAAACTAGAAAGGGAAGCTTACAAGATTTCTTTATCGTTGCAAAGGCAGCCATGATATAACAGGCAACTACATTGGCGATTAATGTCCCGAAAGGCATCCATTTCATAAGCTCTCTTCTTCCTATGCCTTTACCATTTAGTTGTGCTAGATAGAATCTAATCCATACTCCAATTGCTCCAACAATACAACCGAACCACAAGTGACTTGTGCTGTTATCACTATTAAAATCTTTCTTTAGCAATGCCGCACTCACACCCCATAGCGACCCCAACAACATTATCATAACCACTATTAATATACTTTGGCACATAATATTGTTTTCCTGAGAGAAACAAGACTTTGAAAAAAGGTTTGTCTTGTTAATAGCCTGTTTGAAGCTCACTGCAGTGGTCACCTCTGCTATGAAAGAATAGGCAACAAGAAACAGACCTAGCAGAAACCCAAACGCAGGGTAAACCCAATGACCATCGACACTAAGCTCGAGCATGTTCTGGTTCCAGGCACTAAATGTGGTCAGACTCCCTAAGTAACCTGTTGTTAACCCGACGGCTAATTCAGGGGAGAAGTTGGATATATCTCCTTTATAAACAGGACCAAGCCAACCCATCAAGAATGAACCGACCTTAAAAATAGGCAAACAGGAATGAAATAAAACTGTGTTAAATCATGGCATTTTCGGTCGTAATAAGAACAAGTGAATGCTAAACCACTAAACCATACAGAAAGGTTAAGGGTTCAAACCTCGCTAGGTGTGTACATTTGGGGTTGCCCAGGGAAGGGTCGGAAATGGTCCTGAGATTAACCCGGTGAAGCCGCGTATAACTGAGTCAAAAAGGCTCGTCCTCGAAGAGTGAAAATCACATTTGTAGGATCTTACATATATTGTGTTATGATGATTCGGGTGGCCTTGGATGGTGATGATACAAGAAAGCCATGGTTTTAGAGAGATGAAGAGAGGAGAGGGTGATTCTAGAGAGATAAACAAAAGAAAGGTTAGATTAAGAATGAAGCACCACCCTTCCAAAGATGGAAGGGGTATTTATACTACATACACTCGTCCTCACGCCGGATGTGGATCGAGCATCTGATGGGTAAAGACCCGTCCTTCCTCCACGGTGTTACACTAAACTAATCTACGCTACTAAACAGTAAATAACGATATGTCTACGAGCTAACTTATGCTAGACTATAATTGGGGTGACCGACACTTTCTCATGGAATTTCCAATTCCTAACAATCTCCCCCTAAGGGAGGTCACCCCATGAAATACATTTTGCATCCTGGCATTCTATCTTTGTCTTTAGTTATGAGCTCGTAGACTTTAATTGTTAGGAATTGGAAATTCCATGTTAAAGAGTCGGTCACCCCAATTATAGTCTAGCATAAGTTAGCTCGTAGACTTGTCGTTAGTTACGTTATTTATCAGTTTATTAGTTAGTTATTAGTTTAGTTTAGCGTAGTGTAATACCGTGGAGGAAGGACGGGTCTTTACCCACTGTATACCTGATCCACAGGCCGATAGGAGGTCGTGTTGTCTGTAACTATAAATACCCCTTCCATCCATGGAAGGGGTGGTTCTTTCAATCTAACATCCCATAATTTACAAAGCAAGTCTCTAGCTTGAACACCCATCTCTCTACTTTCTCTCTCTAAAATGGCTATCATGTATTTTGATCATCCAAGACCATCCGAATCATCAACACAATATTATTTACGATCCTACAAATGGTATCAGAGCCAAGGTTGTTGTGTTTTGATGATCTATTGTGCTCGAAGCTTGTTTAAACTGATGTTATATCATTTGTTGTGTGTCGGATAGTTTTGTTTTCCATACTTTTAGTGATATCAGTCCTTAAACAAGTTTCTTTTTGTATCTTGTCTTGGTCAAAATGGTCATCTGATTTATCATAAAAGTTATAACTGTTTTGTGTCTTTTGTCCAAACTGTCTATTTGAGTCTATTTTTTGTATCAAGTTATATCAGTATTATATTCGTGGGTCATCTGATCAGTTTTTTAACAGTCAAACTGGGTCTAAATGGGTAATATGGATGCTCTTTATGCTTTTTCTGGGTATTGTTTGAAGATGGTCAGAAAACAGTGGTCATTCTTCATAGCGACTTGCCCATGTGTCCAGATACATTGTACCTCATTTTTAGCGACTTTGGTAGCGAGTTGTGTGATTATGGTGACCTAGCGACTTGTTATTGAACAAGTTAGTGACTTGTGTGCTTTGAAAATAATAGCGACTTGACTCACTCAAAAATGAAGTAGCGACTTATGTTTATAGGTAGCGAGTTGTGAATGGAAAAACAAGTCGCCACTTGTGTCAAACCAATTTAGCGACTTGCCATTATTGAATGGTCAAGCGAGTTGTCACTTGACTCAAAGACTCATGACTGATATTAAAAAGATGTACTAGACTCACGACTAGACATGACAGATAGAGATGAAGTAGAGTTTAACCACAAGACCAACACCAATGAACAAGACCACAATACCTTATACCAAAACTTCAACTCGACCTCAGTTCTAAATCATCATCAGTCCAATTTATCCATATCTAAACCGACTCCAAACAAAATCATCTAATTTTCAATGGTCCAAACCCAAGACATAATCCATCACAGATCTTTAAGTCAAAACAAATAAAAGAATAACAAAAGTAAATTGAATGTAAGATCTCAGGTCTTGTCTACCTTCGTGGGTTTAAAAGTAATATCAAGACTCCTTTAGGGTCTTGCACACGAAAGATACACATGTCCTCATCATCACTGATCTTTTGAGAAGGTTAACTTCTTTGTTCTATTCGAAACATTAAGATTAAAAGAAATAACAAGTATGTTATCCTTTCTCTTCAGTTCGTTTTAAAGACCAAAAGCTAAGCAATTTATCACATCTATGTACCTACCTGAGACCGTTTTAAGATCTTGAAGGCATCTCCAAACCTCAAGCCATCCCTGTGGCGAAGTTTTTTTTAGTATCATGATGTTATGCGCATGAGTTAACTGGGATTTGATGCTTGGTTATGCTTTGGTTGTATCAGATTGTGATTATCTTGAGTGAGAGGAGGATTTTTAGGAGATGCGGGGTGGATATTATGAGAATGTATTTAGGGTTTGGTGATGTTTTGCTTTGTCTGCACAAGTGAGATTATTTAGGGTTTGTGTGAGAAGTGTGCGTTTTTATACCCACTTAATTAGGATGTGAATTGGACTAGGCCTGATTATTTGAAAATGGGCTTATCAGGTTTACTTCACCATATGGTCACTATAATAGATGACAGAATTCGTGAATGGTGTGTCTACCAAAGTGTTTAATGGTTGCTGTTGTTGGATAATGAACCGCTGATGAACCGTTGCATGTTCCCCTAAAACAGATATTCACCGAAACCAAAGTTGTCATAACACATTCAAGCTAACATTGTTTACGGTTTTTTCTTGATTTTGTAAAATCCCTCGAAAGAATCTATTTCTCGGTTTAAATCATAGACTTGTAAAATCCGTGGCGGTGGAAACATCACGGTAATTGTAAAGTGCATTTCGGATCTATCTTACGGTTTATTCTTGGTTTTGTAAAATCTCGCGAAAGAAACTATTTCTCGGTTTAAACCATAGAGTTGTAAAATCCCGTAATGATGGAACCATCTTGGAGAAAGGAAAGTGTATTTCGAGATCTCTTTTGATGCTGGTGCTACGGTTTCTGTTTCAAAGAAGAGATAAAAGGGTGTACTTCATGAATTGGATGTGTGTTTGGATATTCGTCATGGCAGTTTGGTTATTACAAGGTTTTACGGGGTTATGTGTGTTTAACCATGGTCAGGATGAAAACCATTATCATAGTTCACTTAAAACGTCAAATAAGGCTAGATTTGGGCTTTTAATCAGAAGATGTGGCAACGAGGTTAATTCACTATTATTTGTTTGAGGTTGAAGTGAAATATCACGGGCAAGTGTACTTAGTATCTGAAGGTATCGGGGATGGATGGATGAAGATTCTTCATGATCCTTGTTTGAGCTTATTATCAAAAAACGAAGACATGGAAATCTAGTTATTGTTGGGTGACTTTTACCTTTTCTTTTACCACTTGGGGGAATTGGGCTCTTATCACCACAAAATAACTATCACTTAAAGGAGTTACGTTGTAGTTCTCAGTGTCACATTCAATTGTGGATTTTCAAGAGGTGATATACGTCTTATACTTGATGGTTGGTTGGTTGAAGAGTTTAGAGTACTTAGAGATTCAAATGGGCATGAATTCTCAACACCGCTCTTTGTTACATATGTGCAAGTTTAAGTCACGAGTTCGGGTTAATTTACTTCAGGGTCAAATTCATCATATTGGGTTTTCTCCATCAGTTATCACGACGAAGAGCCTACTGAATGATAATGGGGATGATTACATGTTTTGCTAAGAGAGTTGAAAAGAGAGAGATTATGACGTATGAACACAACAGTTCATGCCTCGTACTCTAAAGAAAAGAAATGTGTACGCTTCAGTTTGCATTATCTTCTGAAGAAGAGAAATCTTCTTATTATGACCATTCTCATCAACATGCTTCATACTTTTTTCATGCGCTTTCAGTCATCAAGTGAACCGGGCAGCTGTTGATTGTTTTCTTATTCCACTTGCTCAACTATAATGAAGATGGAGACATCATTTGCTAATGTTGCAGGGGAGAAGTGTGAATAGACTACATTTGGATGATTTTCACTTGTTTAATCAAGAATGGCATCTCCGTATGCAATTCTTGAGGGGGAGAAGAAGTATGATAATACTGCATGGTTGATTGTAATATGAGAATATATGGTCATACGGCTCCTAACTCATGTAAGAACCGAGCTTCTTCTTATCGGGTCATCTTTACATGGAGTTTCTTCTATGAGCCGTTGGTTGACATCTTCACACAGGATGATATGATTATCGACAAAGTGCTTCCGGTTAATGCCTCACGTACACATCAACATGATGATTCTGAATAATCTCTCTGTTCTTGTTTGATGTGATTGGTAGTTTGGTGTTACCATCTTGTGTGTTCGTTGCGACACGATTCTTGATTTCCTTGATGAACATCTTTCTGTTCTTGTTTGATTGGGAGGATCTTAATTAAGGGATTTGCAAGATGTAAGTTAATTGGGATGCTTTTTGGTGGGATGCTTTTTGGTGTGAGTTGAAGATGTTAACACTCTAATCCCCAACCGGACAATCTTGAAGAAGGTCGAGTCTACATCGGTTCTACATTTTACGCTACATGTTAGAAGACTAAAGGCGAGTTGCATTTAACGATCTAAAGACTTCTTCTCAATTCATGCATTTATCAAGCAGTTGTCGGTTTAGGGAGAGCACTAATTGGGGAGAGTGATATGCGAATTTAATCCCCAATTAGACTTGCTCACTTTCTTGACAAGTTGATTCTCACAAGAGTTCAAGTGTTCTTCTCAATGATTTCTAGTATACGGGCTTACAAAGAGTTCTTGATTACGAAGTGTCAAAACCAAAGAAGGGAAGGAGACACATCTAAACACAAAGCGAGTAAACTTGATGAACTTAATTCTTCTAAGTGATTGAAGATATCCCGGGAATACAAATGTTATTACCGTAGAGAAACTCAAGGTTTGACTCATGGCGAGTAAACTTGATGAACTTAACTCTTCTAAGTGATTGAAGATATCCCGGGAAGACAATTGTCATGACCGCAGAGAATCTCAAGGTTTTACTCATCAAGGCTTTTAGTGTTATTATTCCAACTATGTGGGGGAAGAGATGTTAGAGAAAGTTTCTGAAGATATAAGAGGTACACTGGTGTATGATGATCTCGATGTTATCGCAATCATCAGGGGAGAGAGAATTGTGTACATTAGGGCGCTCTGTGTCTCACTGAGGGCTTAATCGGTGATTCGAGATATAATCACTTATTCGGAGTTGACATCCGCAGAGATTGTCATCCGTAGAGATAATCGATGATTCGCCTGCTTCTTCAATGTTATCGGTTGTTCTCTCTTTGGGAATGTGTGTACTTGGTCCTTAAGCTTCATACACGATCATCGGGGAAGAAAGCCATTGTTTACCACAAACATTGGGGAGGTGTTTTCTCCGGGCATGATGTGTATTCGCGAGAGTTCTTGGATATTGGTGTACTTGGGTTCTTGAGCTTCATACATGTTCATCAAGGAAGAAAAATGTGAACATGGGAAGGTGTTTTCATTCCCCTCATGAAGTGTATTCGGGAGAGTTCTTGAGCATTATACAAAGAGGCTAACTGCATCAATTCAACTACTTGGGGGAAGTGTTCTCTTGACACCTTTTGGAATGGATTGCGTCAGACTTCAATGGTTATGAAATATGAGAAGAAATTTTAAAGAGTTGGATGATTCTTTGCTGATCTATCTTGATGATATAACCCCGAATGGAGATCCTTGATTATCGTTCTTAAATGGAGCAGCGGGATTTATGATAATGGTGTGCTTATATGTGCACCTGGCTAAGGCAAGCTTGAAATAGAGCTTCGAATCTTCTCATCTAATGGATTTTCGGTTTGGGGGGAAGCTGCCAAAGTCTCTCTTTCTCAAAGGCTCGTGTTCTATCTTCTATTCTGGAGCCTCGAAAGCTTTGGTGGTGGAAGTTTAAGAGATGACGAATTCTATCTTCTCGACGTCTTTGCTTGATATCCTTATCTCGGTACTCGTATCATCATCTTCTTAAACTATATCATCTATTCTATCTTTGTATATATTTTTCAGAAAAGCAAAATACAAAAATATAAAACAAACAAAAAGAAAATAGAAAAATATAAAACCTTAAAAAATCCATAAAAATTAGAAAATTTGAAAAATACCAAAATTATTGTTTTTTCAAAGACATGTCTTCTGGTATCGATAACATCTGCGGTCTTAGAAATGTCATTCAATAATGGCACGGGACCATAGATGAAGTTCGAGCCGGAGGTGTAAATATTTCTTTCTAAACATGTCACAAAATATGGCTTGCAGTTACTTCAGACTCTAACCCGTGCTTAAACCATGGCTTGCTATTATTTCCGATAGCAACCCGTTCTTCAAGAAAGGAAAGTGCTGCGCTAAACCTATTTTCAAATATTTCATGCACTTATCCTAAAAACAATTTAAGGAAAGTATGTCGAAGGACTGCTGTTCCTACACAAATGTTTTTCCGTCTAATAATTCTTCAGAAAAATATTTGTTGTTTTTCAAAAATGGTGGAAAATGAGTTGCTTGAAAAATCAATCAGATTCAGAGTTTTCGTATAAATTTGCAAATTCAATCAATGACTTCAGCACTTTTAAACTTTTCTAAAAATGAGTCATTGATTGAGGGGGAGAATGTTTTCAAATTTATATCATCTATCGGGCTTTTCTAATTATCCTAATATGCTTAATTAAAAATGATGTTAACCTATGTTGAAGGACTAGGTGCCTAGGATATGATTGCTAGGATTAGATGATTAGAGTTTGATTTAACACATAATTCCCATACCTTATATGAACTGATTGATATGTTGAGTTAACTTGAATTAGTCGATTGTTGTTTGGGTGATGTCGACCACCATATATCTGTATATGTGTTCACTAACGTATGCAGGTATATTAATATATAAGAATGTTCCCGATCCGGATCCCACAATTGAAGATGATTGGATGCCAAAAGGAAAGGGTAACTATATCTTGGGTTGACAAATGAAGAAACGGAGCTTAATTGGACTTCTATGAAGAGTTGGCATAAATGCAACGTAAAGTCTCACCGCATCGCCAGATGGTTTTCTTCTAAGTGATTGAAGAAATGGAGCTTAAATTTGACCTAAGTTGGCATTAAAATGCAACGTAAGAAGTCTCATCGCATCGCCAGACGGTTTTCTTCCAAGCCATACACAGACAACATCAATGAAGCGGCTAAACCACCTAACGTATCTTTGTGCGCAGATACCATTTTTAAACAATTTTGATTAAATTTGATTAAATTGTTTTGAAAATGGAAAATATTGTTTTGAAAATAAACTGGACTTAATTTTGAAAATCATCGGACTTCATTTTATCAAAACTTAAGTCACTCAATCATCGACTATGGTCATCGATTGAGGGGGAGAGTGATTTAAAATAAATTATTTTCAAACGATATTTCTTCATAAAAGTCCGGATTGTACAATATAAGTGGTAATCTAAAGAGTTAATGTTATGTGATGGTATGATTTTTTCTTTAGAATCAAGGTCTTTCAAAATGAAATTTTTTCTGTTCTTGTTTGATTGTGAAATTGTTTTGTTTTACTTAAAAGATCTCTTAAAAACTATCATACCTGACACTAACAATCTTTAATGTCTATAATTGGTCCTCTATCAGTCATTTTTCAAAATTAAATCTTGCCACGTCTTTCCCCAAACTTTTCTAAATGATTTAAATCAGTTGGGATCACAAATCTCAAATGGTTTGATATTTTTGATCGGGGGAGAGATCGTGATTTAAATCTCTTATCTGTTTAAATGGAATTGGTTTTAGTCCTTTAAAGGCACTCCTGCCTCCATGTGCCAAA
Organism: Chrysanthemum lavandulifolium; assembly: GCA_022545495.1. NCBI lineage: Eukaryota > Viridiplantae > Streptophyta > Magnoliopsida > Asterales > Asteraceae > Chrysanthemum > Chrysanthemum lavandulifolium. Next base: position 224,273,279 of record CM040243.1, on the reverse strand, counting down.
CGATTTCAAAATACACAATGCACATGTTGAGGAGGAGGATTTATCCAAAAACAAGATGAGCTTTTAAATCAGGCACATATTCTCCCATGTTTTCCAAACCGTATTAAATCACTTGGGATCCAAAATCTCAAAGGGTTTGATATTTTTGATCGGGGGAGAATTTGTGATTTAATAATGAAATTTGATAAATGATGATCGTTTTGATTCAAAGTGCAGGTTCTCTCTAATATGTGCCAAACTCTTTCGTATATCGATGCACATATTGAGGGGGAGCGAATGGTTTATATTGGCTTTTGTAATCGTGGATGTACTTCAAAAGAACTCTTGCCTCTATGTGATAAAATGATTTCAAATATCCTATGCACATATTGAGGGAGATAATTTACCAAAGAAAATCAAAAGGCTTTTTCTAAGGAAATTGTGATCAAGAAATCATTTCAAAGAACTCTTGCCTCCATGTGCCAAACAATTTCAATATCATATGCACATGTTGAGGGGGAGCATTTCTAAAATGATCAAAACAATTAAGGTATAAAATGTTTTGATTTTATATCACAAGTACCTTGATTGATTTTCCAAATGATTTTTCAATTGGTTTCATGAAGGAAAGAACAATACCAAAAGACCTACCAATTTACTTTATGCATGGTGTTATAAGGATGGTTAGGTTAGGTATTCGTTCCACGATCCCGTCGAGCCGGAGGGATCTACCGAGGACAATCCACTAGTTAGTGTAGAAGTCCTTAGGTATGATGAAAAAGGAGAAAAGTGAGATATGGGAAGAGTGCGGATGAGATAGAGCTAGAACTGGAATAAACCCAACAAGGCTCTAGTTATGAAGTCTCGGTAAGCTCTGAAGGGGTTGAAGAATGAAAAAGAAATGAATATAAAGAGGGTGAAAAGAAATAGCCCTCCAATAATACGACCTTAGGGCAGAAACCGGGTTCAATACATATGCTACTAGTGTTTACTAAGGTAACACTGGTATTGAAGACAAGACATCATGGACCCAGTGATGCACTTTGCACTAAACTTCCCAAGCTACTCAAGTTCCTCTTAAAAGGGCTTGTTTCATTCTCACGGGGAACCGACATAATCTATCGACTTTCTCTTAGAGATTGTTGATATTGAAGAAGGAGACATTCTCCCTAGTCTCCGGTATAGGAACCAAATGTGCACAATTGAGTCTAAAGCCAAGAGATCATCCACAATATCTCATTAGGACACTATTCTTGAAGACTTGCTGTTTCACACAATGTGGAAAGTAAGAATATATTAAGAGTCCTACGCATTATCCTTGTGGTATTGCCAGAACATCCGAGTGATATGTAAAAATATTCACAATGAAGATGGAAATCCTTTTAGAGCCAACATCAAACAAGCTCTTGGTGGGAAACATGTGAGATCTTGCAAAAGATCAAGCTTGTGACAACTGGATATAAACGATGGGGAGATTCAATCTTGAATCAACCTTGGTCCAGGAATGGAATTGACGAATACTTTTAGAAAAACCGTTTGATGTGCAAATCTTCTTTTCTCTAGCACGTCGAATGTGTACTCATGTTTTCAAACACAAAAAGTATCTCTGATTGAAAAAAAACTTTTGGAAAAACCATTCGATGTGCGAATCTCTTCTTTTCACTAGCACATCGAATGTGTACTCATTCTATAATACAAAAAGTATTTTGATTGAAAATTGATCTTTCTCATAAAAACTTCGTTGTATTGCAAAACTCTTTCTTCAAGCAATACACGATTGTTTTTCAAATCAATGTTTCATCAATCAGTGAATCTCAAATTCGCTAGTTCACTCACTCCGTGTTGTCTTCTTTGAGACGTTCGAGTTTGAGAACGGCTAGAACGATTGCGAAACCACATCAAGGAGATTCCTCGAATTCTACGATCACGGGCGATTTGTCTTGATCAACGGGAACCGTGGGCGTGTACCTCAATTCAACGAAAGTGATCAAAGACACTTTTGTGTGTTTTATTGCTAACTGTTGTTTGCGGTACATTTGGACGGTTGCAAATGATCGTAATTGAGGAGTCAATCCAAAGCCGCATGCTCACAAAGATCCACACTTAATTGAAGAAATCATGATGGTGCATATCTACATAACTGGTCTTATATTTTTATACTCGCTTACGCTATCTCACGCAAATATCATGAACCAGTAAATCTTCCGCTACTCTGATGGAAAGATGTCATGATTCAAAAGTGTGAGCATGTCGGTCCGATAGTCACAACATCACATGAAGGCAACACAACAAAAGGGTGATCCAGAGATTTACTGTGGCTGATGATCTTAATGAAAGATCGAAGATCATCAAAGATGTGGATCAGTTCAAAGACCTCCACTCAAAGTACAAAACTATGCGGACTTCAAAGAATCGCTACTAATGCACAAAGATTGCAGAACTTGAAGAATTGAAGTCTACGAGCTCGAGAACTAAAGACAATGAAAGAATGCTAGGATACAAAATGTATTTCATGGGGTGACCTCCCTTAGGGGGATATTGTTAGGAATTGGAAATTCCATGTTAAAGAGTCGGTCACCCCAATTATAGTCTAGCATAAGTTAGCTCGTAGACTTGTCGTTAGTTACATTATTTATCAGTTTATTAGTTAGTTATTAGTTTAGTGTAGCGTAGTGTAACACCGTGGAGGAAGGACGGGTCTTTACACACTGTATACCTGATCCACAGGCCCATAGGAGTTCGTGTTGTCTGTAACTATAAATACCCCTTCCATCTATGGAAGCGGTGGTGCTTTCAATCTAACATTCCATAATTTACAAAGCAAGTCTCTAGCTTGAACACCCATCTCTCTACTTTCTCTCTCTAAAATGGCTATCATGTATTTTGATCATCGAAGACCACCCGAATCATCAACACAATATTATTTACGATCCTACATTAATTCTTCACTTCCGCAGTCTTTGTGCATTAGTAGCGATTCTTCAAAGTCCGCATACTTTGTACTTTCAGTGGATGTCTTTGAACTGATCCACATCTTGATGATCTTCGAGCTTTCTTTGAGATCATTAGCCATAATAAATCTCTGGATCACCTTTGTAGTGTTGCCTTCATGTGATGTTGTGACTTTTGGACCGACATGATCACACTTTCTGGATCATGACATATTTTCATCAGAGTAGCGGAAGCTTTACTGGTTCATGATATTTGCACCTATCAGAGCCAGGTTATGTAGATATGCACTTGTCATGATGTTCTTCATTTAAGCGTGTAAGCAGTGAGCATGCGGCTGTGAATTGACTTCTCAATATCGATCAGCTACAACCGTCCAATGTTCCTGCAAACAACAGTTAGCACTAAAACTTACGAAAGTGTCTTTGTTCACTTTCGTTGAATATAGTTGCAAGAACCACGGTTCCCGTTGATCGATATAAATCTTTTTGTGATCGTGTAGAATTCAAGAATCTCCTTGACAGGTTTCGCAGCTTGATCAAGCCGTTCTTAAACCGGAGCGTCTCAAAGAAGACAACACGGAGTGAGTGAACAAGCGAATTGAGATTCACTGATTGATGAAAATGATTTGAAAACAATCATGTATTGCTTAATAGAAAGTGTTTTGCAATACAACAAAGGTTTTATGGAAAATCAATTAACAATCATAAATACCCTTTAATTTTGAAATATTAATACACAGTCGATGTGCTATGGAAAAGAACTTTTAAGCACAACGCCCGGTTTTTCAAAGGTATATGTCAATTCATTTCCTGGACCAAGGTTGATTCAAGATTGAATCGCCCCATCGTTTCTATCCAGTTGCCACAAGCTTGATCTTTTGCAAGATCTCACATGTCACCCACCAAGAGCTTGTTTGATGTTGGCTCTAGAAGGATTTCCATCTTCATCGTGAATATTTAACATATCACTCGGATGTTCTGGCAATACCACAAGGATAATGCGTAGGACTCTTAATATATTCTTACTTTCCACATTGTGTGAAACAACAAGTCTTCATTAATTATGTGTCCTAATGAGATATTGTGGATGATCTCTTGGCTCTAGACTCAATCGTGCATATTTGGTTTCCTATGCCGGAGACTAGGGAGATGGTCTCCTTCTTCAATATCAACAATCTCTAAGAGAAAGTCGATAGATTATGTTGCTTCCCTGTGAGAATGAAACAAGTCCTTTTAAGAGGAACTTGAGTAGCTTGGGAAGTTTAGTGCAGTGCATCACTGGGTCCATGATGTCTTGTCTTCAATACCAGTGTTACCTAAGTAACCACCAGTAGCATATGTATTGAACCCGGTTTACGCCTAAGGTTGAATTATTGGAGGGCTATTTCTTTTCACCCTTTTCACATTCATTTCTTTTTCATTCTTCAACCCCTTCAGTGCTTACCAAGACTTCATTACTAAAACCTTGTTGGGTTTATTCCATTTCTAGCTCTATCTTAGCCCGCACTCTTCCCATATTCTCATTTTTTCTCCTTTTCTCAATATACCTAAGGACATCTACACTATCTAGTGGATTGTCCCTGGGTAGATCCCTCCGGCACTGGCGGGATCGTGGGAACAAATAGCTAACCTAACCATCCTTATAACACCATGCATAAAGTAAATTGGTCGGTCTTTTGGTATTGTTCTTTCCTTCTTGAAACCAATTGAAAAATCATTTGGAAAATCAATCCAGGTACTTGTGATACAAGATCAAAGCATTTTGTACCTTAATAGTTTTGATCATTTAGAAATGCTCCCCCTCAATATGTGCATATGATCTTGAAATTGTTTCGCACATGTAGGCAAGAGTTCTTTGAAATATATTCTTGATCACAATTTTCATAGAAAAAGCCATTTGATTGTCTTGGTAAATACTCCCACTCAAAATGTGCGTTGGTTATTTGAAATCATTTAACACATAGAGGAAAGAGTTCTTTGAAGAAGTACATCCACGATCACAAAAGCCATTAAGAAACCATTCGCTCCCCTCAATATGTGCATCAATATATGAAAGAGTTTAGCATATATTAGAGAGAGCCTGCACATTGAATCAAATGATCACCTTTTATCAAATTTCATGTTAAATCACAAATTCTCCCCCGATCAAAAATATCAAACCCTTTGAGATTTTGGATCTCAAGTGATTTAATAAGGTTTAGAAAACACGGGAGAAAATGCGCCTGGTTTAAATACTCTTCTGGTTTATGGTTAAATGCTCCTCCACAATCATGTGCATTATGTATTTCAAAATCGTTTGGCACATGAAGGAAGGAGTGCTTTTGAAACAATCACCCTTTTAAACCGTTTTGAGATTTAAATCACGATCTCTCCCCCGATCAAATTTCAAACCAATTGAGATTTTGGATCCCGATTGATTTAAATCATTTGGATAATTTTGGGGAAAGATGTGGCAAGATTTAATGTTGAAAAATGATGGATAAGGAACAAATTTTCGACATTAAAGATTGTTAGTGTCAGGTATGATAGTTTTTAAAAGATCTTTAAGTAAAATAAAACAATTTCACAATCAAACAAGAACAGAAAAAATTTCACTTTGAAAGATCTTTGAGTTTTAAAGAGAATCATACCATGACATAACATTAAATCTTTAGATCACCACTTATTTTGTACAAACCGGACTTTTTAGATGAAATATCGTTTGAAAATATTTACTTTGAAATCACTCTCCCCCTCAATCCATGACATTAGTCGTTGATTGAGTGACTTAAGTTTTGATAAAATGAAGTCCGGTGATTTCCAGAATTTAGTCCAATTTATTTTCAAAACAATATTTTTCCATTTTAAAAAATATCAATTTCAAGATTGTTTTTAAGAAAAAATGGTATCATCACTATTATCCTGCACAAAGATACGTTAGGTGGTTGAGCTGCTTTTGTTGTTGTTGCTGGAGGTTTGGAAGAAAACCATCTGCTGATGCAGTGAGACCTCTTACGTTGCATATTAATGCCAACTCTTCATAGAGGTCCAATTAAGCTCCGTTTCTTCATTTGTCGACCCAATAAATAGTTACCCTTTTCTTTTGGAATCCAATCATCTTCATTGTTGGATCCGGATCGGGAACATTCTTATATCCATGATATCTGCATACGTTAGTGAACATACATACATATATATGGTGGTCGACATCACCCAAACAACAATCGACTAATAAAAGTCAATCCAACATATCAATTAGATCATGTAAAGTATGGGAATAATGTGTTTATCAAACTCTAATCATCTAATCCTAGCAATCATATCCTAGGCACCTAGTCCTTCAACGTAGGTTAACATCATTTTTTAGTTAAGCATTTAGGATAATTAGATAAGCTCGTTAGATTATGAAAATTTGAAAACATTCTCCCCCTCAATCAACGACTTATTTTTCTGAAAAGTTTAAAAGCGCTGAAGTCATTGATCGAGTTTTCAATTTTTACGAAAACTCTGAAACTGATTGATTTACAAGCAACTCATTTTCCACCAATTTAGTTAAAACAAATATTTTTCTGAAGAATTTTTGAAGAAAAAATATTTGAGTAGGAACAGCAGTCCTTCGACATATTTTCCTCAATTAGTTTTAGGATAAGTGCACGAAAATTTTGAAAATTTGTTAGCGGGTTGCTATCTGAAATAATAGCAAATCATTGTTTAAGCACGGGTTACAGTCTGAAGTAACTGCAAGCCATATTTAGAGACATGTTTTGGAAAAGAATATTTACACCTCCTGCTCGAACTTCATCTATTGTCCCGTGCCATTGTTGAATGACATTTCTAAGACCGTAGATGTTATCGATACCAGAAGACATGTCTTAGAAAAGCAATATTTTTGGTATTTTTCAAATTTTCTGATTTTTATGGATTTTTGAAGGTTTTATATTTTTTTATTTTCTTTTTACTGGTTTTATATATTTGTATTTGGTTTTTGATAAATATATACAGATAGTGTAGATGATATAGTTTAAGAAGGAAGATGATACGAGTACCAAGATAAGGATATCGAGCAGCCCCGTTGTAGAAGATAGAAGTCATCATCTCTTAAACATTCACCACCAAAGCTTCCGAGGCTCCGAATAGAAGATAGAACATGAGCCTTTGAGAAAGAGAGACTTTGGCGCCTTCCCCAAACCAAAATCCATTAGATGAGCGATTCAAGCTCTACTTCAAGCTTGCCTTAGCGTGTGCAGAGAAGCACACCATTATCATAAATCCATTGCTCCTTTTAAGAACGATAATCGAGATTCTCCGTTCGGGGTTATATCATCAACAAGAACAGCAACGTATCATCCCACGCTTGAATGAATCTTCTCAAATTCCTTTTACACTGAACTCTGAAGCAAAGAATACCAGAAGTTGTCAAGAGACCACTTCCCCCACGTAGTTGAATTGATGCAGTATGTCTCAGTGAATAAATGTCACGAACCCGAATACACATATACCCAAAGAAAGAGTAACTGATAACATCGAAGTAGCATATTAAGTTCAAAATTCAAAGAATGACCCCGATGTATACTTTCTCTCCCCTGATGATAGTGTATGAGGCTGAAGACCCCGAAATACCCAAATATCCAAAGAAATAATAACCGATAACACTGAAGAAGCATGCTGAATCACTGATTATCTCTGCGGATGACAATCTCTGCGGATGTCAACTCCAGAATAAGTGATTATATATCTTAATCACTGATTAAGCCATCAAGTGAAACAGCTGAGCGTCCCCAATGTACCCATTTCTCTCCCTTTGAATAGCTCACATGTGTACCTCTTTTATCAACAGAAACTGTTACACATTGGATTTCACAAACACATCATACCATAATCAAACTAGGCGTACAACTTAAGGTTTTAGAGAGAGAAAGAGTTAGAGGTTTGGGAACTTAGTGAGAGAAAGTGAAAATCTTATTATGAGCTCCAACTCTCTACCTTGGGAGGTAGAGAGTATTTATAGTCTTACATAAAACGCCACCTACGGGCTGTGGATCATGCATACAGTGGGTAAAGACCCGTCCGTCCTCCACGGTTTTACTTAACTAACATCTTACTAACATTAAATAACTACGACTACGAGCTTTCTAATGATTACATATACTTGAGGTGACCGACACTTTAATGACTGAATTTTCTAATTCCTAACAATCTCCCCCTAAGGGAGGTTACCTCAATTTACACAGAATACAAACAAATATTACATTGAGATTGTTCTTGAATTCTTGTTTAAGTTCTATGCTCAGTAGCTCGTAGTCATTGATTCTTCATGTTATCCATGTTTGAAAAATTCAAGTGGAGGTCTTTAAATGATCCATGTGATGATGAGTTTTGAGCCATCTTTGAGATCATCAGCTTGCATAAATTTCTGACTCTTCCATTGTAGTAGGGGTGTGCATGGTTCGGTTTGGGTCGGTTTTTGGCTAAAACCGAAACCGAACCACAATGTTCGGTTTTTGTAGAACCCAAAACCGAAACCGTTCGGTTTTTGGCGGTTCGGTTTTTGTCGGTTTGTTATCGGTTTCGGTTCGGTTTTTCGGTTTTTTCGGTTTCTGACCGTTAATATTTGGGTACGGCCAAATTATACTAACAAACTTGTTTTACGTACAAAATTAGTTATTCTTCTTTACTTTTTTTCAATTTAAGCATAATAATGTTTATTGCATAATTCTACAATTACAAACATATAAATGAGACATACACATACAAGTGAACATACACGTAGTATAATACTTATCAAATACTTATTGATATATTCACATAAAACATGCGACACGACAAACACACATATAAATATAAACGTTAAGATAACTATATTATAAATCCAGCCACAAAATGAATATGAATTTATAAATTTGATTCATTTAGTTATTTAATCATATTATATTAATTAGATATTATTATATAATAAACTGGTTCGGTTCGGTTCGGTTTTTGCGGTTTGGCTTTTGGATGAAAACCGAAACCGAACCACATTTTTCGGTTTCTGAAAAAGTAAAAACCGAACCATCGGTTTTTAGTTTCGGTCGGTTTTTTCGGTTTTCGGTTCGGTTTCGGTTTTTTCGGTTTGTTTTGCTCACCCCTACATTGTAGTGTTGGTATTATGTGATGTTGTGACATTATGGACTGCCATGCTCACATTCTGGATCATGATTTCTTCTTATCAGAGTAGCGGAAGCTTTAGTTGATTCATGATATTTGCAAGAACAGAAGCAAGCATGGAGTGAAAATATCGAGTCATTGATGCACCAATCATGATATCTTTGGAAATGAATGTGTTGTTAGCATGCGGCTATGGATTGATCTCTATTCGATCACCGAAAGCGTTGGGTGTACCGCATACAACGCTTAGCAATAAAACTCACGACAGTGTCTTTGATCACTTCGTTGAATTGAGGTACACGCCCACGGTTCCCGCTTATCAAGACAAGTAATGCCCGTGATCGGTATAATTCAAGAATCTCCTTGACGGGTTTTACAGCTTGTTCTAGCTGTTCTCAAACCGAAACATCTCAAAGAAGACAACACGGAGTGAGTGAACCAGCGAATTTGAGATTCACTGATTGATAAAAAGATATTTGAAAAACAATCGAGTACTGCTTAATAAATTGTTTTTTGCAATACAACGAAAGTTTTAAGGAAAATAAATTATCAATCATAAACACCTTTTAGTTTTGAAATATTAATACACAGTCGATGTGCTAGATAAAAGAATTTTTAAGCACAACGACCGGTTTTTCAAAGGTATCCGTCAAACCATAACCTGAACCAGGATTGATTCATAGATTTGAATCGCCCCATTGTTTTTGTTCAGTTGTCACAAGGTTGATCTATTAGATAGATCTCACATGCCACCTACTAAGAGCTTGTTTGATGTTAGCTCTAGAAGGCTTTCCATCTTCATTGTGAATATGTTTGCATATCACTCAGATGTTCTGGCAATACCACAAGGATACTGCGTAGGACTCATAAGATATAATATCTTTTTCCACATTGTGTGAAACAGAGAGTCTTCATTGACAGTGTCCTAATGAGATTTATTGATGATCTCGAGGCTCTAGACTCAATTGTGCACATTTGGTTCCTATCTTGGGAGACTAGGAGAGGTCTCCTTCTTCAATATCAACCATTTCTAAGAGAAAGTAGATAGATAATGTTGGTTCCTTGTGAGAATGAAACAAGTCCTTTTAAGAGGAACTTGAGTAGTTTGGGAAGATGTAGAGCAAGTCGTCATCGGGTCCATGACGTCTTGTCTTCAATACCGTGTTACCTTAGTAACAACCAAGAGTATATGTATTGAACCCGGTTTACGCCCTAAGGTTGAGTTATTGGAGGCTATTTGTTTTCACCCTTTCTCATTCAATTCTTTTCATTCTTCAACCCTTCAAGCTTTACCGAGACTTCATAACTAGAACCTTGTTGGGTTTATTCCAGCTCTAGCTCTATCTCAGTCCGCACTCTTCCCATATCTCACTTTAATCCTTTTTTCATCATACCGAAAGACTTCTACACTATCTAGTGGATTGTCCCTGGGTAGATCCCTCCGGTTCTGGCGGATCGTGGGAACGAAATACCTAACCTAACCATCCTTATATCACCATACATAAAGTAAATTTGGTCGGTCTATTTTGTATTGTTCATCTGCCATTGGAACCAATTGAAAACCTTTTGAAAAATCAATCCAGATACTTGTGATATATTATCAAAGCATTTTGTACCTGAATTGTTTTTGATAATTTTAGAAAAAGAGCTCCCCCCCAACATGTGCAACATGTGTTTGAAATCGTTTTGGCACACGGAGGCAAAAGGATGGATTAACTTCTTTGATTACCATTTTCTAAAATATATCAACATCACTTCCCTAATCAAATCAAATAGATAAAGCATATTGGGGAAGGATGAGGTTTTCATAATTTTGCTCCCCCTCAATATGTGCCTCGAGGTTTGAAAGAGTTTTGCACATATTAGAAGGAACCTGCACTTAGAGACATATCAATCACGTTTCAATTCTTTGTGGTTTAAAAGGATGCTCCCCCTCAACATGTGCATGGAAAATTTGAAATTGTTTGGCACATGTGGGGAGGAAAGCTTGCTAGACACTTATGAAACCATTTATCGAATTATCAGTTTAAATCCAATTTAAATCACAAATTCTCCCCCAATCACAATTTTCAAATCATTTGAGATTTGTGATCTCTGTAGATTTAAATTTATTTTGAAAGCTTTTGAGAGGGGATGTGACTTGATTATGAGAAACATTTAACCGATAATGATCAAGTTTGAGACTTTAGACTCCAAAGATTAAACATGCTTGAGTATCTTTTGAAAACATAATTATAACAAAGGTCTTGTATCAATTGTATACAATTTTGAAAAACATTGTTCTTTTTGATTTGAAAAATACTCTTTTTGATTGAAATCATTCTCCCCCTCAATCAATGACATATGTTGTTGATTGAAATTTTGACAAATGAAAAACCCGGATGATTTTCAAAAGTAGAGTCTGAAGTATTTTCAAAGCAATTTTGTTTTCATTAGATGACAAATATTTTTCAGAAGAATCATTTGAAGGAAAAATATTTGAAAGGAAACAATTGTTCTTTTAATGACAACCATTTGTATTTAGAATCAGAGCATAAGGTTTGAAGATTTAATATAAAGCATGGCTTTGTTCTTTCTTTGAAAAACGGTTATTTCGAAATGACAATAAACCATTGTTTTACTTTCTCCCAAATATATATATATATATATATATATATATATATATATATATATATATATATATATATATATATATATATATATATATATATATATATATATATATATATATATATATATATATATATATATATATATATATATATATATATATATATAAAGCATTCGAACAACATCTAAAGACCCGTGTCATTCTTTGAATGACAGCACAAAGACCGTAATATTATCGAATCGTGAAAAATATGACAAAAAGACAATATTTTTTGAAAATTTTCAAGATTTTCAAATTTTTATGGATTTTTTGAAAGTTGTATATTTTTCTATTTGCTTTTTGTAGGTTTTGTAATTTTGTATTTTGCTTTTCGAATAAATATTTACAAGAGATGGATGAAGAAAGACCTTTACTCCTCGTCTTCCTCTTGAAGACGTTTGAGAGTTTCCGGTTGTAGACTCTTTAGACCAAGTCGTGGAAGGATAAACTCAAAACGTTCTCTAGGAAGAGCTTTGGTGAAGATGTCTGCTAATTGGTAGTCAGTCCTCACAAAATAGAGTTCCACCACACCATTCTCCACTTGCTCCCTGATGAAATGATGTCGAATGTCGATGTGCTTTGCTCTTGAGTGTTGAACGTTGTTGCATGAGAGAGCAATAGCACTTTTATTATCATAGTACAGAGGATTTTGTTGAATTCAAAGCCATAGTCGATAATTGGGATCTCATCCATAGGATTTGAGCACAACAAGATGACATGGCTATGTATTCACCTCTGAGAGGATATAGAAGTACTCATTTGTTTCTTTGAAAACCACTCACAAGCTTATCGCCCAAAACCGAGCACCTCCGCACGTGCTTTGACGTGTATCTTGACATCCCGCATGATCAAGATCCGCATAGGTCGTTAGTGACATACCGATGTCCTTGGTACCAAAGTCCCATATTGATGGTTCCTTGAGATACCAAAAGACCCGCTTAACCGCTTCAAGGTGCTTTTTAGTAGGCTTAGCCCGATATCTAGCACATATGCATACATCGAATGTATGTCTGGTCTCTCGGCCGTGAGGTACATCGTGATCCAATCATACTACGATATTTCGTTTGGTCTACCATGATCCCCGAGTGGTCCTCATCCGCTTTAGTACGCCTATCATGGGAGTGTCAACAGGTCACAAGAATCAAATCCAAATTTCTTTAAAATCTCATTTGCATATTTAGATTGATTTATAAAATGCCTCCGGGACTTTGTGAAATTTGTAATCCCAATAAAATGACATTTGTCCCATCATTGACATTTGAAATTTGGAACCCATTTCATTTGAAAACGGTCACATTCATTGGGGTCACGAGGCAAAAATAATATCATCAACATAAATTTGAACATGAATTAAATGTTTGCTCGACATTCGGTGAACAATGTTGGATCAATCGCTCCTTTGTCAATCCGGTAGATAGAAGAAACTTTGATAGCGTATCATACCATGCCCTTGGAGCTTGCTTCAAACCGTAAAGGGCCTTCTTCAAGCGATAGACATGAGTAGGATGCTCTGGATTCACAAAACCTTCCGGTTGACAGACGTATACGACTTCTTTAAGATCTCCATTAAGAAAAGCCGTCTTTACATCCATATGATAGACAACCATGTTTTTACTTGTAGCATTAGCCAGGTAGATTCTGATTGCCTCGATGCGTGCAACTGGAGAAAATGATTCTTCAAAGTCAATACCCTCTTCTTGACGGTATCCTTTTGCAGCCAATCGAGCCTTGTTCTTTAATACATCACCATGCTCATCAAGTTTTACTTTGAAGATCCACTTTAGAGCAATGATTATAGCACGTCAGAGAGCGGTACTAATTCCATACATCTAGTCGATCAAACTCATAAATTTCTTCTTGCATGGCATTGAACCATTGCCTTCATTCATGGCGCTTTAACATCTTTGGTTCGACCTTGGATAGTACGGAGTTGAAGAAGCACCATAAGGCATCGCTGCAAGTTGTTTGCGGTGGATATTGGACGAGAGGATTTCCAATGATGTTTTCCAATGGGTGATCATGTGTCTATTTTCTAAGGTGTTCGTGTGGTTGTTGTTAAGGAACTAAAGTAGCATAGTCGATTTCTCCGATGAAGATGGTTCGAGATGATGATTCAGAGCAAATATGTTTTCAAATGGGGCATCTTCGTGGAGTAGCAAAGGGATTCTCTCCATCGGGGTGCGAAACAATTCCATGATGTACACTCGATGATTGATGATTTGTTGATGAGACAGAGTGATCAAAGAACAGCGCTTCTTGGCTTAACGACATAGAAACCAAGGGTTAACTTCATTGATGGGGATAGGAGCAAACCTATGTTGATGGATTTGATGGATCATTAGCAATTGGCTTATAGTGTTCATCAAACATTGGATCAAATAGTTTCTTCAAGTCATCTTCTGAAGGAGGTACATAAGGAGTTCCTGGCGAAGAATCGTATACAAGAGTAGAACTGATGGGACTACTTGATGATGCGGGTCCAGAACTGGATGGTCCTGGAGCCATTGGACCGGTCAGCTCATCGAACGTAACGTGAATTATTACCATGATATTTCGGGTTCTTTTGTTGTAGATTCGGTATCCTTTTCTGCTTGGTGCATATCCTACAAATATTCCAATGTCCGCTTTAGCTTTAAGTTTGCCTAAGTCTTGGCCCTCATTAGTTGGATAACACAATGCACCAAACACACGAAGGAATGAAAGATTAGGTTTTCGATTGTGGACAAGTTCATATGGAGTTTTTCCATGAGAAGTGGGAATACGGGATCGATTTTGAGTATAGCATGCAGCCGCAATGGCTTCACCGAGAAACATTGGAACCTTTGAGTAAATCAACATTGTTCTAGCGGCTTCCACAAGAGTTCGATTGCCTTCAACTACAGCTGCTCGTTGAGGAGTTCGTGGAACACTTCTTTGATGACCGATTTCAACACTTTCATAAAACTCACTAAGTTGTTTATTAACAAACCCGGTTCATTGTCTGCTCGAATGATTCGACAGCTTTGTTAAGTCAAACTGCAATTGCTTGATAAGTTTGATGATGATATCTGGAGTTTCATCCTTTGTTCTCAAGAACTTAACCCATGTAAATCGAGAATAATCATCAACCACAACTAACACATATTTCTTTCCATAAATGTTTGATTCGCTCCTGACGGTCAGTCTTTTATTAGTCAACCACTTGTGAATGGTCAACCATAAAAGTCAAACATTTCGTAATGTAATGCAATTAACTGTGAGAGCATAGTGTTTCCCGGTCGTTAAGTCCCAACGAAATGTATGAATGAATAGCTAAACGTAGTGATCGGGTGATATTGAACAGAAAGGGGTAATGATAGTACTAGATGACAAAGGAAAATGAAAGAAAATTAAAAGCTAAATTATATTAAATAAACGCTATCACTATTTTTAAAATTGGATTTTCCGATTTTTCTTTTATAAGTTTGAATTAAAAACTAATTTTAAACTTTTAAAACTAAATTAAAATACTAAAAATTATGAAAATAAAGAGGAAAATTGTGAAACTATTTTTCAAAAATCTAAAATAACTAAAGAGAATTTTCAAAACTAATTTTGTATTTTTCTGATTTATATTCTAATTTCTATGATTTAAAAACTATGTAAGACTAATTAAATTGCTAAAAATTACTATTTAAACTAGAAAAATTATGGAAAAATATTTTTTTGGCTTTTTATATTTATCTTAATCTATGAAAATTGAAAACTTATTTTTTTGAAGATTTTCTGATTTATTTGTATTAAAAGCTATTTAAAAGTCCTAAAACCGATTATAATAAAGAAAAATAGCAAACAAGAATGGAAAATTATGAAAATTCAGGAAAAGTCTAAAATATTATTCTAAATTTATGAAAATATAAAACATATACTAGTGTGCAAGATTATGAAGCTGTAGTGAAATGTGCTTATAAATAAGCACTCAAATTAAGCAAATAAGCACTAAAGACCACTAAATGAAAGCAGAAGCTAAAATATGCCAAACTTATCTATAAACAACTAATTCCAGCTGCTATAAACCTCTAGACAACCAGCTACTAGCTTATGAGTTCAAAATCAAATAAGGAAGTTCAGTTCTGGTGTGCTGATTTCAAGCTTAAAAATAAGATGTCTACCCTAGTTGAAACCTAATACCAGACATCATAGTCTCAAGTAGATCTGGCAAGGAGCATATAAACCAAAAATCAGACCAAGACAAGCTCTCAAGAGCTTGTTGAGAGCTCTTGCACAAACCTCGCGACTCAACATCTTGAGAATGTGCATGTGGCACTTTCGATCTAATTGACAAGTCGATTTGAAGCTTATAAAAATTACAAAATTCTACAAAATCGATTTCCTCTTGACCAACTAAACTTGTTAAGTCCAAAATTTCACTTGAATTGATCCAATAATGAATCAATGAAAATTCCACAAACCTTGGTGAAAAACTGACTTTTACAATTTTTGACTTTTGAAACAGAAATGAAAAGTTGACTATTGTGAGATTTGATTTGAATTTTATGACTGAAATCAATTAAGTAAGATGAAATGAAGCTAGATTAAGCTACTCTAACAATTTCTAAACCTATAAATCAGCTTATTGCTACTAAATCCTTAACATTTATAGAGATAGGCTAGATTACAAGTTATTTTTACTTTTGGTTATTGATGAGTATGTAAATACTCATCATTTTTGTACAATATAAACTGCAAAATCATCTGAAAACACTAAAAAATGCTTCAAAATGATAAAAATATCACAAATCAGTGTTTTATGTGTTTTAAATGCAAAATATCAAAATCGATGAAAACGATCAAATTTGCAAAATTGCGCTTTAGTCCCCCAAGTTTCAAAAGTTGTCAAAAACAGTCCCTGAGCACAAAATTTCAAAAGAAAAGTCACCAAAGGTCCTTTTAAAATCAAAAGTTGTCAAATTTAGTCCTTTGGTGAAAAATATTAAAAAGTTTTGAGAAAATTACAAATTGGTCCTTTAAGTTTCAAAATTGGCGGAATTGGTCCCTGGAAAATGTGAAAATGGCAACATTGGTCCTTGTACTTTTGAAGATTGTCACTTTAAGTCCTTGGAACATCTTTGCAAGATTGGCAGTTCAAGTCCTTGCAATTTCAGAAGTTACACTTTAGGTCCTTATATTTAAAACACTTTCAATCATTTTGGACCCTTTTTGACCTGCCTATCCTCTTGGACCCCTGTCACTATGCAATTTGAACTCCCCTTTCTATTATTAACCCCTGCCCAGTCAAACCCCCTTGGTCAAACCACCACTTGCCCGCCAAAGTCCTTCTTCCTCACCTGCTATCACTGCTCACTCCACACATCCATTCCCCCTCCTCACCTATCCAATATCTTGTCCCCCCCACCTCCACACAACTCCAAACTTCAATTAATGCATCTTCTAACACTTTACTCAACCTCAACTATTAAAAGACAAATTTGGCGCCAAAATGAATTCAATGGCTAGGATCAAATTTTATCATCCAAGGGTCTGAATTAAAGGTGGGAAATGCTAAAGTCAAGGAGAGAAGCAGTTTGGAGATATAAAAAGAGAAGAGAAAGGCTTGAAGAGCAGTAGTTAGTTTTGTAGTTAGTTAGTTTTAGTTTTAGTCCAATCTCTTAGGTTCTAGAGATTTTGGCCAATTTAATTATTGTTTGATCTTTATGTTTTCGAGTAGTTTAATAATCTGTAATCTCGCCTTAATTAGCACTCTCTTTCATTAATGCAATTTTCACTTTTTCTTTAAATGTATTGCTTAATCTGTCTTTAATACTTGGTTTCTACTGTTGAATAAGCTCTACTTTTCTCACTTTAAGCTCACATAAGCTTATCCAAGCTTATGTGAGTTAATCTCTGTTTTAAGCTCAAGCTTAATTTTCATTTTGAGTTAAAGTCAACAAAAGTCAAAATTTGTCAAGTTCTAAAGTCCAACAAGTTCTGGTTTAATTCTGGTTTTCATGTATTAAGAGACTCATTGTTACCGATTCGTGTGTCTTATTTGAGTTTTAGTTAGAATCTACTCTAAGTTTTATCATTAAATAGTGCTTTGTCAGTTTTAAGGGATGTTTGGATTAGTATTTAAAATAAGCTAGAGGGTATTTTGCTGCAATAGATCAGTTAGTCTAGGTTCTGTTTTAGTCATAGCATACATATCTGCCATTGTTTTATGCCTGTCTCTTTTAAAAGTCAAAAGTAACTAGTAACTGTTCTTATGGTCTCCACTGTCGAAATCAGTGGTTGAGTTTTTACATATAGGTGTTAGATGTGATAAACCAGCTGGTATTGTTCTCATTTCATCAAATTATATCATCATCAGTCCTGTATTTGCTTCCAAATCTCAAATTAGTCAACATCTTTTAATTGTTTCAAAAGTCAAACTCAAGTTAAATCTGATTTGTGCCAAACTTGCAGCTAGTGTATACTGTTCAATTCTAGAAGATAGGGTCTGATTTTTGGTCTAATTGCAGTATTCTAGGTGGTCTTCAGGGCTACATATCTGTTTTAGGCTAAAGCTTTTCTGATTAGCTTTTAGATAAGCTCAAACATGGTACCTCTTTCTGTTTCTGTTCTGTGCAGCAGCCTGTCTTAATTTGTAGCCACTTTTGTTTAGCTCTAACTTCTTCATTACAGGTCTTCATTAACTGTAATTTGGTACAAATAATCTCTGCTAGGTTGTGTTGAGATTTCCACCTTTTGTTTTCCTGTTAGCTTATTTAATAAGCATTTGCATCAGCTTGAAGCTAGGACCTGAATCTGTTTGTGCTTATAATTTCTGTTTGCATAATCCTTGGTATTCTGATCTTTAGGTGTTAGGAGTAGCTTTAATTAGTTGAGTTAGAGTAGTTTTAGCATGCATTAGCTTATTTGATCAGTTGGTGCCTTGTCTTGCTTATTAGCTTAATCTTAAGTGCTTATTTTCCTACATTTACACTACAAATTTTAGATTCTTCCACATAAGCATCGCTTTTATATTTCTCCTGCTTTAGAATTATATTTTAGGATTTCCTGCAATTTTCATAATTTTTAGGCACTGCTTTGTTATTTTCTTAAATTAAATAAGTTTTTAATCATTTTAAATTAGCTTTAATTGCATTTAATTCAGAAAAAGTTCCAAAAAATAGTTTTTCAATTTTAATAGTTTAAGATAAATATAAAAAGCATAAAAAACATTTTTCCTTATTTTTCTCCTTTTATTTGGTATTTTTCATAATTTAAATTAGATTAAAATAGTATTAAATTCATAGAAAATAGAAAAATAATCATAAAAATACAAAAATAGTTTTGAAAATTCTAGTTTGATATTTTAGACTTTTCCATTTCATAATTTTATTTTTCTAACTTTATTTCCTAATTTCTTGTAATCTAGATAATTATTAAATAGTTAAAAATAGTTTTTAATTAATATTAATTAGATAATTAGTTATAAAAATAGTTTTCTTTTTCTAAAAATTTTCTTATATCATTAGGTTTGTAAAAATGTATTTTTCATATTTTTAGGATCTATATTGTATAGAGTTCACTTTTTATTTTGTACGTCTACGTAATTTTTATTTAAACGTAAGTTTTAGTTTTAAACGTTCATCACTTTAAAAATAGTGATAGCGTTTATTTAATATCTTTTATCTTTTTAATTTTCTTAATTTGTATTTAAGTCGCTTTATTTTATAATCTTTTTCAGTAGTGTATTATCCTATCCTAATCCTTTCTGATCGCTATCATTAGTGGTCATTCTATCGTCTGATCTAGTGTTTGACACACCATTGAGTCTCCGTGGGACTTAACGACCCGGGAATTCACTGTATTCTCTGGACTTCATTGCATTTGTGTCTGAGCTGTTTTAAGTCTGTTTAGACTTGACTGTTTAGCGCAGATCAAAATTTTGGCGCCGCTGCCGGGGAGGCTTTAGCGTGTGTTAAACCTTTTTTAGATCCATTCTTGCACATATACCATCTTTTGTAAAAAGTTTTTTGTAAAGTTATCAGAAAATCCAAAAAGTTCATTAACACTTTTCCTAAAGTGTTATCAACACCAAAAATATTTTCATTCTTTGTTTTTGCAGCATGTTTTTCAAAAACCCAAAAATATCCATCTTTACCCTCTCACATCTTTTGATTCTACATTTCTTTTACCCTCTGTCTATTTGATTCTTTCTATGTCTCATCCTTACCAATTTGGTTGTGAATGGTGTGGGGGACCTCAAAATGGTGGAAATTGCCCCGGTTGTGGCATTGTGAATCCGGGAAACGGGTTTGTCTATGACCAAAATCCCTACAATGAAACAACTAATTTCCTCAACCAACCCCCGCACTATGAGGTGGAGACATATTCTTGTGAGTACTGTGGAGGTCCTCACCCGAGTTTTGAGTGTCAAACAGGAACACGCTTGTCTATGAGCATAATCCTTGTAACAATTATGACTACTCTTATCATGACCAACCTCCACAAGACCAAACGATTCAAACACACCTCTGCAAATTCCTCAAGAACTTCTAAAATTGTCTAGATATACTCAAAGATTTGAAAGAATTGGTTAAAGAAGAGTCTCGTCGAAACGATGTCAAGAACAAGCGCCTAGAGTAAGCTCCCAAGATTGGAAACCTCTCGTGACGATTATGATGACGACTTACGACGACGATGATTTTGATGAGGAATCACGACCGAGTGGCAATCCCACCCCGCTTCGAGCCTTTCATTTCCGACTCTTCCCTTCACTCACGCCGGTTGAGAGAAGTGAATTCCTTTGGAAGAGGTCGATGATCCTATTTCTTTGAAATTCTTTGATCCCGAGGACTCTCTCATAATGGAGGATGATCATCTCAAAGACTATTTCGAAACGGAATCATCGAGTGTTGAGGATCTTGTCCTAATCCCAGTGAGTCTGAGGATATATCCAATAGTGATTGGGATTTGCATGTTTGTGATTCTCTAGACATTTCGAGGTTACTTCCGGATTTTCTCAAATCCTCTTTTGAATTTAATGATGACTACACTTTTGCGTAAGTAAATCCTCTTTTCGATGAAATGTCCGATGCCGATACAGAGACCATCACGGAAGTGGTGGAAATTGCTAGCTCTCGAGCACACCACTTGTCCCACCTCCGTATTCTATCTTATCTCTTCCATCATGTGATGATGACTCTATCCTCACTGATGAGATTCATGATCCAAAAATCATGAATTCTCCTTCTGATAATGAGGAGTTAGTCATGATCATTATCATAATTCTCCTTCTTTTCTTCACATACGGTGTGACTTCTCCATGTCTTAACTCCTTCGGGAGTGAAGACACTATCTTTGACCCCGACATTTTCATTTATCATCTTTGAGCCGGTTCTACGTATATCTCATCGGTGTGGAGCTTTCACGTACTTCAATGTTTATCCAAACATCTTGAATGAAAGTCCGATGGAGATAGTTTCTTCCACTTTGCTTCCCCATGAACCACTTAATGCGGGGTCGAGTCAAGCTAGCGACTCGGTAATCAAAAACAGTAGCTAAACATGGGTTTTCACCCGTGTGTTCTACCTAGTGTGGGGGAGTGCCCCACATGTTATATATATATATATAAGTATTTAAAAAAAAAAAAAAAAAAAAAAAAAACTTTCAAATAATGGCGTAGTATTTCCCTTTACGTTCTTTGTTTCGCATAACCGCTTGGTACTTTGAATATTGAGGCAATATTCATTTCTAAGTGTGGGGGAATTCTCACGAATTTCATATATTATCTACCTAATTCCTGCTTTGGCCAAAAATTTTTTGGAGTAAGTGTTTTACACTTACTCAATTGGTTATCATCCGCCATGTCTCAGAAGACTAAAGGATTGGCTAATCCAGAGCAAACGGCTCTTGGTAAAGATTTCTCAAACCGCTTATATGGCTTGCAATTTGCCCAAAATTGTATGGTATTCACCACCATATCCTAAAAAGTGAAGAGTTGGCTAGCCCGCAAGATTATGGCTTGTGGTAAAGGCGGTGGAAAACCATAATTGGTAATCGACTCACCAAAGATAATATTGATAATTTATCTAAGAGTTGGCTAGTCCGTATGGGTACGGCTCGGTAAAGACAAATCAAACTGCTGAAAGTCGGTGGTTTGCTCAAAATCACATGGTTATCGGTGTACCATGGTTCTTACTTGAACTGAAACATTTGGCTACTCCGAAGTAATGGCTTTTGGTAAAGAGTTTCAAATCCATTAAGTTTTTCTCAAATCATTGCTAGGGACTAGCAATATCTCGATGTGGGGATTGATGAGTATGTAAATACTCATCATTTTGTACAATATAAACGCAAAATCATCCGAAAACACTCAAAATGCTTCAAAATGATAAAAATATCACAAATCGTGTTTTATGTGTTTTAAATGCAAAATATCAAAATCGATGAAAAACGATCAAATTTGCAAAATTGCGCTTTAGTCCCCAAGTTTCAAAAGTTGTCAAAACAAATCCTGAGCACAAAATTTCAAAAGAAAAGTCACCAAAGGTCCTTTTAAAATCAAAAGTTGTCAAATTTAGTCCTTTGGTGAAAAATATTAAAAAGTTTTGAGAAAATTACAAATTGGTCCTTTAAGTATCAAAATTGGCGGAATTGGTCCCTGGAAAATGTGAAAATGGCAACATTGGTCCTTGTACTTTTGAAGATTGTCACTTTAAGTCCTTGGAACATCTTTGCAAGATTGGCAGTTCAAGTCCTTGCAATTTCAGAAGTTACACTTTAGGTCCTTATATTTAAAACCCTTTCAATCATTTTGGACCCTTTTTGACCTGCCTATCCTCTTGGACCCCTGTCACTATGCAATTTGAACTCCCCTTTCTATTATTAACCCCTGCCCAGTCAAACCCCCTTGGTCAAACCACCACTTGCCCGCCAAAGTCCTTCTTCCTCACCTGCTATCACTGCTCACTCCACACATCCATTCCCCCTCCTCACCTATCCAATATCTTGTCCCCCCCCACCTCCACACAACTCCAAACTTCAATTAATGCATCTTCTAACACTTTACTCAACCTCAACTATTAAAAGACAAATTTGGCGCCAAAATGAATTCAATGGCTAGGATCAAATTTTATCATCCAAGGGTCTGAATTAAAGGTGGGAAATGCTAAAGTCAAGGAGAGAAGCAGTTTGGAGATATAAAAAGAGAAGAGAAAGGCTTGAAGAGCAGTAGTTAGTTTTGTAGTTAGTTAGTTTTAGTTTTAGTCCAATCTCTTAGGTTCTAGAGAGATTTTGGCCAATTTAATTACTGTTTGATCTTTATGTTTTCAGTAGTTTAATAATCTGTAATCTCTGTCTTAATTAGCACTCTCTTTTCATTAATGCAATTTTCACTTTTTCTTTAAATGTATTGCTTAATCTGTCTTTAATACTTGGTTTCTACTGTTGAATAAGCTCTACTTTTCTCACTTTAAGCTCACATAAGCTTATCCAAGCTTATGTGAGTTAATCTCTGTTTTAAGCTCAAGCTTAATTTTCATTTTGAGTTAAAGTCAACAAAAGTCAAAATTTGTCAAGTTCTAAAGTCCAACAAGTTCTGGTTTAATTCTGGTTTTCATGTATTAAGAGACTCATTGTGTTACTGATTCGTGTGTCTTATTTGAGTTTTAGTTAGAATCTACTCTAAGTTTTATCATTAAATAGTGCTTTACGCTTTTAAGGGATGTTTGGATTAGTATTTAAAATAAGCTAGAGGGTATTTTGTCGCAATAGATCGCTTAGTCTAGGTTCTGCTTTTAGTCATAGCATACATATCCGCCATTGTTTTATGCCTGCTCTTTTAAAAGTCAAAAGTAACTAGTAATCGTTTATGGTCTCCATCGTCGAAATCGGTGGTCGAGTTTTTACATATAGGTGTTAGATGTGATAAACCAATTGGTATTGTTCTCATTTCATCAAATTATATCATCATCATCCTCAGATTTGCTTCCAAATCTCAAATTAGTCAACATCTTTTAATTGTTTCAAAAGTCAAACTCAAGTTAAACTGATTTGCGCCAAACTTGCGCCTAGTGTATACTGCTCAATTCTAGAAGATAGGGTCTCGATTTTGGTCTAATTGCGTATTCTAGGTGGTCTTCGTGGCTACATATCCGTTTTAGGCTAAAGCTTTTCGATTAGCTTTTAGATAAGCTCAAACATGGTACCTCTTTCTGCTTCGCTGCTCAAAGCAATTGCCTTAATTTGTAGCCACTTTTGTTTAGCTCTAACTTCTTCATTACAGGTCTTCATTAACTGTAATTTGGTACAAATAATCTCTGCTAGGTTGTGTTGAGATTTCCACCTTTTGTTTTCCTGTTAGCTTATTTAATAAGCATTTGCATCAGCTTGA
Source organism: Chrysanthemum lavandulifolium (assembly GCA_022545495.1). Lineage (NCBI taxonomy): Eukaryota > Viridiplantae > Streptophyta > Magnoliopsida > Asterales > Asteraceae > Chrysanthemum > Chrysanthemum lavandulifolium. The sequence goes on along the minus strand of CM040243.1, from coordinate 224,249,236 downwards.
AGCTAGGACCTGAATCTGTTTGTGCTTATAATTTCTGTTTGCATAATCCTTGGTATTCTGATCTTTAGGTGTTAGGAGTAGCTTTAATTAGTTGAGTTAGAGTAGTTTTAGCATGCATTAGCTTATTTGATCAGTTGGTGCCTTGTCTTGCTTATTAGCTTAATCTTAAGTGCTTATTTTCCCTACATTTACACTACAGCCTTAGATTCTTCCACATAAGCATCAGTTTTTATATTTCTCCCTGCTTTAGAATTATATTTTAGGATTTCCCTGCAATTTTCATAATTTTTAGGCACTGTTTGTTATTTTTCTTAAATTAAATAAGTTTTTAATCATTTTAAATTAGCTTTAATTGCATTTAATTCAGAAAAAGTTCCAAAAAATAGTTTTTCAATTTTAATAGTTTAAGATAAATATAAAAAGCATAAAAAACATTTTTCCTTATTTTTCTCCTTTTATTTGGTATTTTCATAATTTAAATTAGATTAAAATAGTATTAAATTCATAGAAAATAGAAAATAATCATAAAATACAAAAATAGTTTTGAAAATTCTAGTTTGATATTTTAGACTTTTCCATTTCATAATTTTATTTTTCTAACTTTATTTCCTAATTTCTTGTAATTTAGATAATTATTAAATAGTTAAAATAGTTTTAATTAATATTAATTAGATAATTAGTTATAAAAATAGTTTTCTTTTCTAAAATTTTCTTATATCATTAGGTTTGTAAAATGTATTTTTATATTTTTAGGATCTATATTGTATAGAGTTCACTTTTTATTTTGTACGCTCACGTAATTTTTATTTAAACGTAAGTTTTAGTTTTAAACGTTCATCACTTTAAAAATAGTGATAGCGTTTATTTAATATCTTTATCTTTTAATTTTCTTAATTTGTATTTAAGTCGCTTTATTTTATAATCTTTTCAAGAGTGTATTATCCTATCCTAATCCTTTCTGATCGCTATCATTAGTGGTCATTCTATCGTCTGATCTAGTGTTTGACACACCATTGAGTCTCCGTGGGACTTAACGACCCGGGAATTCACTGTATTCTCTGGACTTCATTGCATTTGTGTCTGAGCTGTTTTAAGTCTGTTTAGACTTGACTGTTTAGCGCAGATCAGTTATGCTAACATGAGATATAAAACTAATTTATGCCATTTCTATCTAACTGATGCTAAACTCATTGAAATGGAACCATCAACTAACCTCTACTGTCCATTTTTAGCTTATACCAAATACCCTCTTAAACTCCTAATAAGCAATAAACACAATCTTAGTCCTACTTCTACTTATGCGTAATCGAGACAGAGATTAAGCTACAATCCTAGAGCTAAACTAAGATCAAATCAAGCAACTAACAAGATTAAGCATGAATGTAAACATGAATGCATAAATGGCGCTTTAAAGAAGATGGAAATCAAACTCACATGAAGTCCAAACCAAAAGTAAGCTTACAATGTAACCAAACACCACTATTCTAAACCAAATCCAACCCAAGACCACTCAGATCAACCACAATCCATTTCCATAATCGCTAACCCAAAATTTTCCAACAGCTTGACTTTTGTTGACCAAGTTCCAAATTTGCTTGAATCGATTCTCGAGCTTACTAAAAGCTATATACGCCTTTAGTAAGCTCACTTAAGTTATAATGAAGCTTATTGAAGCTTGATGCTTAGCAATTTTAAAAAGTGTTTTATGACGTAAAATGTAAAAATGTAAAACTTAACCAAACTTTGAATCGAACTTGAAATGAATTACAACCGATACAAAAGCTTAGTTTTAGTACAATGACAATTAAAATTACAACTTTAAGAACTAATTAAGACATTTTAATTAAAAACGATATGAAGGAAAATAAAACTAAGAACTACTCTCTTCTCTCGCTTTCTCTTCCTCTATTTATTCAACAAAAGTGCTCCCACGTGTCTTCCGAGCATTTCCCACTTTCTTTTAGAACCATTGGAGTATTAGAGCTCATATTAGCCATTGATGAGTTTTGGCGGAAAACTATTTTGCCGCTTGGTACCGATGACTTGTAATGGGGAAGGAGCATTTAATGCATTTGTCTTGGGGTGTTTGGAGGGTAGGAATAAGGTGGGTGTGATGATGATGGAGTGTGGGAAGAGTTGCAGCGAAAGGTGATGATGAGGAAGAGGAAACCCGCGAGTGGAGTTTGACCAAGTTCGACCGAGGGTTTAATATTAGACATGGGTTCAAGGTTCATGGGGTCAAGGTCAAGTGTTGGATTGGGCTTGGGATTGGGTCTTTGGATTGGGTTTAATAATTTAGGGTCCGGTTTGGTTTTAGGATTAGTAATAAGGACCATACTTGTAAATTCAAAACCGGAGGACCAAAGTTGTACATCTTCCAAAATGAACCAAGGGTGATTCTGCCATGTCCCAATAATCCAGGACCATACATGAGATTTCCAACAATAAAATTTTCTCGGGGACCATTTTGCAAATTCGAAAGTCAGGACCAAACTTGTAAATTATTGAAACTTTTCACCAAAGGATTAAATATGACAACATATGTTTTCAAAAGGACCTTTGGTGACTTATCTTACAAAACAAATGCCTAGGGACTAAATTTGACAAGTTTTGAAAGTTGAGGACCGAAAGCGCTAATTATGCAAACTTTGTTCGTTTTTCATCCGATTTTAAACATTTTGCATCCGAAACATATAAAATACAATTTTGGGATATTTTCAGATTTTGATGCATTTCGAGTGTTTTAAATGTTTTGCGATCAGATTGACCAAAATGATGAGTATTTACACACTCATCAATCCCCACACTAAACTATTGCTAGTCCCTAGCAATCTTTTGAGAAAATTTAATGGATTTGAATATCTTTACCAAAAGCCATTACTCGAGTAGCCAAATGTTTCAGTTCAAGTAAGAACCTTGGTACAATGATAACTAAATGATTTTGAGCAAATCACCAGCTTTCAACGGTTTTGATTTGTTTTACCGTAAGCCGCTTTGCTTCGGACTAGCCAACTCTTAACTAATTAAAGATATGGTGAGTGAACACCATACAATTTTGGGCAAATTGCAAGTCGTCAACGGATTTGAGATATCTTTACTAAGAGCCGCTTTGCTCATGGATTAGCCAATCCTTTTGTTTTTAGACATGGCGGATCGATAACCATAAGTCGAGTAAGTGCAAACACTTACTCCAAAAAAAAATTTTGGCCAAAATGGGGAATTGGGGGTATAATTACATGATAAAATTCGTGAGAATTCCCCACACTAGAAATGAATATTGCCCTCAATATTCAAAGTACCATGGTTATGCCGAAACTTAGAACGTAAAGGGAAATATTACTACCAATATTTGATTTTTTTTTTTTTTTTTTTTTTTTTTTGATAAAACTTATATACAACAATGGGCAACTCCCCACACTAGGTGGTAGAAAATAGAAAGAAGTCGAAATACGGTGAAAACCCATATAGTGTGCTACTGTTTTTGATTCCCGAGTCGCTAGCTTGACTCGACCCCGTATTCATTTGTTCTTGGGAAGCAACGGAAAACCAATCTCGATCGGACTTTCGTTCACGTGTTAATAAACATATGATCATCGAAAGTTCCACACCGACGAGATACAACCGCGGTATTGTTAATAGTAGAAACTATAAAGGATGATACGGGTCAAAGATGGTGTCCTCATTCCCGAAAGAGAAAAGGAAAGAGCAACCACACCATCCGTGAAGAATGGAATAAATATGTGCATGAGAATGCAAGTCCATTCCTCATCAAGAAAAAGCAAATCACCATTTTTGACATTTTTAAGCTTAGTCTTGAAGTTTGTATGGTGATTGTCAATGCACTTCCTAGGGAGGGTTGAAACGGTTCTTCAATCAATGATTTTCCGTAAAAAGGATGTCCCCTCCGGATCAAAGTAAGTATTATCAATTCTGTTGGAATCGACTCATCACTAAGAAAAGCATCGACTTCCTTCCAAAGTTGTCATCTTCCTCATCCGGAGTGAGAGAAGGAATGGAAGAGTCGAAATGGGACAAGAAATGAGTGAATGATCATTATATAGGAGATTTTCAATTTCTCCAAGATCGGCTTCGACATCAAAGAGATCATCGCCACTTTCGATGAAAGTGGATGATGTGAGTGAGTTCATCGGTGAACTCCTCAAGAAGAGGATCGACGTGGGAGTGATGCCTCGACATACCGATATCTCCATAAGAAGCACAATCGTCGCTAAAATCGGAGAAAGTCTCAAAATGATCTAGAGAATACCAAGAGGGAAAGAGAATCATACATTTGATTAGAAATTCCGTGACTCTCTCGTGATTGGGATAAGGTTCTCAACACTAGACTTTATGAATTCGTCCGATTCCTTTTCGTGAACAAAGTCAAGATGCTTGTCCCCATGTTCGAGAGAATGAGTGGGAGTTTTGGGTGTGATAGCGCTTATTTGAGATGGAATCTCAACTGCGATATCAACCGATGAACTTGATGAATCTTTATAGAATTGAAGGATATCAAGTGTATCGTCATCATCACCGCCATCGTGAATAAAATGAATCGAGAGCTAGATCCGGTCGCTTTTTTTTGCAATTGATTCCATAATAGATTTTTCATACGCATCTTGAGAATTTATTCTAGCAACCGCTTCTTCACCAAAGAATTCTTCCATGGATTTTTGATGAGTGTTTCTTTGGGCAAAGTCTTTAACTAAACCCTTAAGATCATCAATGATTTCCATTATATTTTGCATTTCGGAAGAAGTGCTTGATTCATTTGGTACGTGGAAGTAGGTCATGATGCGATGTGTCAAAATTGTCACAAGGAAATGTATTCCCGCTTGACAATCCGAAATGACGTGTGGACCTCCACAGAATCACAACAAGAAACTGCTGTGGCCGTGAGTTGTATGTGCCGGAGTCATAATTGTTATCGTGAACCCGCTCATAAACAAGCGTTGATCCGCAAGAAACCGCTGCTAAATCACCAAGCTCGCCACTTGTGAATGGCGCATCGTAATCGACTTAAACCGCTCAAGCACGAATGCAATGAAGATCGAGAGTATAGTGTTTCCCAGTCGTTAAGTCCCAACGAAATGTGCGAGAATAGTCAAACGATAAAGGATCGGCAGGATTTGAACGGAAAGGATCGCGGTTGATCTATACCTAAAGAGAAAGCCCATAAACTACAGGGGCTTAAATGCAAATTAAAGAAAGTTAAAAAGATAAAAAATATTAAATAAACGCTATCATTATATTTAAAATGATGTTTTTGTTTAAAACTTAAAACTTACGTTTAAATAAAAATTATGTAAACGTACAAAATAAAAAGTGAAATCTAAGAAATAAAAGTCCTAAAAATATGAAAAATACATTTTTACAAACCTAATGATAAAAGAAAATTTATAGAAAAATAAAATTAATTTTACAACTATTAATCTAATTATTATTAATTAAAAACTATTTTTAACTAATAAATAATTACCTAAAATACAAGAAAATAGGAAATAAGGTTAGAAAAATAATATTAAGACTTAGAAAAGTCTAAAATAACAAACTAGAATTTTCAAAACTATTTTTGTATTTTTCTGATTATTTTTGTATTTTCTAGGAATTTAAAACTATTTAAAACTAATTAAATTACTTAAAAATACAAATTTAACTAAGAAAAATCTAGAAAAATATTTTTTTGGCTTTTTATATTTATCTTAACTTAATAAAATGAAAATTATTATTTTTGATCCTTTTCTTAATTTTTGTATTTAAAACTAATTAAAAATGCTTGAAAACTAAATAAAATGAAGAAAATAGCAAATCAACTTGGAAAAATCTGAAAATTTCAGGAAAAGTCTAAAATTATATTTAGAAGCTAGGAAAATAGAAAACAAGGGCTTGTGTGGAGAAATATGAATCGATGAGTAAGTGCTTATTGAAATAAGCACTTAAATAAGCAAATGGAGTCCAAAAGCCACCAAACCAAAACAGAAGCTCTAATATGCTAAAGTAACCAAGAAACAACAAGCTAAACCCTCTGGATCACAAGCTCAACAGATTTGATGTGATTGAGATGATAAGCCAAACAAGAAAAGGGTTGTTTACTTTAAGCTAGAATATAAGCACCTAAATAAGTGGAAACAGAAAATGTAAATTGAACTTGAGAAGACCGGGTGAGAGTGTTTAAACCAAATTACAGACCTAGACAAGCTCAAATGGGACTTGTGCAAGGTCTCAAAAACTCGATAAACCCCTGCGGTCATAACAAGGCCTCGCATGTGGATTTGACACCATGTTCACAAGCTTGTTAGAGGCTTAAGAAAATTCACAAAATTTTGCAAAAAGACAAAAGAAACTAGACCAAGAGGGATTTTAAAACAACAAATTTCATTGAATTTGACTCAAAATGAGCCAATGAAAAATCTTTCTAACTTGGCTAAAACTAAGCTTTGCATATTTTGACTTTTTGAAAGAAATGGAAATTGACTTTTTCCAACTTTGGACCTAGATTAATGTATTTGAAATTGAAGTATTATGATGAAATTAAACCAATGCAAGCTATATCTATTAGATTTGAACACAAAATAAACTTTTGGCTTGTGAAAATCTCAACAAGGAATGATGAGAACAGATTTGATAAAGTTTTGACTTTGGTGGTTTGTATGCACAAGTATTTGACTCAAATGAGTCTCAAATGACTAAGCAAACATGAAGTACCAGAACTTAACACCGACTAAACCTAAATCTTAGTTTAAGCAATCCATCCAAACACCCCTTTAAGAACCGTTAAAATTTAACTAAACTACCTACGATCTAGCTATAGCAGATACTCAAAATCATTCTAATCGACTTAAATATAACTAATTGAACATGTTAAAACCTTTAATGAGCACGATACATACACAAGACCGATATGCAAATTTGCTTGAAATGAAAATAAGCTACTTATCGTCAAGACCACCGATGTCTAAGGCTAAACCAGAACCAAATATCAATATATCAAACCATTTCCAACCCATATCCAAGTCCGGCTGCTACCCACTCCATTTCCAAGATCTAATGAAACCAGGTTGACTTTTATTGACCTTGAGATAAAACTACTTAAAATTTGATTGCAAGCTTACCAAAGGCTAAACTAAGCTTAAAGAAGCTTATTTGATTCTAACATAAGCTTATGAGAAGCTTGGATACAAATTTTGAAACTTGAAAATCTCCACAGTACACAGTAAACTTGGAATTCATATAAAACTTGGATTAAAGTTCACAAACACATTACAATGACACTTTAACATAAATGTGATACTAAGACACTGAAATTACAACATTTAAATTAAGCTACAACATTTATCTAAAAAAAACAACATTAAGAAAAAAAAATAAGAAACTAGCTACTGGTTCTTCTCAGCTTCTCCTCTCTCTTTTATAGCTTCAAATGGTTCCACGTGTCCTTATGAGTGTTTCCCACCACTTCTTTGAGCCAATGGGTGAGCAGTGTTCATTTTAGCCTTTATATGATTTTTATGGAAAAGCCTAATTTGACTTATAGGGCTTCGAGCTAGCAACTAGGGGGTGGACTTGTAGGGTGATGATGAGGTAGGGAGGTGTTGGGATAAGGTGAGGTGATGGGAGATGTGGTTGCAGAGGAGTAGCAGGCAAGTTGGAGAGAAAACCACAAGGAGGAAAGTGTTTGGTGTTTGATCGAGTAGGTTGACCAGGGGTTCAAAATGAGTGTGAGGGGTCCAAAAGGTGTATATGGCGGGGTCAAAAGGTTTTTGACAAGGGCTTGGTTTAGTGATAAGGACCTATTTGTAATTCTTCCAAACTTGAAGGACTATTTCTGCCATTTTCCAAAGTTCACACAAGGGATCAAAATTGACAAGCTTCCATAGTAAAAGGACCAGTTTTGACAATTTCAAATTTTCCAGGGACCATTTCTGCCAAATTTGAAACTTGGAGGACCAAACTTGTAATTTTCTCAAACTTTTTATATTTTTCACCAAAGGACTAAATTTGACAAGTTATGATTTAAAAAGGACCTTTGGTGATTTTTCTTTGAAATTAGGACTCGTGGACTATTTTTGACAATTATAGAAACTTAGGGACCTGAAACCGCCAATTATGCAAACTTTGCTCATTTTTTCATCCGATTTTAAACATTTTGCATCCGAAACACATAAAATGCAATTTTGGAATATTTTCAAGATTTTGATGCATTTCGAGCATTTTTAGACGTTTTAGCCCGATTGACCCAAAATGATGAGTATTTACACACTCATCAATCCCCACACTAAACTATTGCTAGTCCCTAGCAATCTTTTGAGAAAACTTAATGGATTTGAATCTCTTTACCAAAAGCCATTACTTCGAGTAGCCAAATGTTTTAGTTCAAGTAAGAACCATGGTACACCGATAACCATGTGATTTTGAGCAAACCACCAACTTTCAACGGGTTTGATTTGTCTTTACCGTAAGCCGCTTGCTCGGACTAGCCAACTCTTAGATAAATTATCAATATTATCTTTGGTGAGTCGATTACCAATTATGGTTTTTCCATCGCCTTTACCACAAGCCATAAACTTGCGGGCTAGCCAACTCTTCACTTTTAAGGATATGGTGAGTGAATACCATACAATTTTGGGCAAATTGTAAGTCGTCAACGGATTTGAGATATCTTTACCAAGAGCCGTTTGCTCTCGGATTAGCCATCCTTATGTGGGTTAGACATGGTGGATGACACCATTTGTTGTGTTTAGTACATAGTACTTCCACTAAATTTTTTAAAATTTGGCCATTTTGGGGAAAAGGGACTAAAAGGGTACATTTATGATCAAAATTCGCTGAATTTCCCCACACACTTAGAAATGTTTATTGTCCTCAATATTCAAAGTACCTACCGTTATGCCGAAACTTAGAACGTAAAAGATAACATTACTAGCTAAGTGTAGAAACACAACAATTATTCTCTTTTTAATATTTACAATTTTCATTCATTTTTAGATCTATATACAACATGGGGCATCTCCCCACACTAGGGTGGTACACACGGTGAAAACCCATGTTTAGCTACTGCTTTTGATTACCGAGTTGCTAGCTTGACTCGACCCAATTAATTTGTTCATGGGAAGTAAGTGGAAGAGACAATCTCCATCGGACTTTCATTCAAGATGTTTGGATAAACATTGAAGCACGTGAAAGTTCCACACCGACGAGATATACGCATGCATCGGTTCACAAATGGTACATGGAAATGCCTCGTCAAAGATAATGTCTTCATTCCCGAAGGAGTGAAGAATGCAGGAGAAGCCACGGGATAGGTGAAGAAGAGAAAGAAAGTCATGATAATGATCTTGACTAACTCATCATCATCGTAAGGGAATTCATGATAGCATGAATTTCATCTTTAAGCTCAATTGGTCTAGACATATCCCGGTGTGTCTAGATCAAAGTAGAAGTTATCATACTCGTGGAGATATGATATGAGTGGGTTCATCCGAGAACTCCATGAAGGTGAATGAATCATATTCGAATTGATATGAGTGGGTTCACCGTGAACTCCTCCAATGTAAATGATTCATAATCGGGAGAGAATTATGAGATCAAGAGTGGTACCGCCACTAATCTTCTCTCCCATTTTATCAAAACATAAGGCTTTCATTTCCTAATAGAATCATCGGAAAGAATGTCACTATCCTTAATGGGGATAGGAGATGAAATAGGTTTTTATCGAAAGCCTCGATTTTAGAAATGAGAAGACCGACATTCAAGAATGTTGCACGGTGCTTCATCTTTGATTTCAAAGTCGTCAAGAACTTCATCATTCTCTTCTTCTAAGCTAACAAGCTCGTAAGGTAAATCTTCCACATAAACGATGTCTCCACAAGATAACGAATCATTATCATTAGAATCGGAGAACATCTCAATATGATCATTTTGGAAGACAAGAGGAGGAGGATATCACACATGATCAAGAATTCCGTGACTCTCTTGGGATTGGGACAAGGTTCTCAACACTAGACTTTATGAATTCGTCCGATTCCTTTTCGTGAACAAGGTCAAGATGCTCGCCCCCATGCTCGTAGAGTGAGTGGAGCTGGTGTGATAGCGCTTGTTTGAGAATGAATCTCAACCGCCGGGATATCATCGATGAACTTGATGAATCAAGGGTATCCTCATCATCACCGCCATCGTGAATAAAACGAAACCGAGAGCTAGATCCGTCGCTTTTTCTTTTGCAATTGATTCCCAATGATTTTTCAAAGGCAATTTGGGATTTTATTTTATCACCGCTTTCACCTAGCAATTCTTCCATGGATTTCTCATGTGAATTTGAATGACGGACATTGTGGGAGTGAAGATTTGTCAAACCGAAGGTTGACATTGATAATCATCATGAGGACCCCACAATATACACAAGAAATATCGGGAACATTATGAAATGCGCTTTATTGAACTCCTCACTTCATTTCACTAACTCCGTAAGCTCTAGATAAGTGTCTTGTTGGGTTTGTTGAGGAGTTTGAGTCATTTGGCACCGTGGGTCGTGATATGGATAGTCGTAATTGTTACAAGGAAATGGATTCCTGCTTGACAATCGAGCCGAAATGGGACCTCCACGCTCTCACAACAAAATGATTGTTGTGGGTGGTCATGTGAATAATATGGAACTTGGTCATTTCAAAGTCCCGAGTGTTACCGTAAAACTGCTCAGACAAACGTGTTTCCGGATTGACACTCAAATCCTTGGTGAGGACCTCCACAAAATTCACAAAGAAGCTATGTTGATTATATGAAGATGAGTCGAGTGTGGTGGGTAATTGGAAAAGTTTGAGGGTCGTTAAACGAGTTCGATTAGATCATAATCAAATGAATTCCTCGAACCACAAAACAAACAACTCCCGCTACGGATATCATTACCACATTGTACACACGTACACCAACGATGTGGTGAACCATAAAGAGGCTCACCACAACCGACACAAGGAATAAACGATTCTATTTGAGAGTTATGAGACGGAATCGGTCTATTCAAAGAATCAACAAAACCAACATGGTGATTCGAATGATCACAAGTCTCAAGAACATTTTGAAAAATCCGGAGGTGGGACAAGTGGTGTGCTCGAGAGCTAGCAATTTCCACCACTTCCGTTATGGTCTCCTGCTCGGTTCTTGAGAACGTGAAGATTAGGCAAGTCATTCTTATGAAGTCACCGGTCTCAATTTCGCATGTTTGCTTTTAACCGTAAACCGTGAAAGTTTAGGATCAATTCTAGACGGTTTAGGAGCAATTGAGGGATTAGATCTTTGGATAACCGTAGGTTGGACGATTTAGCACTTCCATTATCGAGGGAAGTACCGGTCCTTGTCACCCCGGTTTCTCGCTCTATTTCCTACGCAGAATCAATGGATCATTACGAACAACACGAATTCTTGACATTTGTGATAAAGTCTCAAGCTTTTCACCGTCCCGCACGTCGTAGTCGAGAGATTCCATGAGAATAGAAGTTTAGAATCAAATGGATGAGGGTAAAGGGATAAAGAATCAAAAAGGGTAGGAGGGTAAAGAGGAATATTTTGGTATTTTGAAAACCATGATGTAAAACTAAGAATGAAAATCTTTTGGGTTTTTGGATTATATAGATGGTATAAACAAGGAGTGATGTCAAATCACTAATCTGCTAAATGTAAGACTATTAGCATCGCCCCGTAAGAAGGCGCTTAAAGTTTGATCCGCAAGAAACCGCTGCTAAATCACTCAAGCTCGCCACTGTGAATGGCGCATCGTAATCGCCTTAAAACCGCCAAGCACGAATGCAATGAAGATCGAGAGTATAGTGTTTCCCAGTGTCGTTAAGTCCCAACGAGTATGAGCGAGAATAGTCAAACGAAAGTGATCGGCAGGATTCGAACGGAAAGGATCATGGTCGATCTATACCTAAAGAGAAAGCCCATAAACTACAGGGGCTTAAATGCAAATTAAAGAAAGTTAAAAAGATAAAAATATTAAATAAACGCTATCATTATATTTAAAATGATGTTTTGTTTAAAACTTAAAACTTACGCTTAAATAAAATTACGTAAACGCATAAAATAAAAAGTGAAATCTAAGAAATAAAAGTCCTAAAAATATGAAAAATACATTTTACAAACCTAATGATAAAAGAAAATTTATAGAAAAGAAAATTAATTTTACAACTATTAATCTAATTATTATTAATTAAAACTATTTTAACTAATAAATAATTACCTAAAATACAAGAAAATAGGAAATAAGGTTAGAAAATAATATTAAGACTTAGAAAAGTCTAAAATAACAAACTAGAATTTTCAAAACTATTTTGTATTTTTCGATTATTTTGTATTTTCTAGGAATTTAAAACTATTTAAAACTAATTAAATTACTTAAAAATACAAATTTAACTAAGAAAATCTAGAAAATACTTTTTGGCTTTTTATATTTATCTTAACTTAATAAAAATGAAAATTATTTTTTTGAACCTTTTCTTAATTTTTGTATTTAAAACTAATTAAAAATGCTTGAAAACTAAATAAAATGAAGAAAATAGCAAATCAACTTGAAAAATCTGAAAATTTCAGGAAAAGTCTAAAATTATATTTAGAAGCTAGGAAAATAGAAAACAAGGGCTTGTGTGGAGAAATATGAATCGATGAGTAAGTGCTTATTGAAATAAGCACTTAAATAAGCAAATGGAGTCCAAAAGCCACCAAACCAAAACAAGCTCTAATATGCTAAAGTAACCAAGAAACAACAAGCTAAACCCTCTAGATCACAAGCTCAACAGATTTGATGTGATTGAGATGATAAGCCAAAACAAGAAAAGGGTCATTTACTTTAAGCTAGAATATAAGCACCTAAATAAGTCGGAAACAGAAAATGTAAATTGGAGCTTGGAGAAGACCTGGGTGAGAGTGTTTAAACCAAATTACAGACCTAGACAAGCTCAAATGAGACTTGTGCAAGGTCCGCAAAACTCAGATAAACCTCAGCAGGTCAACAATTGCCTCGCATGTGGGATTTGACACCATGTTCACAAGCTTGTTAGAGGCTTAAGAAAAATTCACAAAATTTTGCAAAAAAGACAAAAAGAAACTAGACCAGTAGGGATTTTTAAAACTGCAAATTTCATTGAATTTGACTCAAAAATGAGCCAATGAAAAATCTTTCTAACTTGGCTAAAACTAAGCTTTTGCATATTTTGACTTTTTGAAAGAAATGGAAATTGACTTTTTCCAACTTTGGACCTAGATTAATGTAATCGAAATTGAAGTATTATGATGAAATTAAACCAATGCAAGCTATATCTATTAGATTTGAACACAAAATAAACTTTGGCTTGTGAAAATCTCAACAAAGGAATGATGAGAACAGATTTGATAAAGTTTTGACTTTGGTGGTTTGTATGCACAAGTATTTGACTCAAATGAGTCTCAAATGACTAAGCAAACATGAAGTACCGTGAACTTAACACCGACTAAACCTAAATCTTAGTTTAAGCAACCCATCCAAACACCCCTTTAAGAACTCAAGCAAATTTAACTAAACTACCTCATCGATCTAGCTATAGCAGATACTCAAAATCATTCTAACCGACTTAAATATAACTAATTGAACATGTTAAACCTTTAATGAGCACGATACATACACAAGACTGATATGCAAATTTGCTTGGAAATGAAAATAAGCTACTTACTGTCAGAAGACCAGCTGATGTCTAAGGCTAAACCAGACCCAATATCAATATATCAAACCATTTCCAACCCATATCCAAGTCCTGCTGCTACCCACTCCATTTCCAAGATCTAATGAAACCAGGTTGACTTTTATTGACCTTGAGATAAAACTACTTAAAATTTGATTGCAAGCTTACCAAAGGCTAAACTAAGCTTAAAGAAGCTTATTTGATTCTAACATAAGCTTATGAGAAGCTTGGATACAAATTTTGAAACTTGAAAATCTCCACAGTACACAGTAAACTTGGAATTCATATAAAACTTGGATTAAAGTTCACAAACACATTACAATGACACTTTAACATAAATGTGATACTAAGACACTGAAATTACAACATTTAAATTAAGCTACAACATTTATCTAAAAAACAACATTAAGAAAAAAATAAGAAACTAGCTACCGGTTCTTCTCACTTCTCTCTCTTTTATAGCTTCAAATGGTTCCACGTGTCTTATGAAAGTGTTTCCCACCACTTTTCGAGCCAATGAAGTGGCGGTGTTCATTTTAGCCTTTATATGATTTTGGCGGAAAAGCCTAATTTGACTTATAGGGCTTCCGAGCTAGCAACTAGGGGGTGGACTTGTAGGGGTGATGATGAGGGGGGAGGTGTTGGGATAAGGTGAGGTGATGGGAGATGTGGTTGCAGAGGAGTAGCAGGCAAGTTGGAGAGAAAACCACAAGGAGGAAAGTGTTTGGTGTTTGACCGAGTAGGTTGACCAGGGGTTCAAAATGAGTGTGACAGGGTCCAAAAGGTGTACATGGCGGGGTCAAAAGGTTTTTGACAAGGGCTTGGTTTAGTGATAAGGACCTATTTGTAATTCTTCCAAACTCAAGGACTATTTCGCCATTTTCCAAAGTTCACACAAGGATCAAAATTGACAAGCTTCCATAGTACAAGGACCAGTTTTGACAATTTCAAATTCTCCAGGACCATTTCGCCAAATTTGAAACTTGGAGGACCAAACTTGTAATTTTCTCAAACTTTTATATTTTTCACCAAAGGACTAAATTTGACAAGTTATGATTTAAAAGGACCTTTGGTGATTTTTCTTTGAAATTAGGACTCAAGGACTATTTTTGACAATTTTAGAAACTTAGGGACCGAAACCGCCAATTATGCAAACTTTGCTCATTTTTTCATCCGATTTTAAACATTTTGCATCCGAAACACATAAAATGCAATTTTGGAATATTTTCAGATTTTGATGCATTTCGAGCATTTTAGACGCTTTGCGCCCGATTGACCCAAAATGATGAGTATTTACACACTCATCAAGCGTGTTTCGATTGACAATCGAATCGTAGTGTGAACCACCACAGACTCACAACAAGAAACTGCTGAGTCCGGACCGTGAATCATATGGATATTGGTTATAACCAAGGTTCGAGCATCACGAAAACTGCTCATGACAAACGTGTTTCCTGGATTGACACTCAAATCCTTGGTGAGGACCTCCACAAAACTCACACAGATATGTTAGTATCTCATGATGTGGTGGTGGTAGAATGAATCGATGTGTCATGGTAAGGATAGGGAGCTTGGTTATAGAAAGGCCCGCTTCCGACTCCACCATGCTACAACCGGGCAATTGCCACCATTATAAGGACCACCACACCATTGACAACCAAGAGGGTGAGGATGAGACATAGAAAGAATCAAATGTTTTCGTGAGGGTAGGGATGAAGAATCAAAGATGTGAGAGGGTAAAGATGGATATTTTTGGATTTTTGGATAAACATTTTGTAAAAATAAGAAAGAAAATCTTTTTGGGTTTTTGATTTTTAAGATGTTTTTGGATTTTTGGATTTTTATAAGAAAATATAAATATATATAGATGGTATGAACAAGGAGTGAATATTCAAATCACTAATCTGCTAAACGTAAGACTATTAGCACAACAAGCAATGGCGCCTAAAATTTGATTCGCTCCCGACGGTTAGTCTTTTATTAGTCAACCACTTGTGAATGGTCAACCATAAAAGTCAAACAAATTTCGTAATGTAATGCAATTAACCAAGAGAGCATAGTGTTTCCCGGTCGTTAAGTCCCAACGAGTCATGCGATCGAATAGCTAAACGTGTAGTGATCGGGTGATATTGAATGAAAGGGGTAATGATAGTACTAGATGACAAAGGAAAATGAAAGAAAATTAAAAAGCTAAATTATATTAAATAAACGCTATCACTATTTTTAAAATTGGATTTTCCCGATTTTCTTTTATAAGTTTGAATTAAAACTAATTTTAAACTTTTAAAACTAAATTAAAATACTAAAATTATGAAAATAAAGAGGAAAATTGTGAAACTATTTTTCAAAAATCTAAAATAACTAAAGAGAATTTTCAAAACTAATTTTGTATTTTTCTCGATTTATATTCTAATTTCTATGATTTAAAAACTATGTAAGACTAATTAAATTGCTAAAATTACTATTTAAACTAGAAAATTATGGAAAAATATTTTTTGGCTTTTATATTTATCTTAATCTATGAAAATTGAAAACTTATTTTTTGAAGATTTTCCGATTTATTTGTATTAAAAGCTATTTAAAAGTCCTAAAACCGATTATAATAAAGAAAAATAGCAAACAAGAATGGAAAATTATGAAAATTCAGGAAAAGTCTAAAATATTATTCTAAATTTATGAAAATATAAAACATATACTAGTGTGCAAGATTATGAAGTCAGAGGAAATGTGCTTATAAATAAGCACTCAAATTAAGCAAATAAGCACTAAAGACCACTAAATGAAAGCGTAAGCTAAAATATGCCAAACTTATCTATAAACAACTAATTCCACTGCTATAAACCTCTAGACAACCAGCTACTAGCTTATGAGTTCAAAATCAAATAAGGAAGTTCGGTTACTGTGTCTTGATTTCAAGCTTAAAATAAGATGTCTACCCTAGTTGAAACCTAATACCGTACATCATAGTCTCAAGTAGATCCGCAAGGAGCATATAAACCAAAAATCGACTAAGACAAGCTCTCAAGAGCTTGTTGAGAGCTCTTGCACAAACCTGCGAGCACTCGGTGTATCGAGAATGCGCATGGGCACTTTTGATCTAATTGACAAGTCGATTTGAAGCTTATAAAAATTACAAAATTCTACAAAATCGATTTCCACTCTTGACCAACTGAACTTGTTAAGTCCAAAATTTCACTTGAATTGATCCAATAATGAATCAATGAAAATTCCACAAACCTTGGTGAAAACCGACTTTTACAATTTTGACTTTTGAAACGAAATGAAAAGTTGACTATTGTGAGATTTGATTTGAATTTTATGACCGAAATCAATTAAGTAAGATGAAATGAAGCTAGATTAAGCTACTCTAACAATTTCTAAACCTATAAATCAGCTTATTGCTACTAAATCCTTAACAGTTATAGAGATAGGCTAGATTACAAGTTATTTTTACTTTTGGTTATGCTAACATGAGATATAAAACTAATTTATGCCATTTCTATCTAACTGATGCTAAACTCATTGAAATGGAACCATCAACTAACCTCTACTGTCCATTTTTAGCTTATACCAAATACCCTCTTAAACTCCTAATAAGCAATAAACACAATCTTAGTCCTACTTCTACTTATGCAGAACTGAGACAGAGATTAAGCTACAATCCTAGAGCTAAACTAAGATCAAATCAGGCAGCTAACAAGATTAAGCATGAACAGAAACATGAATGCATAAATGGCAGTTTTAAAGAAGATGGAAATCAAACTCACATGAAGTCCAGCCAAAAGTAAGCTTACAACAGAACCAAACACCACTATTCTAAACCAAATCCAACCCAAGACCACTCGCATCAACCACAATCCATTTCCATAATCGCTAACCCAAAATTTTCCAACAGTTGACTTTTGTTGACCAAGTTCCAAATTTGTTTGAATCGATTCTTGAGCTTACTAAAGCTATATACGACTTTAGTAAGCTCACTTAAGTTATAATGAAGCTTATTGAAGCTTGATGCTTAGCAATTTTAAAACAGGTTTTATGACAGAAAATGTAAAAACAAAAAACTTAACCAAACTTTGAATTGGAACTTGAAATGAATTACAACTGATACAAAAGCTTAGTTTTAGTACAATGACAATTAAAATTACAACTTTAAGAACTAATTAAGACATTTTAATTAAAAACGACATGAAGGAAAATAAAAACTAAGAACTACTCTCTTCTCTGCCTTCTCTTCCTCTATTTATTCAACAAAAGTGCTCCCACGTGTCTTCTGAGCATTTCCCACTTTCTTTTAGAACCATTGGATTATTAGAGCTCATATTAGCCATTGATGAGTTTTTGGCGGGAAAACTATTTTTGCCAGTTGGTACTGATGACTTGTAACAGGGGAAGGAGCATTTAATGCATTTGGATTGGGGTGTTTGGAGGGTAGGAATAAGGTGGGTGTGATGATGATGGAGTGTGGGAAGAGTTGCAGCGTAGGTGATGATGAGGAAGAGGAAACCCGCGAGCGGAGTTCACCAAGTTCACCGAGGGTTTAATATTAGACAGGGGTTCAAGGTTCATGGGGGTCAAGGGTCAAGTGTTGGATTGGGCTTGGGATTGGGCTGCTGGATTGGGTTTAATAATTTAGGGGTCCGGTTTGGTTTTAGGATTAGTAACAAGGACCATACTTGTAAATTCTAAAAATTGGAGGACCAAAGTTGTACATCTTCCAAAATGAACCAAGGGTGATTCCTGCCATGTCCCAATAATCCAGGGACCATACATGAGATTTCCAACCATAAAATTTTCTCAGGGACCATTTTTGCAAATTCTGAAAGTGCAGGGACCAAACTTGTAAATTATTGAAACTTTTCACCAAAGGATTAAATATGACAACATATGTTTTCAAAAGGACCTTTGGTGACTTATCTTACAAAACAAATGCCTAGGGACTAAATTTGACAAGTTTTGAAAGTTGAGGGACTGAAACTGCCAATTATGCAAACTTTGTTCGTTTTTCATCTGATTTTAAACATTTTGCATCTGAAACATATAAAATACAATTTTGGGATATTTTCGATTTTTTGATGCATTTCGAGTGTTTTAAATGTTTTGCAGTTCAGATTTGACCAAAATGATGAGTATTTACACACTCATCAATGTTCTGCACTCTCATGGGTCCACATAAATCCATGTGAATGGTATGAAGAACTTCCATAACTGAGTTTGTAGGTTTGGGTTTGTGGGCATACTTCTTGCTTTTTCCCAATTGGCATGCTGAACAAAGATGATCCTTTTCATACTTTAGTCTAGGTAAACCTATAACTAAGTCCTTTCTGGAGAGATCATTTATGGTGCCGAAGTTCAAGTGATTAAGACAACGATGCCATAACCATGACTTTATTTTCGAAGCCTTTGACAACAAGCAAATTGGAGAAGACTTCATCATATCTTCTATAGAGATGGTGTATAGGTTTGAACCACGTGTTCCTCTTAAAAGTTCTCTACCATAAAGTTCTCTAACGAAACAAGTATGTTTTCTGAAGGCCACTTCTAGATCAGAATCACAGAATTGACCGACAGAGAATAAGTTATGACCAAGACCTTCAACGTAATATACCCCGTAGATAACACTATCACCTACAACATAGTCTCCATAACCCATAATTGCACCGAAATGATCGCTCCCGAATCTAACAGCCCCGATGAATTTACTCACGAATTTCATGAGCACGACCGGTCTTCCAACATATGCTTGGAACAACTCGAGTCCGTGTACCACGTAATCGATTTGAACGATCTGCAGCTGAACACGCATAAGAATGGATAATCGATAATTGGGATCCCCATGCAAGAATGGGTTCCATTTGGTTAGTAACAATGATTGGACCACCCACATCGTAAGTAGAAACAATGGAATCATCGTGATAGATGCAATGCTAGTGTCCAGATTTGACCTATTCAAAGTATGTTCACTTCTTAAGGGAATAGTTCTACCAGTAGCCATCCATTTTCTAATGGGCATTGATCTAGATAATTTAGGGCACATCTCATTAAGATTGAATTTTCGGCCAGTAGGTATCCACTGAAATCCTATGTTACTAAATTTCCTTCCTGTGGGTTTCTAATGTTTCCTAACCTTCTTCCGCCATTGCTTTCTAGCCTTCTTAGCTTGATTATTTGCATTAACAATCTTAACAGGGCATTTAACAACATTAATCAAATCATTCACACCACATTCAAGATTAGTAACAGAAACCACGCAATCATCATTACATGTTTTGCCAAAAGTAACATAATTCGCATTAATTACAGTACGCTTAGAGCTAACACTAGAATCAACACCATTCGTTTTATTCAAATTCTCCCTAAAGTGATCTTCTACTCTTTTCCACTGAACATTCCTAGCTTGAAAGGTCCTATCATTCTTTGTGTTGCCTGGAGGCTTTGACCCGCTTGCTTTAATGTCACTGATTACTCCTGTAGAGGGAATTATGGGAACATTAGTTGGTTGAGCTACTTTTTGCATTCCTGAACTAGAAGTGCTGGGATCTGAACTACTTGAGGGCACTCTAGAGTTCACTTTATTAATGCTAGGCATAGAATGAGTTGCATACTTATCACTAGGCATCAAGCAAGGCATCACAGCTTTACCTTTCGCACCTAAGGATTTAGGACATGTTGCTATTAAACATTCTAACAGCTCTTGAGATCGTTTGGCTCGAATGCAAGAAAACCTAATTTCTATCAAGTGGCTTATTTATGAAATCCTCTTCTACAATCTCACGGAGACATTCAAGACTATCCTTAAGGCGAGCAAAATAGTTATGAAATAAAAATTCGTTATTCCTTAGATGAGGAGGAATGTATTTAACAAATACAATATATTTGCGATCAGAGATGACTTGATGCAACATTCTCATTGAAGACAAGTGGCATTTTCCCTTTTTCCTGACTTTTCAGATTCTCAATTTCCTTTTGTAAAGACGTTATTTTTTCATTGTTCTTGTCACGAGTGACTTTCATTGAATCATATAACTCTTTAAAGTGTAGTTTAACTTTTTCATTTTCTTCTAGAAAACTCTCATTTTCCTTTTGTAAAACATTAACCCAGTTTTGAAGATGAAAAGTTTGAGAATACTGAGAATCTGATCGTGTTACAATGAGCTCGAATCTGTTCATCACGTTTGCTAATTTCAAAAACTGCATCAAATTCAGGACCATCCAAGGATGTCTTAACATTTGAGGTTTTAACATTTTCTTTTAGATGTTGATATTTTAATTGCAAAGCAAGATGCTCAACTTCCAATTTAGAAAACTGTTTCACCAGGTTATCATGATCATCCTGTTCAACTTTCTCATGCAATTTAGAGTTGGTTTTCTCAAGCTCAATGACACGATCATGGGAGACTTTCGAGCAATAGATAATTCATGAAATTGGGATGCATTAATTGAACAATTCGTGGCGAGTAAAACACATCTTGAGTGATACATTGAAATCGATTCTCATTTAAGGTATGCAAGTTTTTCCTCTCAATCTCATTGTATTTTAATTCACGCTCATAGTCATTGACCTCAACTATCATTGCATCAAATTCCTTTTCCATTTCTTTAATATCCGAATCCATCCCTTTTAAGACTCTCAAATTGATCTTTAATTATTTAAAGAAGGGCATGACCTCGCTTAAATAGCATTCTTTAGTTTGCTCAAAACCCTTTCCCTTGATTATCCCAGGGTGTGATCCTTTTCTTACATGTTTTCTCAAAATCACAAAATAACCGATAGATAACATAACGACCGATTAAGGTTTTGCTCTTAGTGGAATAGATCTAGGAACTAAATGCATTGGTGTATTGGGGATATATAGTGGCGTGAACCATTCTCCGCATGGGAATTATGTGCAACAAACTCATCGCCTTTTTCATGTCCATATCCTTTTCCGAACACTTGTTCGTGGGTCACCGTGTTTGAGGTCTAAACTTGTTAAATGCAATCCAATTATCCTTAGCATAGTTTGGTGTTTTAAAACTGATGTTGTTTTCTATGCATGAGTGGCTCTTAAGTTTTTCATCCAATTTCTTCCTAGTAACCTCTTCTAACTGCTTATCTTCCTCAGTGCACTCAGCGCAACTAGGTTTCTGCCTAGGCTTAAGGATTTCATAGCCATCATAGATTACCTTCCAAGCTTCTTTTGCTTTCTTACCATACTCAGGGTTGGGTTTCTTAATAATGGGAATACTATGCTTATCGCTTAAAACTCTATGCTTAGTGACCATGTGAGCAGTCTGAATGGTGTTCCTTGTACGTACAACTTATTTTCAAGCTTGTTTTTCAAAGTTTTTAGATTAGAAAAGTCATTCAAAAGTTTTGATTCCTTAGCGTTAAATTCTTGTTTAAGCACTTTAACATTTTCTTGAAGCTCTTGCTTTTGCTTAATAGTTTTAGAAAGCTTTTCTTGTAAGGAGTTTAACTCTTGTTTTAACACTTCTTCTCTAAAATTACTTTTTCTAATAATTGTACGCATTTGGTCATCCATTTCCTGCTCACGGTGGTTAACTCAAACTTAGCACGTTGTTCATAAATAGCAACTTGTTCTTTATAGGCATTCGATTCGAGATACCGTAATCATCGAGGCACATGCAAAGTATTCATCAAAACATAGTCATCATTGATCGCAGAAGATGCATCACTTGGTTCAATCACACTCACTTTGGATCACATATTGATTATATGGGACAATATTATTATTACCCATATTAGCAATATTTGAGTCACAAGTTTCTGTGATTGCACTTTATTATGCATCTTTGTCGATCAACATCATCATATAGTTTTAATACCTACGAGATGATTGATTCTTTGGATGGACCAGCTTCTTTCGTGATGATGAGACCTTTGAGAGACCATTGGAGAAATGCTAGCCATGAAAATTGTCTCATGCGATGGGTTCATCATCGACGCCGAGTCGTATGCATCACGATCGACTTGAAAGGCATTCGATGATTATGACCTATCTCCGAATTGGTCGCTCATCTACATCTCGCATCATATGTCTTGTCATTTCCTCAAGAAGAAACAACAACTCTTCTTCATCCAAAACAAAGACCATTATCCCGAGCTTGCACAAGTAACATCTTGTCTCTCAAGTACTCGCATTTTGAGGACGTTTTGGAGATGTGCAGTTCCTTGTTATATGTCCATCACCACCACAGTTGTAGCACTTAATTGGCTTTGCTTGACCTTGATTTCCATTCCTTCCCCGATTCTGATTTGCAACATTACCTCCACCTACTCTACCTCTTCCCTGTTCATATTGACTTCCTTGAACTGGTTGCACCATAACTTTTCCATCTCTGACAGTAGCTTGATTGTGTGGATTGGATGTAGTTCTGAGGTTATTGTTGGTGTGTGGGGTGGACTTCATATTTTGACTAACCATGAGACACAGTTGATTGATGAAGTTTTCCATGAATGTGTTCGAGTCTGGAGGCTTATATGCTGGATCCGGGATGAGTTTGTAATTACCATTACCCGTGGGTATGACTTGTGAAGCTTTGGTAGTAATTTCAATATTTGTGTAAAAGGTCATTGAATCATTTGAAGAACTTGTTTCTCCTGCTTAGTTTCGAACTGCTCAAGAATCCTTCGCTCAAACATAGCATGTCTCTCATTCTCGAAAAGGAATGCATACAGTTGCTCATAGTTGGTGTTCTTCAATCCTTTGGTTAGCTTCACAGATGTGACAAATTTATGCCATTCGGGATTCATGTTGTTCACAAACTTTGAATTCAGCTGAATATTTGGCATGGTCATTTTGATATTCCTCATATCATTCACAAGCTTGTGGAATCTCACGTAATACTCATAGACACTTTCTTCTGGCTTCATCTTAAAGTGCTCAAATTCATCATACAGTTGTGATTCTCTATCTTCCTTAGTTAATTCAGAACCCGAGAGAAGCATCTTGACATTATCCCAAACCGCCTTGGCTTTAGTGTTATGATTGATAAGCTTGTAGATATCTTTTGGAAGACCCTGAAGTATAATGTTTGAAACCCTGATATCAGCATCGAATATCTTTTTCTCCTTATCACTGAGCTCATCATACATCTTTGGTCTGTCCAATCCAAAGATCATTGTTCCATCTGCAGCAGATCAATTATGTCTCGGTTGTCTCAATCGATAAGGTCCTTCATCAATTGACTTGGGAATGTTGACTCCATTTTCCTTTCCTAGACAATACGGTCGATTCGTTGAGCCCATGAGTCGTAGTCGGTTATGTCAAGCATGGGTGGACGAGTGTCGAACCACCGCTGAACGCCCTCGCCACAAGAGATGATTGTAGGCACGTTGGTAGACATGTTTACGATTTCACGGATTTTATAACTCTATGATTAAACCGGGAAATAGATTCTTTCACGGGATTTTACTAAATCAAGAGAAAATCGTATTAGAAAAAAAAATCTACCAAGTCGCTATAACCCTTGAGACAAGTCGCTAAGTCACCAACTCGCTAAGTGAAAGTCGCTAAAGCACCAAATCGCTAAAGAACAACTCGTTGTGAGCCAAGTCGCTAAACACAACTCGCTAGTAACTATAAAGACAAGTCGCTAGAAATAATAGAAACAAGTCGCTAACCCAACCAAGTCGCTAGCCGAAGTGGAACCTCCACTAACTTGTACTGTTTGTCGGCTTATCTCAATAGACAAGTCGCTAAGATCAAGTCGCTACAACTTAAACTACAACTCGCTGGAAATTACTAAAGCAAGTCGCTACGATGAAAATCACTCCGAGACTCAAGTCGCTAAGATGAATAAACTTCAAAACCACACTTTTCAATCCAAAACAAGCTCAACCACAGTGATTCAAGCTTTCCAAATCAAAACCCAAGCACTTACAATGATTCTAAACACAAAAGTACACACAAATTTCAAACTTTAACACAAGAAATGATCCAAATGATGCAAAAACCACTAAACTTTTTCAAACCCAAAAACCATATAAAACCACTAGAAATCCAAGGATATGTAAGAGAGATGATCAAACCATGGCTCTTGATACCAATTGTTACACATTGGATTTCACAAACACATCATACCATGATCAAACTAGGCATACAACTTAAGGTTTTAGAGAGAGAAAGAGTTAGAGGTTTGGGAACTTAGTGAGAGAAAGTGAAAATCTTATTATGAGCTCCAACTCTCTACCTTGGGAGGTAGAGAGTATTTATAGTCTTACATAAAACGCCACCTACGGGCTGTGGATCAGGCATACAGTGGGTAAAGACCCGTCCGTCCTCCACGGTTTTACTTAACTAACATCTTACTAACATTAAATAACTACGACTACGAGCTTTCTAATGATTACATATACTTGAGGTGACCGACACTTTAATGACTGAATTTTCTAATTCCTAACAGAAACTATCTTCCATCTCTTCTCCCACGTAGTTGGAATAAGAACATTAAAAGCCACTCGATACACTGAGTTTCTCTGCGGTCATGACATTTGTCTTCCCGGGATAGCTTCAATCACTTAGAAGTATTAAGTTCATCATGTGTACTCATTATGCTTTTAGATGTATGTATCCTTCCCCCTTGCTGGTTTTGATACTTCAGAATCAGCAACACATTATAAGTCTAGATACAAGAAATCTTTTGAGAAGAACACTTTGTAATCTTTGTGAGAATCAATTTGCTGAAGAATGTGAGCAAGTCTAATTGGGGATTGAATCTGACTTTTCACTCTCCCCCAATTAGTGCTCTTCCCTAAACTGGCAATCTTTTCGATGAATGCCCGGAATAAGAAGAAGTCTTTAGATCGTCAAATGCAACTCGTCTTTAGTCTTCTAAAGTGCAAAGAAAAATGTAGAATGATCAGACTCGACCTTCTTCAAGATTGTCCAGTTGGGGAATAGAAATTTAACATCTTCTTCTCACCACATGCATTCCCGTTAACTTGTATATAGCAAATCCCCTTAAATCAAATCCCTCCCAATCAAACAAGAACAGAAAGATGTTCATCAAGGAAATCAGCCCCGCAACTGGAAGCACTTTGTCATTAATCTTAATAGTCCGTGAGAAGATGTCAACCAACGGCTCTTAGAAGAATACTCTTGCTTCGTTAATATGTTAGTCATAATCTGTTCTCTGTTGGTCAATTCAGTGACTCTGATCTTGAAGTGGCCTTCAGAAAACACTCTTGCTTTGATAGAGAACTAGATGGTGTGGAACTTTTAAGAGGGACACGTGGAACAAACTTATACACCATCATCTCTATCGAAGACATGATGAAGATGACCCGATAATAAGAAGCTCGGTTCTTCCAACAGTTAGGAGCCGTATGACCATTTATTCTCAGATATCAATCAACCATACAGTATTATCACACTTCTTCTCCCCCTCAAGAGTTGCATACAGAGATGCCATTCTTGATTAAGTAAGTGAATATCATCCAAAGGTATTCTATTCACACTTCTCCCCCGCAAAATTTAGCACATGATGTCGCCATCGTCATTATATTGAGCAAGTGGAATAAGAGTACTAGCAACGGTAGTCCGGTTTACTTGATCACTGAAAGCGCATGGAAAAAGCATGAAGCATGTTGATGAGAATGGTCATAATAGAGAAGATTTCTCTTCTTCAGAAGATAAAGCGCACTGAAGCGTACACTTTTCTTTTCTTTGAGGAACGAGGCTTGAACTGTTGTGTTCAAACGTCATTATCTCTCTCTTTTCAATCTCTCTTGGCAAACTTATAATCAACCCATTATCATTCAGTAGGCTCTTTGTCGTGACAGCTGATGGAGAAAACCCAATATGATGAATTTGACCCTGAAGTGAACTAACCCGAACTCGTGACTTAAACTTGCACATATGTAACAATAAGCGGTGCCGAGAATTCATGCCCATTTGAATCTCTAAGTACTATATACTCTTCAACCAACCAACCATCAAGTATTAGACGTACATCATCTCTTGAAAATCCACAATTCAATGTGACACTGAGCACTACAATGTAACTCCTTAAAGTGATAGTTATTTTGTGGTGGTAATAGCCCAATTCCCCCAAGTGGTAAAAGAAATGGAAAAGTCACCCAAAAATAACTAGATTTCCAAGTCTTCGCTTTTTTGAAAAAGCTCGAACAAGGATCTCGAAGAATCTTCATCCAACCATCCCCGATACCTTCAGATACTAAGTACACTCGCCCGTGATATTTCACTTCAACCTCAAATAGATAATACTGAATTAACGCCGTTGTCACATCTTCTGTTTAAAAGCTCAAATCTAGCCTCCTTTTACGTTTTAAGTGAACTATGATAATGGTTTCATCCCGACCATGGTTAAAAGCACATAACCCCGTAAAACCATGTAATGACCAAAATGCCATGACGGATATCCAAACATACACCCAATACATGAAGTACACCCTTTTATCCCTTCTTCGAAGTAGAAACCATAGCACCAGCATCAGATAAGATCCCGAAATACACTTTCCTCTCTCCAGGATGGTTCCATCATCACAGGATTTTACAATTCTATGGTCTAAACCGAGAAATAGTTTCTTTCGCGGGATTTTACAAAACCAAGAATAAACGGAAAGATAGATCCGGAAATGCACATTACTTTTACCAGGATGTTTCCATTGTCACGGGATTTTACAAGTCTATGATTTAAACAGAAAAATAGGTTCTTTCGCGGGATTTTAAAAAATCAAGACAAAACCGTAGACAATGTCAGCTTGAATGTGTTATGACAACTTTGGTTTCGGTGAATATCTGTTTTTAGGGGAACATGCAGCGGTTCATTCTTCATCATCAACAATTCTTTACCCATATGTAGATAACTTCACAAACCATACTAAGTCGAGTAGTATACACTACTTTCCCCTGAAGGTTGACCGTAAAACATTAAAGTACACGTTTCTCCCCCATGATGGTTTCGAACTTTCGGAAGCATCATAAAGTGTACGACCAATTGCATGAGAAGTTCTTGTCGTAAGCAAACATCTTGAAAAATCATGACTGACGCTGAAGATTCTTGAAAGCTTTTTCTTAGACTGTGAAGTATCAGTGACATTATGTGACGTCGAATATCTCATGGGAATTTCTGAAATTGAACCTCCAGTGATTCATCGGCTAATAGTAATGACCACATATGGAGATAACCCGATACGACTAACTTGAAAAGAAAGTAAACATCCCAACTTTGTGACTTACTGCTTGTTCTATATTTTTGAACAATCAGTTATAACCAGATTGTCAAGTCATAATCACTTAAAGTGATAGTTATGCCCCAAAAAGTTATCTTGAGACATGCATCCAACCAACCAGCGTCTCAACGATAAAAAAGTACACCCGTGTAACGTCACTTCAATTTCTCGTCAATAATATCGTACAAAAACCCCGTAGTCATTTTTTCAATTTCCGATCAAGCCGTGAATTATGTGTATCCTCCCGTGAAAATATACCATACCAAAATACCAAGGAACCACTCAATTACCAAATATAATAAAAAATTATATCCAACTAACTAGACTTCGTTTAAAAATCTATTCGGCTGAAATAATCCTTTTCTGTTAAGACCGGCCCATCATTGAAATAAATGCCAACTGAGTTGGTCCACTCGAGTAAAGTACTAAAGCCCAAAAACGAGTTAATTCCAACGCCCAAGAACGAATTATCTCCAAAGTCCAATCAACTAATCCACTCTCAAACTAATAATCGGGTATATAAAACCTAGTCACACTTTATCCTTACCCTATAAATACTCTAACCCTAACACATAATCAGAAATAATACGCCTCTCTTTTTCTTATCACATTCCCACACGCTCCTCTCCAAATAAATCTCCATCATCAGAACCCACTTCTTACTTCTCCATGATAATCTTTTACATATTTTCTATGAGGTTTCAAGGTCTTGTAACAACCAAGGTCTCGGGTAGGTAAATGATGTTGTTTCGTTTTTGATTTTCCTTTTATAGTGAAGCTTTAGAACGAATCAAAGAAATAAATTAACATTCCTGTTAAACTTGTTTCTTTAATGTCGGATATAATCAAATTGGGTCGATGATGATATAAGTTCAACGAAAAAATCTTAAAAAGATTAGAAAAAAAATGTTGAACGTTTCTAAAATCTTGAATGTTTTTCAATTTGATTGAGTCGTAGTAGTTTGATGATGGGATTTAATGTGTTTATGGTTTAAGTTGAGATTTGTTCTATTTCGGACATGAGGCTTAAGAGTCGAATCTAATGTTGCAAGATCTTTTCAATTCGTTTGATGTTGAGCTTTGACCAATGATGGAATAAACCTGAGGTCGATTGAGTCTTGGTAAATGGTATTTGGTTGTTTGTGGTCATGGTCTTATTTGCTTTTTTCTATTTTACGCATAGCCTTTTTGCTTTCTTACTCGTAAAGTCTATCTTACGTGTAACTATCTTGATCTTATTTTCTTTATGCGTAAGACCTTCTTGCTTATGCGTAAACTAGTTATGCGTACGCCAACTTAGGCGGAAACCTGACTTGGTTAAGCGTAAACCAGATTCTTATGCGTAAACATGGTCTAGGTTACGCGTGAGAATAGGTTTATGTGTAAAAACCTTACGCGTAACAATTCTTACGCATAACTTCACAGTTATGCGTAAATATCTCTGAAGATGGCTTATGCGTAGAAAACGAGGGTTTTGACCATTTGACTTTTTCCGGTGAGTTTTTCGACCATAGTTTTCCGACCAGCTTCAAACGAACCCAGAAAATAGCATAAAAGATGCTTCATTTTGACCAGCGTTTGACCAAGAAACTTACCAGATTGAACACAAGAAGGTTTCACAGATAAGGTACCAAAAAGTCATATAAAAATGATATTGTTTTGGACAAAAACATTAACACAAGACAAATATATATTGATATAACCCACAAGACTTTTTTGAACCACAAGATACACAACTTTTTTTTTAAAACTGTTTACCAAAAAAAACACGAAGAATTTTTTTTTCGGATAAAAAATATGGGTAAAAACAGCTTCAAAACATAAAAAAAA
Organism: Chrysanthemum lavandulifolium; assembly: GCA_022545495.1. Taxonomy (NCBI): domain Eukaryota; kingdom Viridiplantae; phylum Streptophyta; class Magnoliopsida; order Asterales; family Asteraceae; genus Chrysanthemum; species Chrysanthemum lavandulifolium. The sequence continues at coordinate 224,219,503 of CM040243.1, read as the reverse complement.
ACCCACACAAATCAACAACACACAATAACCTGGCTCTGATACCATTTGTAGGATCTTACATATATTGTGTTATGATGATTTGGGTGGCCTTGGATGGTGATGATACAAGAAAACCATGGTTTTAGAGAGATGAAGAGAGGAGAGGGTGATTCTAGAGAGATAAACAAAAGAAAGGTTAGATTAAGAATGAAGCACCACCCCTTCCAATGATGGAAGGGGTATTTATACTTACAGACACTACGTCCTCCTGTCGGACTGTGGATCAGGCATACAGTGGGTAAAGACCCGTCCTTCCTCCACGGTGTTACACTAAACTAATCTACGCTAGTAAACAGTAAATAACGATATGTCTAAGAGCTAACTTATGCTAGACTATAATTGGGGTGACCGACACTTTCTCATGGAATTTCCAATTCCTAACAACATTCGTTTACAAGATCACATTGTTTTATCAAATAGGCTCGTAGTCAAGTATGAAATCCTAGTGAAATCTAAGCAAAGAAGTCGAAAAAATGATTGGATAAAGGTAAAGAACGATACCATATTGGGAAAAAGATCAGTGTACAATACACTATCAACACTTGTGACATCAGCCACTTGAGGACCAAATAATTTTTCAAGTAGGTACCTTGACAATACCTGCATAATAATAGGATATTTGAATGAAGGGCAAATAAAACTTTGATAAAAATAAATAAAGGAAGGTTTAGCAAATTGCCCCAAGAATGCCAAACGCAGCAAGATGAATGAGAGATGAAATAATCGTCAGGAACATTGGCAACTCTTTTCTAAACCCCTGCATATGAAAGTACCCATCCAATGAGTGATCTAAAACGATGTAGTATTGCTTAAAATGCGATTTTAAAAAACGGAACTCACTTCGTTCTGGTCTTTGCCATGTAATATCACGTGTGGTGAAGCGGGAGATGCATGCAAAGAATGTTGGTCAATAGGAACGACGACATTTTCTGATAGAATTTCAAAAGAGAACCGCGACCTGCCACTTGCGCTCCCACTGTACCTTCTACTATGAAGTTCCCTAAGCCCAATATCTCATGCCTCTGAGACGGATCGACTATCATTGTCGTCATCGATTTCATTGTGGCCAGCTCCTAATAGAATCAAAGAGTTCCTCCTAAAGGAAGAATTTGTACTACTAATTCGACTAAATGACCCACTTCTTCTTGGTTCCAAGTCATAGTGCACATGTTCCATTATGCATACTACGGTGCCGTTGATGATTGTTTCCTACTGCAGAAGTGCTATAAGCAATCTGTTTAATTTATGACATAAAATTTAAGTCATGTGTCACTTGATAACCATCATCATACATTTTATACATATTTTAAAACAAGAACTATAACTACTCCACTTATAGAAGATCAATAAAAACAAATTTGTACAAGAACTGATGTCACCTCTCTTCATGTATTGCTTAAAAAAAATCCATATAATCATTTACATATAATGATTGGGATGATTAAAATTTATGCCCGATATTATGTCTAAACATACGTGCCATTCATTCATTGATCCATGATTAAATATAATAATATATGGACCTTATTTTCAACACATATAGATACATAAGTTTTGTCATCTAATTCATTTCTAAAAAAATTAATTTCGATAACATATTAAAAGGTGCAAGCCTGCAAGGTCTAAATGCATCAGCCCATAACATATCATGAATTGGTTTCATGCAAAAAAAAAAAAAGAATAATATATCAAGAATTTGTTTTTAAACATCAATAAGATTCTTTTTTTTTTCTTTCTTTTTTTGCGCCAAAATTTACCTACTTACATCTTAGGTTATTGGTTAGCCGTTATAATCAATATGACACACAAACACAGTTACACAACTAATAAAGTTACATTAAGAGAATTTTTTTAAACGGACCATATCCACTACCTATATATGAAATAATACGTCGCATAAACTTTTTTTTTTACCAAAATGAACTTTTGAATCTCATCCGTTAGATTCATTTGCGAAACAATTTCCACCTTACACATGTGTTTTTCGAGAAATTCAACGCGGACATAATTTTTAAAAACGCGACTTGAAAAACGTAAAAACGCGACCCATTTAACAAAAGTAAACACGACCATATAAAAAAACACGACCATATAAAAAAACACGACCAACGTAAATTGAAAACTCAAAATCGCGACCACCTTAAACAAATCGCGACCCATTTGAAAAAGGCCAGCAGTTATTAGAAAATTTGACAGATTCATTTGTGGATATTAATGATATTTTTGGATGTCAATGCATAGGGTAGGTAAAAAAGAAATAAAAGCTGCAGTGAAAAAATGGACATGTGTAAAAAATAGGCTTCATGTATTTACACACCATCAACTTAGTAGATCCACACCATCACACATCACCCCAATCATTATTCTAACTATAAACTCATACTTATACACTCAATTTACTTTCATCTACTTCTCTCTCCACAAATACACACCCCAAACTCTACTCTCACTTCTGTCTTCCATCCTTCAGATCTAACACACAGAAACACTCTTCCACTTCTCTCTTCTTTCCATAAACACACACACCACCCCTAGATGTAACAAACCACCACATAAACACCACAACCATAGCCGACCCACCACCACTGAAACCCATCATCACCATCACAGACGACCGCCGCCACCATAAACGACCTGCCGAATCTCACCACTACCACTCTATTAAGTTTTTTTTTTTTTTTTTTTTTTTTAAATGATGTTTTAGGTTTTGCTAAATCTATTTTTTTTTGTACAAGTCTGTGTTTTTTAAATCACTTTTTAAATTGGAGGTCTATTTTATATTTTGAGTCTTATAATGTTTCTGTTTTTTTATAAATTTTCTTTTGTGTGTTATGTTTTATAAATTTAATATTTTTTGGTTTTGTTAGACCTGGTTTTTTGGTTTTATATAGATCTAATTTTTTTTTAAATCTATGTTTCTTATAGGTTTATATGTTCTTTTGTTTATAATTGTTGTCCCCAAAATCCATCGCCCCCGCTTCCGTTAATCTGGAATCGGGTATGTTCTTAAGTGTGTGAGTGTGTGTGTGAATTTTGATCGTAGCGGGTATGCAAGAATGGTTGACGGTAGGTGTTATATAAGAGTGCAAAACTTGGTTGCAAAAAATATCCCTTAACAAAAGGTAGTCAAGAGAATAGGTAGTGCAAAAGTGGCGGAAAAAGTGAAACGACGAAAATACCCTCACGTAGATCGCACGTGAGCAATGGTGGAGCTTAAATATTTATTCTGGGAGGGCCACATGTACATAAATTCACTTTGGGAGGGCCAAAGTAGTAAAATGCTAAGTAAAATCTAAAAAAGTGGACAAAAATAGCATTTTTGTGCATGGTATTTGCAAGTGTGGGAGGACCACCACCCTTTTTGGTCCTCACAAAGCTCCGCCAATGCATGTGAGGACTTACTAACGGGTATTGTAACGATTGTTAGCCAAAAGAGATTATTCGCACAAAGTAGAAATCAAGAAGACATTTTTCACAATTATAAGCTTTAAAGGACATAGTTCGCGAAAATAAAAAACCGCAGAGACATTACTTGCAGTTTACCCTAAGGGTGCAGGGTGTGACATGCGCCAAAAATGAATGAATTGTGCCATATCAGCGGGAAATAATAAATCATGACACCTTACCTAGCAGCAAAAGATTTTTTTTTTCTCTTTACGAGACTTGACTCCTGAGTATGTATGTGTGTATGAGGGGTATTTTTAAATAATAAAAAATAGAAAAAGTTTAATTAAAAAGAGAAAAAGTGTTGCAATGGTTGAAATAGTGTTTTAATGATGTAAAACTGACATGAGTAAAAAAACTATAACCACACCTACACGATCCCTAGCCGTGTGGTTTCGTTGAGCCTTTGGCAGTGACGCTTGGTAAGTGTCCCAAGCATACTGCGTAAACTCCATGAACTCCGTAAACTCGCTCAGAACTTCTTCCTCGTCGGAAGACGAAGAATTAAAAAATAACTCGTAAGACATAATTATCAAAATGTGTTTGAAAGTGTTTATGAGAAGTTGTTTGAAATTGCGTGTTTAAAAATGTGTTTGAGGTTGGTATTTATAATGTTGTAAAAGTGATAAAATTTATTTATTTATTTATTTTTTTCAATTACAAACTGTTGGATTTTTTTGAAGTTTGTGGCTTTGCCACTCGGTTGAGGAGGCAACCGAGTTCCTTACTTCTCTTCCCCCAACCGACGACAACCGAGACACCCACAATGGGTCGACCTTGCTCGACCGAAGCATCCAACCGACGATGACCGGCTCCATCGTGCATAGCCTTAGATTTCACTTGAAAGTCAAAATTGATAAAATGAAGTCCATTCAAACCTCTCAAAACGGAACCTATTTATAACCGCCCCATTGCTACTTAATTTCATCGATCTTCAGTCCTCACATACAAAATTAGTCAAACGATCAAATATTCACATTGGTTTAGTTAATTGCCTTGGAATCCACTTATCTGTTAAGTAGAGTATATTTGATTTAGGGTTATGTGAAATGGAATTCAAAGCACGTGATTATAGAAATGAAGATGAATTGTATTTACTTAAACCACTTTCAGTTACTTCACATCCTTTATCATCAATTGCATCGCCAGATAACCAGGTAGGCACTCTCATCATTATTATTTTTATTTACCAACCTACTCGAATTCGAGCCATTGTTATTAATTACAACTAATTATAGGGGATGTTTGAGTGATACATTTGATGCTAAGCTTGATAAGTTCAAATGACAGGACCGTGGGAGCATTGAATTCTTTGATCCATTACGAGGGATATCGAATGAACCTGTCGAAGATATCGCCATTGCGGAAAAACCCGCTACTAGTCAAGCAACCTCTCATCACTCCGCAAAAGAATGGGCATCTTTTAATAAGCTACTAATGCAGAGATTTCCTGTGCCAAAACAGATATCAGTTTCTGCAGTAAGTGTTTTAAACATCACGATACGCACATTCCCGAGTCATAAATTAATTATAAGTTCTATTTTCCACTGCAGTTGTCGAGCAAAACTATAAAACGCAAGAAGGTAATCGGAGAACTGCAACCAAATAAGCGGTCAGATGAACTGAACGAATCTCAAAAGTTGACTGAAGGAGGACTTAAAACTGTAAGCCAGCAAGAGTATATCAGACGATTGCATGAGCTTAAAGACGAGATTAGGCGGTCTTGGAATTCTGATGATCGCGTAACGTCATTAAATCTGTCAATTAAGGTAGCTCCTCAATTCAATACTGCAAGAGCCGATTTCCGTCGGTCTTGAAATATTAGATAAAATGAGTGGGTTTAAGCCAAATATAGTTTTTTTGATTTTATATTTTTTTCATCACACTGCAGGTTGCTAAGCTTCTGATGGACACTTCCGTGGCACAGTTTTATCCAACGTTATTTGTTCTAGCTACTGATATACTGGACATGCTAGGTGACTTGGTATGGGACCGGATTAAGGAAAAAGCCGAGTTTGCAGATAATGGAACTAGAACATGCACTTTATCAGGTTTTTATACTTAGCCTTGTATGTTTTTTCCCCGTGGGAAGTATAGCACTAACACACACCTCTACATAAAACAAAAGTACAATTTGCCACACTACCAATGTTTGTGACCGTGTACGAGCTACAAATACTAAATATAATCTGTCACATACTTATAAGTTTTCACACATATTTTGGCTGAAGTGGGCATGGTTTTAGATGAGACATTTTGTTGTACATTAGGTATAGTTTTGTTTAGAATTATACGTCATTTATGGTTTTCGTCTTAAGAACTTCTAAACATCATCACCTCTGAGTGGTAACCTCACAAAGATTTTTTGCCACAGCTGAAAGATATGTGACTTGTTTCAGATGACTTTGAAGCAAATAATATGTGCCTTGAAGCCAGAGAGACCTGCAGTAACTGGTTCAGAAAAATTGCTTCCATTCAAGAGCTTCTTCCGCGCATGTGAATCTCTTATCTTAATCTTCCATTCGGTACATTTAGCATTAGAATGTTTTAAATTAATGAGCTAAATTGATATTCATGTGCTTCATTTGGTACCTAGAGTAACGGTTAAATTCAAAGAAGCTGGTCTTTATATATCTGATATTTTCTTACTCCATGTATAGCGTTCTTGCTTAACATTGTTCTTTGAATAATTTTGGTATACCAGATACTAATTTGAGTATTTGACCTTTCTTTTTTAGATATCTCGAGCTTGCAATATTTTCATGCTGGCGATTCCTGGATGATCATGTTATGGATAAACTCATGCGATTGGTTATGATGATAAGAGGGATTGCTGATCCGTTGGCATCAGCCTACTGTCGCTTCTTTTTAATTCACTGTGCTCAGAAACTTCCCAACTGTGATACAGGTACATTACTTATAGATTCATATCTATGTACACCTGCGTATATACATATATACCTGTATAGTGAAAAAGAGTGGAATACTGCATATATTACTTGCATGTAGTATCTAAGATGGGAATTTGTGACATGTGTGTTTTTATAATTATGAAGGGTACCTGATAAGTTGCATCAATGACCAAAAAATTGTACTTACGCGGATTGTATCTATGAAAGAAACCAAGTATGGGAACTTTTTAGGAGATCAAAAGTTGCTTATTAGCTTGATGGAACCAACAATCGAGTATACTATGAGATGCATTTTTAAGGATCCAAACCAGGTTCGTGATATGCTGACCTTATGACATTTCTGGTCTGTTTAACTTCCTAACGAAAACCATCGCTGATATTCACAGGTTGGTGATATGATAGTGAAACTTGATCTAGGGAAGAATCCATCGGAATTAAATGGAAAAGTTCCTTGGATATCAATTTTTCTCTATTATTTACTTCGGGAAATACCAACTGAAATAGTTTGTTCTAGTGCTTTAGAATTTCTTCACCTTGTTGACTGCAGCAGTGATTGTTCGTTTGACCAGGTACAGTAATAACTGATCACAGAATTATCAACTCAGTATTTGTACAAAGTTCAGTTTCAGTAGTTTGACTGTTCTTTGTGCAGTGTTTAAATTACAAGATGCTTGGGTTCAAGCTTTGTGAGGGTATATCACAAGTGAACACAGTTGATGCAGTAATTAATGAAGTAATTCAGGTACTTTTTTTTTTTTTCAATTTCCATTCTTTGCGCAAAGAAACTTAAATGCTCTTATTTTCGTTGTTACATTATCTTTGACTTCCGATTTAGTTTTTGATACTTTTTTGTTCTCTTCAATGTTTCTAATCTGCCAATATCTGTTTCATTGCAAATGGTTGGGATGACTGCCATACGTTAGATGTGCAATGGTTTTTGACAGTCTACTTAACTCTTAATAAAATATCAAATATAACTTTTTACATGTCTGAAATGTACATGTCTGCCATTTTGTTGTATTTTATGATATTTGTATTTTAGGATCTTGTAAACAAGTGACGTAAACCTGGTGGTTTTATAACTTTCTTATTTTGTTTTAGGGCAAATAGAGAATTTATATATGTAAGAGCAAATATAGTAGGAAACTAGGAACTACAGTGGCCTTTGAGACAAATGGGTATCTAACAAAGTCACTGATCTGAGTAGTTGTGGATTTACAGTTTTAAACATGTCAAGCATATCGTGTGACAGCTAGACTAACTGTTAATTGATATCGACTCTTGACTTATCAGTTTGTGGAAGTTTCATTTCAGGTTGCTACCAGAAGGAAGAGCCTTAATGAGTACTTGAAGATCTTGGATGCTTATATGGATATTATTCTTCAATATAAGATGGTAAGGTTTATGACTTACATGATGGATTTGATATAATTATTTGGCATCAAAATCAAATTTATTTTTGGCATTGATTTTTCGTATAGTCTGTAAGTTTGAGGACAATAGGCTAATTAACTGCAACTTGCATTATCTTCAGGATGAATACCTAAGCTCCGTTCTAGGGGAAATATTTGAGAGAGTGTGCAATGAAATGGTTACCGAAGATGAACTGGCTAGCCTGCAATCAATTATTGTGAAGCTGGTCACACATTTTGATGACATGAAGTATGTTTTTGACCTGGTAAGCTTGTTAACTTGTTATCTATTCCGGGCAAAAATTGAAGTTAGAGGATAGAAATAGAATATGTTTAATGTTCACGTGAAGTTTGTATTTACTTGGTCCTCAGTCTATTGTTGGGTCTATCAGTAATCATTTACTCATAGGTGCTTTCATGCGAAGTATTGGCCTGAAATAAGTTTCTTTTTTCTTACCTCAGAACTATTTTGTTGACATATTAGATGTCATGCATGGGAGCTCTAGAAGCATCGTTTGTATGAACATCCTTACTATTGCCACAAGGTACTATTTTCTGTTTATTTGATGGGTATGTGTATGTTTTGGTAGCATTTCATTATCAAGTTCCGAAAATTCTATGGCACTGGTGGTACATTTATATGTCTATATGCAAAGTAAAACGTATGGTTATTAATTTCTTTTGTTGAATGTAATAATTAATCCCTGGTCTTTTAATTGAGCAGAAATGATCGCATCGATGATCCTACAACGGTAAAACTGCTTTTTGATGTTGCTCAATCTCTTCATGATAGTGTTGATTTTTCAAGCACGAAACAAGATGATACTCAACAGGCAGAGCGTCTGATTGCTCGTTTTGTTGATAAGGTGCCTCTACTGCTTTCTATTTTGTCTTTTGGTGTAATTGCTAATTATGTATTGTAAATGAATGGGGCAAGGTAGGGTAACGGGCTAATCTTGTACAGGTCGGAACGGACTTGGTTGCATTGTCTCAAAAACTTATTTTGTTTATTTATTATAACAATAATATTCTGAATCTTTAATCTTTAAATAAAGAATTTTGGAGGTTGTTTGCATTGAAATACATTTCGAGATCTTTCAACTCGTTTGGCTAGTTCAGCCTCATTGACCCTTTTGCTAATAAAAATAACACATGTCGACCCATTCATAAATAACGGGTCAAAACTGCCACTACTGTCTGATAAGTACTGCATGTATGTTTTGTGTTATCTCATGATGTTTGCTTTATGAATACTTCCAATGTGATAATTCCTCATGTGAGTCATATTTGGTCTCATTCTGTCATTAATAACTCTATATTGTTGACTCTCCATTATATTCAGGTTGATCATGGTACTGATTTGGATTGCCATTTGACATTCTTGGTTGAGTGTCGTGGAGCATTCAGTAGCATGAATGATTTGAAGGTATTCACTGTGACAGCTAAATATTGTGGACAGTCTTTTTGTTTTGCATAATGGTTTACGCTGGGTGCATGATATTACTGACAAATTGACTTAACTGGCAGGAGCTCCTTGTTCATTCGAGCAATCTTCTAGCAACCAGAGCTTCGAGAGAGAAAAAAGATAATATCAGTTTCATCAAATCTTGTATCACTTTCAATGAAGTTACGATACCATGTATTCCATCTTATTCCAGGCAGCTAATCTTATATCTTGAAACCGCAGAGGTAATATACTGTAATCTTAGTTTTCTTTGTAGGTTGTTGGTTTTTACAGGAGCACTCATAGGCTTATTAACTTTTCATGTGATATCAGGTTTCCCTGTTTGGAGGCTTAATTTCTCATTCGGATGGACTTCTAGATTCCGCAGTCAGCTGCTTACAAGATGTGTTGGTAGATGGTTAGTTTCATTAGTTCTTGCTCTAGAGAAGCTTTGATGCATCATCAGTACTGTTAGAAAAAAGTTAGGGTTATTGCATTTATATCCAACTATCCTTCCTATTTTCTTTAACATCATTGCAAGTAATGGATATAATATAATGATTACTTTAAGGAGTCTAGTAGGAACTTTCCCTGTTGGAGAATATGTTGGCGTTATATAGGCATTATTCTTATAAACTTTTTGCATGAGTATATTGCTAATTAGCAAAGAAACGTGCTATGTATAGGCTCAGCTCATTTACTTATAGCCAGGTCAAATCGAGTTATGTTTTATCCATAATTGGTAGCAGTATAGGTTTATCGGAATACAGAATGGTTTATAAGGGGCAATAGTCGCGCAAAGTGATTATTAAAATGCATACAATCTATTAAAATACTATCTAAAAATTCTGATAATTTATAATATATTATAACCATTTAAATTTATTTATTTATTTATTAAAATATTGAAAAAAAAATGTTTTGGTCAACTTAACGCGTTTTGAACCTGAACATTTTGACCAAACCTACCTGCCACACCTATTTGGCTACCTTAATTACTAAGGTCGTTTAATTGGGTATGTAGGGTCGCGGAAATCCACTGAAGATGCTGATGGTATTGTTTCCTTAATGAGAAAGCTGTGCGGCTTCATCTTATTGGTTCCAGGTTATTCATATTTGGGTTACTAATCTTGTAATTATTTACTATAGAAACTTTAAAAATGAATATTTTGTCGGATTTGAGGTTCCAATAAAAATCTTTTTAGTTGAACTTATTTCAAATTTAAATTTTAAAGGTAATTCAGAACAAGGAGTCACCTACATCCCCAAGAGCATATTATCCTTGCTTGATTCACAATCATGGTTAGGCTTCTATCTCACAATTTGATAATAAACGCTGATATTCATTTATACCTTGTTCATGTTTGCTCACAATTTTGCAGGATTACACCAAAACTAAGGATAAGGGTCTTATGTTCACTTCTTTCATTAGCTGCAACGTATTCTCAAAATGAACTCCCATACCATGCAATTCATGAAGAGGTGATTCTGTAGTCCTGTTATCGAATTTACGAAATAAATGAACAAGTCATTCCATGTAAGGGAGGTGGCGAAATGGGTGGGTGTGGGTCGGGTCGAACACAGTTTTCCAAAACTTTAAATTTGTCCTCATATCAAATATGGTACAGTATTTAATTATATTTAAATCATAATCAAGTTGTTACAGTATTTTAATTTGTTTAAATCATTATCAAGTTATTAACTAAAATGAATTTGGAGATTTGTGCATTGGGCGGGTGAGGGTTGGGTCTCTAATATTTTGTTTTAAAACTTCTGAATCTTTTCCTCTGTGTGTCAAATATGAGTCGAAAATTGAATTTATTACAACCAATAATCTAATTTTCAAATTAAATTAATTTAGGAGATTTATGCATTATAACACATATGGGCGACTCGTGGCTTGTTACCCGTTTCCTTCAGCAATATTCTAACTTTATTTACCCATTAGTGACCTCGACCGACCCATTCCGAAGTAAATGGATCGATGTTTGCCATGTTTGCCACCTCTCCGTAGAGTATTCAGTTTCAACTTCAGTATCCTTATGTGATTTATGGTCGAAATTTTAGTAAATCCGAAACAAAATGAGATCCAACAATTTCTTTCAGGTTATTGGCAATGACCGTTTATTTTTTGGTCATGCAATGTATTCTCAAGAACTTGGGTCGTTATCTGGTGTTATACTTAATAACATAGTTGATACTATTGCACAAGAATCTTCACAGGTGATCTAGTAAAAATTTAGTTGCTATAAAGGTTTCATGTCTTTGTCATGATGCTAATTTATCAATTTTGTCTCAGTCTGCACGAGGGAAGTTGGCACTTGAAGCTTGCAACTGTATTGCTTCATATTTTAAGGTAAGTCGTATTTGGTATATTATGTTTTTTTCCATCTTCTATTAGACACGATTTTCCTATATGTGCTTCTAGAAATCTTGCAATTTGACTGGTTTTCCGTGAGGTTGATTATTACTATAGATTTACATTACGATGAACCTTTTTATGCGATGAAAATTCATGGTTAGGTTCCGTTGTTTGCATTGGACCAGGTGAATCACGAGATATCATCTGTATGTTCTAAGTTGATGGAGACCGCCAAATCATGTCTTGGAGCTGATGACAGATATCTGCAGTCGACAATTCATTTTGTGCATAAACAGTCCCCGGTGTCTGTCGGGGGAGATTGATCATCATAGAGATAGGACACAAAATGGAGTTATTTTTGTATGTTTCATTTGTTGGAAGGTTTCTACATTGAACTTTTTGAGAACATATAATATATACAAGATATGAACTCTTAACTGATAAAACTCATAATCAGTTGGTTATCTTAAATCTAAATATATTGTTCATGGCCCCATGAATTATAAGATCTGAATACAGGAGCAATACTCCAGCATTCTTCGTTGAATTTGAAATATCATAGGCAAAGTAAGGTTTGCGAGTTTATTGGCTTTTTAAAGCAGTAAGTTTTTTGTTTTAGAAAACAAGCTCTTCCATAATAAAAAAACTTTATGTACCTTCTAAACAAAAAGCTAACAAATGAAGTTTTTTAACTTTTCAGAGCTGCTTAAACTTAAAATTACTTAATTACCTTTTGTTTAACTAACATATGATGACATGTTCCTCTTTTCTATCTTTGAACCGAATTTTCATCTCTACCTTTTATAGCTAACATACCAACATACTGTATATTATATTATATATTATTTAGTTTGTTTTATTTTTTAAGGGTAATTACCTAGAAATACCTCTAACTTATCATTTTTCTAGTTTCATGTAGTATTTTTTTTCCTATTAAAACGATTTTTTTTTTTTTTTTGAAATCATGCTTTTTTATGTATCTTTTAACCTTTTTACCTTTATATTTGGTAACTCTATTGATAGTGAGGGGTAAAATGATCATTTTACATAAGCAAAATAGATACAGAAGGCCGAATTCAAAGTTTGGCTATATAATAAAAAAAAAGAAGACCATACACAACTAGAAAAGAAATAGTAAGTTAGATGCATTACCAGGTAATTAACCCTATATTGTAAGAACAAATACGCCTACAAGTTAAACTTGCAACATCTATTATTCTATCATAATTCAAATTACATACCACTATATGCACTACTCATGATGTTCGTTGCCATGAAATAATCACTTAATAACACCTTCATTAATATGGAACACATGTTATCAATGACTAGCATAGTATCCGCGCAAAGCAGCGACGATACCCAACATGTTAGTTTTTCTTGTACCTTGATCTTTAAGCGGTAAACAATGAGAGTCAATATTTGACGGTTTACCCGTTTGATAATTCGAAAAGAGTAGACGCGTGTTTGAATTTTCGTAAAGTATATTAATACAAATATAGATATCCATAATTATACTCATTTGAACTTTGTAAAACTTGAATATTTATGATAAAAATTACAAATATAAATTTGTATTATGTAAGTTTGTAACATCTATTTTAATACTAAAATTTAATGTTCATTAGTGTACAATATAATACAATTATTATAGTGTGGAATTTAATTTTATTAATTACTAATTATAGTAAGATGTGTAGGCTTACATTTTTAAGACTTCTTTTTATAAGAAGTTTTAAATGCATTAGCATGTAATATATAGATTAATGGATTTTATTTTTGCTTCAAATTATGCAAATGTCCTTCATTTCACACTTTACGAATATAGTTACAACCACATCATCTTACAATAATATAAAATAAAAAAGTAATAGCTTGTAGCTATCATTCTCATCTACAAATTATCAGCTTACACCTATAAGCTTATATATAATTTTACCAAACATAACCTATGTATCTTAAAGATTACTCCAATTTATACTATAAATATAAGCTTCGAGATGAATAATAATACTTTCTCCGTTATTTATGCTCTTATTATTTGTATTCGTGTTATCTTTATTTATTTTCACAACAATCTTTTAGTATCCTGTTGAAGAAAAGTGGTCCTGCTTATCTAAACGCTTTCAATTTGAAACCCTGTTGCATAGCTAGAGCAATGCTAGTTTCGAGTTATTAGAATATGTCTCATGTGCTACAAACTCTTTTATATGATACACACTGCACGTGGTTAATTTTATAATACAATCTAATGAGGTTTGTATGATTGACAACAAGTAATTTTAACCCGCCGCGATGCGGCGGGGCAGCTGCAGAAAGAGCCTATTAAATGTCGTGATAACTTATCCTCGTTGCTAGCCGCTTCAGCTTAATTTTTTTTGTCTGGTAATGTTCATGGCACGCCGTTTCCCTTTGTGTGGTCGTCTTACTGAAACTGTTGGTTCATGATATCGGAGAAATTGGTCATCTTAATCTGTTGGTTATGGGTTGTCAGAGCAGGCTGTTTTGTCCCTACATGTCAGATAGAAAAACACATTAGAAACCTAACGAAGACGGAAATAAAAGTCTGCAAGTAAAAAAGTGTTAGAATTTGGGGTAATAATCATGGCAAACATATCATTCTATCGCCCTAATGGCTTTCAAGTTATGATCATTGCGAGATTCTCTGGGGTTATTCATGGACAAAGAATAAAAGGTTTAAAGTTCCAAGAAGTCGGTTTCTGCTGGCGTTATTCATTTCTGGCGATGAGTCATTTATAGCCGTTAGAGGGTCTTAGTGTAACTTAATCTCCTATTTAATAAGTCCCTTAATCTAGGTTAGACACACCGAGTGTGCGCCTTTTGTATCACTCTCTTCTCTCTTTTCGGTGATCTTGTCTTGTCTTTACATTTACATGATTATTGTCTCATTGACATTAATCTAATCTTGTAACATTTGATACTATTAATCTAAGTCGACTATTGCGACTTAGATCCGAATAAAGGTTCTATTGTTCATCTTGTGTTGCCTATACTTTCGTACATGGTATCGGGCGTCGGGCTCATTGATTCTCTTTGGCAACAAAGGTGTGGTTTGGGGTTATTGCTATTGGCGTAATCACTGGTTATCCTCTGTTTACAATTTACCCTAGACTAAGTGAATCTAGGGTGATTGTGATTTGTTCTTCCGCTGCATATTTCTCTGTAAGTCTAAGTCTTATCTTCTCTTTAAACATACAGTACTTAAGTCTCTGTGGGTGCAAACGGGTAGACTAACATCTTGATCTGCCACCTTTGAGTGGTACGAATACCTGCTCTGGTTTACCCTAGTCCACATGCTTGGTGCTTGTTATTTCTTATTGCAAAGTCTTATTTACTTGTCTATTTTCTCTTATTATCATATCTGTCTGTGATTCTTTGTCTGTCTTATTATTTCAGTCTTATTGTCTCGATTATGGCTATTGGTGATGATAATGTTGGTGGTGGTGGTTCCACCGAGAAAAGCTTATCCTTTGGTGATGCTTTGTATTTACACCCAATAACACCAATGGTACTCCCATTATTTCTATTAAACTCATCGGGCCGAAAATTATAAAATATGGAATATGGCCATGACGTTTGCCTTAAGGAACCATAACAAGTTGGGGTTTATTGATGGTACTTGCATAAGAAATGATTCAAACCCCGTCTTGCTAATCAATGGGACACTTGTAACTCCGTTGTGGTCACTTGGATCCTCAACTCTCTCACTCGAATTATTTTTGGTGCTATATATTCTAAAACTGCTTATGAAATGTGGAATGATCTTAAAGATACCTATGATAAAGTTGATGGTTCAATATTTTTAATTTGCACAAAACATAAATTCTCTTAGTCAAAGTGGGTCCTCTCTGCGATTACTATAACAATCTTAACTCTTTATGGAAACAATTTGATTGTATGATTAGCTTGCCTCCTCGCACTTGTGAGGTCAAAACATTTTGAAAACACAATCGACTAATCAAGTTAATGCAATTTCTTATGGGTCTTGATGACTCCTATGTTCCCATCGAAGAAATATTTTAACCGAGATCCTTTACCTAATGTCAAAGCTGCTTTCTCTGTTGTCTCGGAGAAGAATCTCACGAAACGTCTCATCCGGGAATAGCTCGCTAGACCAAATGCTACTGACTTTTGCCGCAAAAACTTCGATGGTGGAATTTTTTGATAACAAAAGAGGTTTTAATAACAAAGTTTCGGCTTTAATAATGGTAGCGACTCTAATAGCGTATGACCAAACATGAACCTCAAATGTACTAATTGCAAAAAACCGGTCATACTTTTGATAGATGTTATGACCTTGTTGGGTATCCCTGCCGGATATGTTAAAAGAAGTTTTAATGGTAAACCTTTCGGAAGAATAATGTTTCACTGAAACCAATTGTGTCACCGATAATAGTGCTAGCAACTCTCCTGCCTCCTTGTCTAATGAATGACTCTCGAGACTTATGAGTCTCCTCAATGACAACAACGTGTCATCTACTAATGCCAACTTAGCGTGTAAATTTTTTCGTGAACCTTCTTTAATGGCGTTGTCAAGTTTAATGTAAACTTCAACAAGTTTTTAACAACAACACTAAATCCTTATCCGGAAACATCGATGCCGGTTGGATTGTTGATTACGTGCAAATCAAAGACATGACCGTGTCTGAAATCTTTTAATCAATGTTGTTAACATTTCAAATCTTGGCTTAACTGTTGGACATCCCAATGGTACTCGTGCCTTAATTACTAAAATTGGTGATTTAAAGGTCAATAATGACCTAACTCTTTTTGATGTTCTTGTTGTTCCTGAATACAATGTTAGTTTACTATCTGTTCATAAGATTGCTAGAGACAATAAGATGTTTGTTGGGTTTAATGAATCTAATTGCTATATACAGGATTTACATCAAAAAAGGATTGTGGGGATTGGTAAACAATACAATGGATTATATATATTTGATATAGATTCTACATGTAAGATTATTTCTAACAACTGCACATCTGTTTGTCATGTCTCTAGAAATCTCTGGCATCAAAGACTTGGTCATCCCTCTGACCAAGTCCTTCACATACTTAAACCCACTCTTAAATTTGATAGTTCATCCGAAATCGATCATCTCGTGATACTTGTAATAAAGCTAAACAAACCGAGAACCATTTCCTTTAAGTGAACATAAATCCACTAAAATTGGTCAACTTGTTCACCTTGATGTTTGGGGACCATATAAAATCACTAGCGAGATGGTTATAAATATTTTTAACCATAGTTGATGACTATTCCGAGCGGTGTGGGTTTATATGCTTAAGGGAAGGATGATGTTTATGTTTTCATTGTTAACTTTACTCATATGCTATCAAATCAATTTGAACACAATGTCAAAGTTTTTAGAAGTGATAATGGGACGAATTTGTCAATAATAAACTTCAACAATTCTTTCATGAAAAGGAATTCTACATCAAACCTCTTGTGTTTATACACCACAACAAAATGGCATTGCGAGAAAGGAAACATAGGCATCTCCTTAATGTTGCGGATCCCTTATGTTTAAGGGGAATTACCTCTATATCTTTGGCCCGAATGTGTTCTAACTCACGCCTATGTCATAAACAGTTGCCTCTTGCCTGTCTGCAAGTCCCCTTCTTCTTTGTGTATGGGCATGACCCTTCACTCTCTCTCCTTAGAGTCTTTGGTCGCTTATGCTATGCCACTATTCTCAACATCTCCGAAAAATTTGGTAGTAGGTCCGAAAAAGTGTTCTTATTGGTTACTCAAATGAAAAAAGGTTATAAACTCTTGAGCCTAGAAACAAAAAATATCTTTTATTCCGAGAGATGTCAAATATTATGAAACCGTGTTTCCATTCAAAATGAAAAATTACGTGTCAAAACCTTTTGTTGAAACTTATGTGCCTAAAGATTTAAACCACAAAATTTCTTTGACTCACAAACAAGTCCCAATGATGAAGGGAGAGTGACATCCTATGACGATAGCACGGTGGTAAGTCATCCTACTAGGATTGATGAACCGGTTGCAACATCTATAGATGATAATACACACCACGAGGGCAACATATCACATGAATCACATCCCATCGATGCATCTTCCGATTCTGCGATACATCATCCAATTCTGCGAACAAGAAAGAGGCTTGCCACCACTCTCGCTAGAAGGTCAACTAGAGTTTCTAAGTTGCCCAAGAATCTAAATGACTTTATTGTTGAAGGAAAAGTCAAATATGGGGTTGAAAAAGTTGTTAATTACTCTAATCTTAACAAGGATAATTATTGCTTTGCTTCTAGTCTTAATAAAAGTATTGAACCTACATTATGAAGAAGCTATCCTTGATAGTAATTGGGTAGATGCTATGAATTCAAATTAAGGCCCTAAATGAAAACCATGCTTGGGATATAACCGATCTACCTCCTAATAGAACTCCCATTGGTTACAAATGGATTTTAAAATCAAATATAAAGCCAATGGTGAAGTTGATAGATACAAGGCTAGATTAGTTGTTAAAGGCTACAACCAAAGGAAGGAATAGACTATGATGAAACTTTTTCCTCTGTTGTCAAAATGTCTCATCGTTAGATGTCTTATTGCCTTAGTCAAAAACAAATGGCCTCTTTTTCAACTTGATGTTAACAATGCTTTCTTGTATGGAGATCTTGATGAGGATATCTATATGACCATTCCCAAGGGGTTCTCAGAATGAGAACAATAAAAATAAAGTTTGTAAACTTGTCAAGTCCCTATATGGCCTAAAACAAGCTCACAGAAATGGAATGAAAAACTTGTCGTTGTTTTAAAAGAAAATCAACTGTTCACCAAAACAGAGAATAACAAGTTTATTGCTCGCTTGTTTATGTGGATGATATTGTTCTTACTGGAAACCGTATTGATGAGATAAACCTTTTAAAGAGTTTCTAAAATCCAAATTTCATATCAAAGACTTGGGAAATCTAAAATATTTCCTTGGCATTGAGGTTTTAAAACTGGAATGACATTTGTCTTTCTCAAAGAAAATCTTGCCTTGAACTCCTCAAAGAATTTGGTCTTCTTGGTGCAAACACATGTCCACCCTATGGAACCCAACTCTGTGCTTCCATACATTCCCAATGCCGATGACCCCTTGCTTGTCAACATCATCGGTTATCGGGTTACTTGGGAAACTTATCTATCTCACCCATACAAGACCGACATCTCATACTCAGTTCGTTGTCCGCACAATATATGCATTCTCCTTAAAATCTCATCCGAATGTGCCTCAATGTTCGAGATATCTAAAAGAGCTCCTAGAAAAGGTCTAAGGTACAATTTCAAGAACTCGAAAATCATCTTGAAGGATATAGTGATCTTGATTGGGCCAAATGCAAGAAAACCGAAAATCATCACGTGTTATTGTGTTTTCTTCAATGATTGTTTGATCTCATGGAAAAGTAAAAACAAAACACTCTTTCAAAATCTTCCACGTAAGCGAGTATAGATCTATGTCTCTGCTGCTCGTGAAATCATTTGATTCAAAAATCCTAAAAGATCTAAAAGTTGATATCAATCTTCCGTTAATCTTTTTGTGACAACAAATCGCTTTACAACTTGTCACAACCCTGCTTTTCATGAAAGATCAAAACACTTTGAAATTGATGTTCACTTCATCGGGAAAAAATTGCAAGAGGTGTTATAAGTGCTAAGAAGATCGGCTCTTCAAACCAAACTGCAGACATTCTCACTAAAAATCTCCTGCTTACCAAAGATAAATTTTGTGTGAAAAATTGATATTGTTTGATATGTTTGCTCATCGATCAAGGGAGAATGTTAGAATTTGGGGTAATAATCTGGCAAACATATCATTCTATCGGTTCCTAATGGCTTTCAAGTTATGATCATTGCGAGATTCTACTGGGGTTATTCATGGACAAAGAATAAAAGGTTTAAAGTTCCAAGAAGTCGGTTTCACTGCTGCGTTATTCATTTATGCCGATGAGTCATTTATGGCCGTTAGAGGGGTCTTAGTGTAACTTAATCTCCTATTTAATAAGTCCTTTAATCTAGGGTTAGACACACTGGAGTGTGCAGTCTTTTGTATCACTCTCTTCTCTTCTTTCAGATCATTTCACTGATCTTGTCTTGTCTTTACATTTACATGATTATTGTCTCATTGACATTAATCTAATCTTGTAACATTTGGATACTATTAATCTAAGCTGACTATTGCAGCTTAGATCTGAATAAAGGTTCTATTGTTCATCTTGTGTTGCCTATACTTTCGTACAAAAAGCTATATTCTAATTGCACTAATGTTTTGTACCCTGCGTGTAGTTTACATTAAGCAAAAACTAAAGAAGTGAAATTCGTATTATGGCATACACAGCAAAATGATAGGGGCATAGCAGGTTAGTTGAGTGTGTAGAAATGACCTTGGCATTCGGTTGCTGGCGCTGTCTCGGATCCACATTATGTTGTTACAGTTGTTGAGCGAAAATCAGGTGCACAAAATGACGCTAGCATAGGTTATTTAATAAGGACATCACCAACGACAATGCGAACGCTATGCAGTCTTTCACTGGAATGATTAAGTGTGTTGGGATTCATTTACCAAAAATTCACATAACATTCAGCTATCAAGTTCATACTTTAACAACGTAGTATTTAATAATGCATAAAGTACTATTCTGGTATGCAAATATTTGTATAGCCTAAATTCATATACCAAGTTCATACTATGAGTGGTAAATAATCTATTTAGGCTATCCTTGATAATCATCAAAGTTATTTAGGATAGCTATATACTGAGTTACAAACATCTCATTATATATCAGCTATTTGTCACTACTTACATTGTCAAGTTATCTCTGCTTTCAATAGCGGGTGATCAACTTCATTTGTAAGGCAAGCAATTTACCTTTTAAGACGAACTTGGCGCGTTCGTATACTAATCCACTCCTATCATGTTGATGTGTTTACCTGCAACATATCAAATCACATCATTAGAGCCAAAAAAAGTAATGGGTCTGATACAACATTCGCTAACCAATATCCTTTATTATTTCGTATACAACAACAATTAAGTACGTTGTTGAGAATTTATGTACGTGCAACATAAATTGTCGCATAGCAGTACCTAATTAAGTTCGTTGTTCAGAATAAAGTACTGATAATATATGCTACCAATTAGGTACTGATAAAACATTTTCAAAACTTTCTTAGCAAAAGGAACAATTAAGTACTTTGTTCAGAATAAAGTGTGTGTGCGCGCCCGAGTGCAAATGCATATATAAATTGCTAATAACAAAAAAATTGTGTTTCTTAGTGTATAAACTGGGTGTGCGAGGATTCGGAACTAAACGGATATTAACATTTCAATTTTTGTAAACACAGAGAGAGAATGCAAATTTGTGTGTCTTAATGTATAAATTCATAAATAAACCTACATAAACAACATTTATAATAACAGAATTTCACACTTTCAATGTAGGCGTGCTTGCAAATACATAAACAAATCGATAACAACAGCATTTTAGTAAGTATCCGTTAGCGAATACATAAATAAACGCTAATAACAGCATTTTGGGAGTGTCATTGTTTGAAGAACAAAATGAATGCACAAAAACACAAATAATTATCTAGTTTTCATTTCTGCAATTTTCCATTTTTTTCTACCTTTCGTTACTGCAACTTAAGATATTGCCATGCGTACATTAAGTTGTCATGATTCAAATACCAACAGTGAATTGTATATCAAAGGGAAGTTGCATACCTCTCAATCTAGCAAGACACAACAGAAGCCAATAAGCCTATATGTGACACTGTCAATATCAGTGTAGACTCTGCCTTGTCGCTGACCTCTGATTTAGATTCATAAGAATCCTTAGCGTTCGCATCCCCGACCTCGTTGTTACCTCACGTATCCTATTTGGATTGCAACAAACTCATATCAATAAAACTCATATTTAAACCAAAAAGCAAAAAAGTGTTAGTATACATAACAGCAACAACCTTATTTTTTGTTGTAGGTTGCAATAGTCTTCTTGTATCCCTTCTCCCCTTTGTTAGCTATTGGAATTTTTTAGTGTAAAGTCTCCAAACAAATGATTTATTATCATATTATAACATATACGAACCATGTTTCGCGAAACTCAAATCTATCACCAAAAACAAATAAATATAACACTTTCAGAAAACAAAATAGGTAAATAAAGTAAATAAATAACTTTTAAAAGACCAACTACCAATGCATTGTGCAAATGCGACAAATGGTTCAGACCACGCCAACCCAAATTTATCCCGGATCTCAGTTTCAGTTCTTTGTGGAGATTTTAAGCATGACTGGAAAAATTGGAATTTATATGGTCAAATCTTTGCACAGGACGAAAAGCCTAAGTGTTCACAGGTGAAATTTACATGCAACTTACAAATCTTAATCGATAAGGAAGCCTCGGGATAGAATGCTCAATTGTCACTGCGGTTAGCAGATGTCCGCCAACATTTATAACTGTCTGAAAAAGTTTAAACAAACTTTAGTCAATTTCAATTGTTAGTAGACCTATTAAAAGTGGAAATGAGAATGAGTGAAACCAATGACGAACCTCAACAAAAAAAATGAGAATGAATTGAACCAGTTACCTCTTGCATCACTGTTGGCAGTTACCTAAACATTGTTAAAGTTGGAAAGAAAATGCATTTGACATCAATCATCTATGTAAAACATGAACCAATAAATAAGAAGCTTGCATTCATCATACAAATATTGTAAGAAACAACATCCAGTCTAATAATAACGGCCCCTGGTGACACAACATCCAGTCTCATAATAACGCCCCAAATGTAAATCACTACAACAAACACACCAAAACCTCAAAGGTATCCGAAATGCAGATGGCATATAGTAATCTCAATAAACTACCGAGAATCGCTATTTAAAATGCAATTGAAACAGGAAAATGATATAACATCAATAAACTACCAACAATCGCTATCTAAAATGCAGATGGCATATAGTAATCTCAAAACCAATGTGTCTTGAGTGTTTGTCCTCTGAACAACCATCTAGGCCCTCATATTTTGAGCGCGACTACTTAAACGAATCCAGCTGACGTCACCAAATCGATGCCGGACAAAGCTACTTTTTAAGGCTCAGATTAGTAAAGGCAGAACAGGTTACATAAACATCTGAATCTCACCGTGGTCGCAAAGCAGACCGGTTGAACAAATTAATACCATGCCTCCGGTCATTTCCCGCCAAGTTACGTTCAAATTTCCAATGACCCATTTCATGTCTCGTCAAATTATGACAACAATCAAAGCCCGTTAACTATCATCATCGCCTTTCGAGAAAACATCGCAATGATCGAGTATAATACCCATCGGTTCCCGCATAGCACTGTGAATGGTGTCTTTGACATATAACAGAGCCAAACGATCCCGAATACTGAAAAGGGCGCCAGGCATAACATAAATGGCCAATTGTATAAAACATACATGTGAATGTGTGGAGATACGAACAGTCTCAAGTTTAGTCACACCCACCTAATCCCAACACGGCCTATTATATCCAAAAACAGCATGCGCAACAATGAGGGTTAGATAAGTACGCACCCGAAAATATTATATAAAGATAGTATAACGCGAGGCACATTGAAACCATTCTATTCTATTCGGTCTTTCTTAAATATTGTTTCCTGGCCCATATCTTTGGGCCGCCTTTCTTGGCCCTTTTGTTTGTAAAATAGTACAGCATGTGCATAAGTATTAGTCTCAACACAGCCTATTCTTGCTTATTTTGATGATATCGCCTACATTTAGAAACAGGAATAGTCAATTTCAAGGCATGTATATCGATTTACATTTAGAAACAGAATATATATATATATATATATATATATATATATATATATATATATATATATATATATATATATATATATATATATATATATATATATATATATATATATATATATATATATATATATATATGGATATATATATAAATTAAAATAAGAAGTGGTGAGAAGTGACCAAAACCACGTATTTGAGATGCAACGACTTGCATTAGATGCATTTCTATTCATACAGATGCAACATCTTGAGTTTCGAAAGTTAATTTGATGTATAGATGTTGCAAATTGATTTTCATGATTTCGCGCGGCAGAGGAACAAAAACAAGAGAAATCATGAAATGCATCTAATATACGATATGCATCGATTAAAGCTAGAAAACACACTATGGTGCGTTATAATGCATCTAAGATTATAGGGATGCATCTAATTTAGGTCGGTGCATCTCGGATTTGCGGTTATAGTTCTTCTTATTCCTTCTTATTTTAAGTAATCTTCTTATTTGATCCTAACTATATATATATATATATATATATATATATATATATATATAGAGTAATGAGAGGCTCGATCAGAGGCACGAAACGGGTGACAAAAGCATCTAAATTTTGCCGTGTCGCAAATGACTCGATTGCACACAGTGATAACTACCATACCCTCGTGTCATTGCCTTGCCATGTGACACCGATGTTCTACGACCCGTTTCATTTCGATCAAACTATAACTATCATCACTGCCCATTATCATATATATACATGACGCTCCCAAAATAGGAGGGGCATTCACGTTGGGATTCAAAGATTATAAGCCTTGCTACAACCGGTTTTTTTTTCACCATAGCAATGATGACAGCAAATTTCAAAAACATTATCATAATCTTTTTGATTATAACCGAACCTATTCAGATTCGAAGGGGCCACTTACTATACCATTTTACACACTAATAAAAGGCAAATAAACAAATGTAACAATGGAAGTAAGCTAAAGCAGGTTCCGAAAAAAGAAAAAGACACTGATAGTGGGTGCAAACTAAATATATATCGCCTCGCCAACATGTTAGCGATTTCATTCTCAATCAAAACCTATGATAGTCAATATCATTGGCCACCAACACCATTTGAAATGGCTGGCTTATCAGCTAATAAGCTGTTATAATAAGTTCATCCAAACGGCCCTATCAAAAGAACAAAATTACCGTAATTAAAACCCCTTATCCAAATAAATCAACAGACGTTAAGACAAAAAATAAATAAAAACCCTAAACAGTAAATCGTAATCAAACCCAAGGAAAAAGAAATTTTCCCTTTGCGTTAGGATTCCACCCAAGACCACTTAGCCACGATTGTATATGTTGTTTTCACATCACGGCGGACGATTAGTTAGGGTTTCCACCCAACCAACCACCTTCGACAATAAACAATCAAATTACTACCCACCCACGACTCAGAACAACGATTATCATAGCACGGACCATCTTCAAACCATTCTTTTTTATTCAGAAATGGAGTAATATCAGTTGTGCTGTAGGCGGTGGGAGAAGCAGACACGTACCATCTTTGAGGAGGTGGAAATGTTAACGCTGCACTTAGTAAGGGTAAGATGCAAAAGGGCCAAGATAGGCGGGCCAAAGATATGGGCCAGGAAATAATATTTAAGAAATACCGAATAAAATACAATGGTTTCAATGTGCCTCGAGCTATAGTATCTTTATATAATTATACACACGTGGTTACCTTATTTGTAACTTTTATTAAGTTAATAATATGTAAAAGCTCATGTGTAAGCTTGTGATTTGAGCTTAGATTAGAAGTAAGTCGTGCACTCAAGTTATAAGCTTATAGGCATTACTAAACCTAAACTTTACTCGAAAAATAAACCACACACACCCGAAATTGGATATATAATCCTTAGGTTTACAATAGGATATTTTCTTCCTTGAAAAGATGTACTTGTATAACTTATCACAAACTTGTTACGAACCGCAACTGAAGCCAAGAACATATCCCAGGGATAACAAAGACACGAAAAAAAAAAATGGACAGAGCATAATTTTTGAACTAGAGACGTCACAAATTAAACTGTTAACCTGAATTGAAAAACATGGATCAAGCCGTAACTCGATCTTATTTTTTAGAGCGTTTATTGAGATCATATTTCGGCGTAGTCTCTGGGTTCATAAGGTTCAAATAAGTTAGCTAATAGTCCTTTTTTTCTCATTGGATTTATTCCCATATCGTTGCATAGTAGATCATTGTACCAAATTTCTAAACCACCAAAGAAGGATCGAGTATGATATTCTCCAGATGATTGCTTCATATATTCGTCCCATCTCGCGATATCCTTTTCCATCTCTTTAATGCTTGGCAACTTGACTGAACCCTCCAAAAGCGCGGCTACCCATCGACACCTCATTTCTGAGGTGTAAAGGCTCGAAAGACCATCCGAAAATCCTATCACCGCTACCTGTGGGATCCTTGTAGGAATGGTTTCCCTGATTGATAAATTGCATTAATAACAGTAAGTCAGTAATAAATTAGTGATACTGTATTTTGAGTACATGATGTCCAAAAATAAACCTATATAGAGGGACTCGTGGTGGGTCTGCAATGTAGTGACCAAATTTTGGTGATTCGAAAATACTTTTTATTTTTTCTACACCGTTGAATCCGGTAGCATAAATAACCACATCCGCTTCGATCTCCTGACCGTTGCCAGTAGCAATGCCTTTCTTGTAAAATGTAAAACTCGGAGATTTAACCAGCTTGATGCTTCCTTTTTCAACTGCATCAAAAAACAATTCCGGGTTCGGCATATACAAAAGCAAACCGGAGGAGAAGTCGTTTGAGAGTCCATGTTTTGGCACCATGTCATACTTGGCCAGTGGAAGAGTCATTTTTGCATGGGTTTCAAGAAGTGTCCAGATTCCCCAACGCTGTTAAATAACATTACATTATATAATAAGGGACAAGGTTTTTCAAACAATAATACTAAAATAACACTGAAGTTAATTTTGTAAGTGTATGGACTTTTACTTACTACAGGAAAGAGTAATGTTGCTAGAAGACTAAGCAAAAGGCTTTCACCAGGCTTATGAACCGAAAGCACCGTTATGCGACAAAACATGAAATTCACCAAAGCTATACCCCACGGAAACCAGTTTCCTAGCTTCCAATGATCTTTCCTGTAAACTACCGTACATGGATGTTCCGGGCCTGAAAATAATTAACACCGTAAAGTTATAGGAATTACAGCCAAGATCATTAATATATGACCCAGCATATACTAAGGAACCCGCTAACCGTTAATCGCAGAGATTTCCCTTGCAATGTCAAGACCTGTTTTTCCGAACCCCACGACTGTGACTTTTTTCCCTTTCACAAACTCTGCAGCTGCATCATGATCCATGGCCGCGTATTCCATCGAGTGTATGGCCTTGCCGCGGAATATTTCTGGTCCTTTTCCATCAGGGAATTTCGGTATGTTTGGGATATCTTTGAATCTTCCCACGCAAAGAATCACAAAATCAACTTGGTAGATCTGCATGCATCAAAACATCAAATTACTGTTAATATCATTTGACTCGGTGGTATCAAGGCATGATATTCCATCAGCCTTCAAGTCTAGACGTGCGGAAATAGATAAATAATCAAAAAACAGTTATCACTTATCAGTATATATAGCAGATACCTGAGTGGTGGCAGTTTTAGTGTTTTCGACGGTCAAATTCCACTTGCCTTGGGGTGGAAATGCTTCTCCTGTGCCGTTCCAAAGTGACCATGTATCGGATGATGGTCCGTCATAGCTGATTCCCTTCACACGAGAATGGAACTTGATGTGAGGCATGAGATTAAAATGAGTTGCATAAGAGCGAATGTACTCAATCATCTCTTGTTGGGTAGGGAAATCATCTGTTACAGAAGCTGGCCATGGGAAATCAGAAAACTGATACATAGCTTTGGGTAACTGAAGCCTGGTGGTTTTTATGGTTTTAGCCCAAACACCACCAATGCCTGATTCAAAATCGAACACAATGGGGTTAAAGCCTTTGGAGAGACAGTATTTACATGCGAGAAGACCACCGGTTCCGGCTCCAACAATGGCTATTTGCTTATGCTCCATTGTCTCGATATAGTGATTTATGGAATACTAGCAGATGTGTGTACCCCTATCTCATTCGTTTTCTTGTATGGGTTTATATAGACATACATATTTCTTTTCCAACTTAACATAATGAAAAATAATCATAGATAATGGAATTTTTTTTATCCGGGAGTGGTAAGAAATGATTAAGCCACAGTTGAATTATTAGAATGGCCGGCAGTCTTGACCATCTATGTTCAAAGTATGAGTTTGTGTTCACCATTTTGTGTAGGACAAATGTTTGAATGTTCAGAGAAAGTATGTGTGTGCAGAATAGTATGCAAGTGATAGACAAGGACATAAATATTGGAGGGAAAGTAACTATATTAACTGTAATATTGATGATGTATAACTGTGATTACATGATCCTATATATCTTTTATATAATAAAGGAAATGCATCATTTGAGAGTGATTTTGTCAATTGATTCTTATTGAAAAAACAATTGGGCAAATAGGAGAACTCGATTTCGTCACGTAAGCAAAGTCGTGTCATGTGATTGGTTAATAAAAGTTATAATTAAATTGATTTTTGTCAAACTTTAATAAATTCAGTGGAAAAATTTGATTGATAAAAAAAACACATAAAAATATAGGTATCAAATTTGTGAAAACAAAAACTTAAAAAAAGATGAGGTAATTAATAAAACTTTAGTGGTTGAATTTTTAAAAATTATATAGAGTTAAGTGTAATATTATAAGCCTCCATTTTTTTAATAACTATTAATTATAAACAAATACCCCCTTATACTTTATACCATTTATACTTTATATCTTAAAAAATACAATGTATATGTTGTTTTTCCATAACAACATATAAATTTGCATAAGATTATAAGTATCAATTTTTTTACTATGTACGTTTAATAAGGACTCATTTATTTCATTTTTAAAAGTTTAACCTATGCGGACACGAGTTTACATTTTAAATACGGCTAAATTACTGAAAACGAGAATATAATTATCAAATTGTAAGCACAGGTTACTTTAATATAAAAATAAATATACGTAATTGTACTTATAACAATGACTCATGTAATTCTTATTTATTTATATAAGAATATCTAGAAAAACATTTTTAAAAAACTTTAAGGAGTATACTTTAACTTTATCAACGCTCATTATGTGCTATTAAACTTGCATCATGATACAACATAATATCATTAGTGAAATTTAAATAACAACATCAATATCTTTTTCAGCTAAATAAAATTAAATCTTGAGTTACCTGATAGAAATTTTTACAAATATTTTACCAAATTCTAATGGATATTAATGTATAATGAAAAACTCGTGCATAAGTATTAGTTGTACTTATATCACAGTTTTCATGGGCAAATTCTTATATGTGTATATATTAAACTAAAATGTTAAAATAAAATTGATTTATGTGTAAACTTCGTGCGTGCACAAAACTTATAAGTATATAATTATATGCAATTACCTTTAAAGACACAATATTCAGTATTAATACAAAATAATTTTTTTGTCAAAACCTCGTGCGAGCACGGGTATTATAACTAGTATTATATGAACAGACATGATACAAAGGGTTGTGATGGTTCAATAAAACCAAGAGACATGTCCCTTTATCAATAACTGTCTTGTAACTGTATCTAACTAACTTTAACTGTCATTTCTGACTTATCTAACCATTGTCTAAGGTCTGTTGGCCTATGGCCAAGACTAAATGAAACTTGCAGCCCATGTTTGATACATACATGGCTGCAAACAAATAACACTAATAATAATAATTACTCCATCCGTCCTTAAATAAGTGTCCACTATTGACTTTTAAAGTCTTCTTTTTTTAACTTTGATCTTAAATTATTTTATTTGTGTTATGTAATACTTGATGCAAAATATATGAATAGATTGGATTTTAAATGTATTTTCATTGATATAATTTTCATCAAATATTACATAACACAAATGAAATAATTTAAGGTCAAAGTTGAAAAAATATGACTCTAAAAGTCAATAGTGAACATTTATTTAGGGACGGAGGGAGTATAATAATATGTAACTAAGGTTTGAGAACATAAACTAAGGTCAATTCATCTTAAACTTCCAACAATCTCCCCCATAAGATCAATGACCTCTGAACTGTCTTCCTTTCTTCTTTTTGCTTTCATAATAATCAACTAATGACGATGAAATCATCACTAGAGCTACTGCATGTGTCCCTTTCTTCTTTCTTTATTTCCATACTTTTGCTTCCCTTATCTGAATGGTCTTGTGTCTGCATTTGGTAGTTGTTGCCATTTTGTTTTTCTTCTAAGTCTTCCAATTTGATTCCAAAGTGCACAATCTTGATTTTCTCATGACTGTCTTCTCCATTTGGTGTAGTCACTTGATCCATTTGATCAACACAATGACTTTTAAGGCATGTAATCCTTTTACCTTTAACCACATATGAAGTGGTCTTCTTTGGAACATTTCCTAGTTCCTCTTGAGGCACCCTTGCTGTGCTATAATAGCACTTAAAGACATCCAAGTATTTATTGTAACGTTTTCTAAAATCATCACCATAATCATGTGATTGATTAAATATTTCTGCAACATAACCAAACTCCTTTGCAAAATAGATACTTAGGTATCCTCCTAAGCTTTCTATGTTAGGTCACCATGTTTGTAACACAAGCATCAATAGAAGAAATAGATGAAGAGGAGGCGGATGAACAAACACACACACACACACGTATGATAATATGTGAAAGGTTATGCGTAAAGTAAATGAGTGAATTGAACAACCAACCCTCAAGTGAGGGTTTACAAGCATTATTTATAGGAAGGAGCTAGGGCAACATGCAAGTTCCCTTCCTTTCTTTTATGGGCTTGGGCCAAGGCTCATGGGCTTTGTACATAAGCCTTGGCATGATTACTAACATAAAAGCCATATTAAGCTAACTATTACAAATTAATTACTAACACTTGAATTCTAGTTTAGGAGTGATTCCAACAATCTCCCCCTAAGTGTTAGTGATTGATAATATAAACGTTGAAGGTCTTGATGTAATAGTAGCTTTGACGCCTTCGACATTCTTCTTTCTTGTGAGGAGAAGTGCCTTGATTCGAACAATCTCCTAGTGTAGAGAATTGTTTCCTTTGAAAGGTTACGCTTTGACGTCATCATTTTCTTTGTTCTTTGATCTTTGTTCTTTGTGATGGTAGTGATAGTATGTTGTTGTTGTTGTCGCATCGTGTCCGCTTCGTTGCTCCATTGTCTCCACGTCTTTCTCCAACATGCTCACACGCCTTTGACGTTGGATTTCAGATTATGTAGTTCTCTTAGTCTTTAAACTTTGTAGATTCTTTGACATGATGAAGAATCATTCGACTTTGTGTTGCCTTTTGAGAGAACTTCCATTAGTGATGTTGTTGGTATGAGCATATGAAGAATCTGACGATCATCCGCTCCGAGCTTCCATAAGAAAACATAAGAATGGTTAGTGATAAACGGATTCCAAAGACTTACAAGTTTGAACTTGAGAGTTAACGACATAGTGTGAAAACAAAACTCTAATTCTCACAAAGGTCGTTCTCGAACCGGAGTCCCATAAGTGAGATAACGCGATGTATCAAGTACACCTACGATTCGGATGAGTCATTGAGGTACACCAAGCATCACCTCACGATCAGAGACCGTTTGAGACACACTAAGCGTAATCCACGGGAGTTACCGAGTGACTGCTTGTCGGTCATGTTTGATGTTGACCTGGCGGGAGTTTCCATTCAATCATCGAGGATCACCGTGTGAACCTCTCATAAATGTTCTCGACAGATTGCTAAGATCTGTGAAGGACACGATAATGTATCACTTGCGTCCTTATTGTTGAACGTCAAGTGATAAAATGTCAAGTGTACCTAAGGGATCTTTTGATGAATCTCGTAGCTCTAGACTCAATAGTGCGCTTTGGTTTTCCTGAGCGGAGACTAGGGAGAGGGTCTCCTTCTTCAATACCAGCAATCTCTAAGAGAAAGCCGATAGTTTATGTAGGGTTCCCTGTGAGAATGAAACAAGCTTTTGTTGAGAAAAACTTGAGTGGCTAAGAAGGTTGATTGGTGCAAAACCGTCAAGTTTTCTCACGCAGGCTAGCCACTTGTGAATGACCAGCCGTAAGGAACTTAAAACAGCTCACACACCAAATGCAATTTAGATCGAGAGTATAGTGTTTCCCAGTCGTTAAGTCCCAACGAGTGCGAGAATAGTCAAACGTAAAGTGATCGGAGGATTTGAGCGGAAAGGATTGTGATTGATCTATACCTAAAGAGAAAGCCCATAAACTACAGGGGCTTAAATGCAAATTAAAGTAAATTAAAAGATAAAATCTATTAAATAAACGCTATCACTATATTTAAAATGATGTTTTGTTTTATGTTTTTATAAACCGAAATAAAAACTACGTGACGCATAAATAAAAGCGTAAAACTTACAAAATATTAATCCTAAAAATATGAAAATGATATTTTACAAACCTAATGATATGAG
This sequence comes from Chrysanthemum lavandulifolium, assembly GCA_022545495.1. Lineage (NCBI taxonomy): Eukaryota > Viridiplantae > Streptophyta > Magnoliopsida > Asterales > Asteraceae > Chrysanthemum > Chrysanthemum lavandulifolium. Next base: position 224,187,420 of record CM040243.1, on the reverse strand, counting down.
AAACTTTTAGAAAAAGAAAATTATTTTTATAACTATTTATCTAATTATTATTAATTAAAACTATTTTTAACTAATTAATAATAACCTAAATTACAAGAAAATAGGAATTAAAGCTAGAAAAATAAAATTATGACTTGGAAAATCTAAAATAACAAAAAGAATTTTCAAAACTATTTTATATTTTTCGATTATTTTTCTATTTTTATGAATTTTAAACTATAAAAACTAATTAAATTACTAAAATTACAAAATAAACTATGAAAATCTGGAAAATTACCTTTTTACTTTTTATATTTATCTAAACTTAATAAAATGAAAATTATTTTTTGGACTTTTCTCGATTTAATTGTATTAAAAGCTATTTAAAAATGATTAAAAACTAATTAAAATCAAGAAAAATAGCAAACTAACTTGGAAAAATCTGAAAATTTCAGGAAAACTCTAAAATAATAATAGGAATCTAAGAAAAATGGAAAAACAGGAGCTTATTTGGGGGAATTAGGAACTGATGTGCAAGTGCTTGTTGAAATAAGCACTAGAATAAGCAAATGGCTACCAAAGAGCACCAAACTGATAATGAAGCTACAATAAGCTAAAATAACCAAAATTCAATGAGAAACAACAAGCTAAACCCTCTGTGACAAGCGATTGCTCGATTTGATATTTGAGCTTTTGAGCTAAAACAATGAGAGGGGGTTACTTGCAACCTACTAATAAGCTACTAGATAAGTGAAACTACAAACCAAGGATTGGAACCTAATATAGACCTGGCCAAGAACCTTAAAACCAAAAATTAGACCTTGGGGTGCCTCGGATGAGCTCGTGCAAGAGTTACAAAATCAGACAAGCCCTGCAGAGACTTGATGCCTGCACAGTGGCATCTAGTCCCATTTTGACAAGTTGTTTGATGGCTATAAAAAATCACAAAAATCTATAAAATGACCATAAGAAATTAGACCAAGAGCACTTTCTAAAACCACAAGTTTCATAGAAAAGACTCGAAATGAGTGCATGAAAATCCACCTATTATGACCAAAACCGAGATTCATGCAATTTGACTTTTTAAGCAAAAGCGAAAAGTTGACTTATTTGAAGTTTGATCTGGATTTAAGGACCGATTATGATGTTACTAGATGAATGAAACCTCACGCAAGCTACATATATGATATCCTAACACAAAATAAGCTTTTGATTCTCCAACAATCCAACAAGAAGCACATTAGACAGATTTCATATGGTTTTGACTTACGTGAGTTGCGACTCAAATTAAAGATGATATGAGCATGGAATGGCTACACAAGCATGGGACAACGAGATACCAAGCATCGCATAAACCTATAGCACAACTTAAATAACAAATCCAAACACACCTTTTAATCTTGTTTAGCAACTAAAATTGAGATTACCACCGATCCGGATCGATTTCTTGATTACTCTAAGTTTACATGACCTAAATTAAACTATATGAACAAGTGTACACTAATGATAACCACATAAACAGAAACAAGCATGAAATGTAAAATGGACTTGAAACTTGAAATTGAGAAACTCACTTACATGTGTCCAAATTGTTTGTAGGCTAAGCCAAACCCAAACCTATGCTAACCTAATCTAATACAACCCAAATTCCAAGCTGCATCACCCATTTTTCCAATTCCAAACCTGTTTGACCCATTTTCTCTTCACTGTTGACTTTTGTTGACTACAAGTGAAAATACTTGAAATCGCTTCAAAGCTTATCAAAAGCTTTAATAAGCTTGAATAAACATATTTGAGTTAAAATAAAACTACTTGAGAGCTTTAATACGTTGGTTTGAAATTGAAATTTTAACAAAGGTATATAAAGCTTGAAATGAAATGAAACTTGGAATTAAGATGAAACTTGATTCAAAACACTTAATTAGCTTAACTTCAATATATAGAAACCGAGAAATTACATTTTAAGATTAAAACTAAGACATTGTTATAAAACGACATACATTCAAAACTAAAACTAACTAACTCCTCTTCTCGACTCCTCCTCTCTTTTATAGCTTCAAATGGTTTCACGTGTCCTTAGATCAAATCCCACCACTTCTTTGAGCCAATGGGAGAGTTTTGGGCATTTTGGCCATTTTATGCATTTTGGCGGAAATGGTTAATTTGAGCTCTGCTGACCTTTAGACTCGCAACTAGGGGGTGAGAGGTGTGATGATGAGGGTTGATGTGGAAGAGATAAGGGGTGAGGTGATGGGAGAGTGGGTTGCAGAGGAGTAGCGTGGCAAGTGGTGAGAAGAAACCCATTAGGGAGGAAAGAGTAGTTTGACTGGTTTTGTTGACGAGGGTCCAAAAGGAAAGGGGGTCAAAATGGTTTAAAGCGGGGTCAAAATGTATTTTGACAAGGTAAGGTTTGTATAAATGACAAGGACTTGTATTACCGTCTGATTTCTTGAAGGACCATTTCGTAATTTCTCCAAAGATGTTACAAGGACCAAAACTAACAAGTTCCAATAGTACAAGGACTAGTTTTGACATTTTCAAATTTCGTGGACCAAACTTGACATTTTATGAAAGTTCGAGGACCTTTTGCCATTTAACAAAGATTTATTCAAGGACCATTTTGACAATTTAGAATATTTCGGGACCTTGAATAACATTTTCTTTATTTTGTTTTACCGTGGACCTTTTGACAACTTTTGAAACTTGGGGACTAAACCGCCAATTATGCAAATTTGATACGTTTTCACCGATTTCGATATTTTTGCATTTAAAACACATAAAACACTTATTTGTGATATTTTATCATTTTGATGCATTTCGAGTGTTTTCGGATGTTTTTGCGCTTTAAATGGTACAAAATGATGAGTATTTAGACACTCATCAAAGGTTTAGTGCATGCGCCACCGGGTCCATGACGACTTTGATCATCAATACCGGTGTCATCAAGTGACAACCAAGAGTATATGAATTGAACCCGTGTCCGCCTAAGTTGAATAATCTGGAAGGCTATTTCTTTTCACCCTTTCTTTGCTTTTCTTTTAATTCTTCAACTCATTCTTTCTCCGATTCTCATTTTCTCCTTTTATAATCATACCTAAGGACTTCTAATTCTAACTATTGGTGGTGTCCTTGGGTAGATCCTCCGGCTCTGGCGGATCATAGGACGGTTATTCCTAACCTTAGTCACCTTATAACACCATGACTAACCTATGTTGCCACAAAACCATTTTCATTGAAAATCTCTCACAGTGGTTATGAGTAAAAACATTTAATACCACTGTTTGAGAGTTTTAAGATTTTGCATAATTACTCCCGCTCCACACGTGCTTAAGAGTTTTTACTGAAATCTGCACGGTGAGAAAAGAGCGCGCACTTTTGAATTGATCAACTTATGATAGACAATCCCCCTCGAGACACGGTTACGTTGCATAGTTAAAGAGATACATTGTCGCCTTTTAGGTGACAACTAGCTCTAATAACTACCTTGAAGGTGTGGACAACCTCGAAAGGTTGTCAAACCCATCAAAGTTCATGTCTACCAAGAGTTTCTCGAATGGTACATTCTACTTGGACAAGTCCTTTGCGAGACACGTTTACATCACTAGCGAACTAGCTTGAAATTATTACCCGTCCCGGAAAAGTCTTTTCGATTTACTAACATTTCAGAGTTCGTCAATTCGTTGGTTAAGTCTATTCACACGATGATTCTTTCGCAACTCACAACATATTTCTTATCACATAATTTTTCTCCCCCTCAAAAATGGCATGTCAAATATTATTTTTGACGAAATTTTGATATCGAATATGACCATTTCGAGTTTTTGTGGGAAGATTACCACGAAGAAAAATTTTGTGAACAAAGTTTTTAATCAAATGCTCCTCCTCAACAAGTGATGTAAACTTTTGAGGTTTTGAAAATTATAAGGGGAAGTACTTGTTCTTTTGAGCAAAACCTTTTAAAAGTGAAAGGTTTGTTAAGTTTTACTCAAAAGTAAGAAGCTTTCGCTCCTTTTATAAGGATTGTGGCACTGAAGCGTACCATAGGGTCCTTTCATTACAAGAACAGGTTGTACACTGTTATGTGTGCACAAGCCATTGTCAATAAATAATCACACATCCAAATCAATATTGAAAATGAAACAGTTTAAGGGGTACCAGGGGATTCAGGTAGTCCAGCAATGTCTCCAGGAATGCGAACTGGGCGTTGATATCCTGTGAGAGTAATCCTAGGACGACCACCTACAAAGCTCTCCAAGGTTCTGAACTGGTCCCTTTTGAACAACCTTTCATCAATCCGCTGATGATTCTCTTCACATCCGCCTCTCCGAGAATTCCATCTCTTGGTGACCCAATGCCTTGTTGTATCGCCTTTAACCGATAAGCTAAGCCGTCCCTGACTTTCTTCAGTGTGTGATCTCCAAACTTGTGAAGATCTCTACACGCCATCAAGCAGTTGCAATGTAGTTCACTACGGTAGACTACTCCAAATGGTTTGCTGATGAGAGTGTATTAAGGAAGATGATTGATGTCAGGAAGTTCTAGCTGAGGTCTGGTGAAGTTCACGCGTGTCTGATAAGATTCAACGACAAGTTGCAAGTCTTCTACACGTTCCTGGATCACTATGCTTCTGATGAAGATTAGCAAGGACTTGATGTATTCACGTTGGATTTCGCCGAGAATTGTCTCATTCGTCCTCGCACCTTGGCAAGATACGATCTTCAATGTCGTTGAGAGGCAAATTAGAAAGTCCGCTTCACAGAAATCATAGTCCCTTTCGTCTTGTCTTTTGACCACGATTTTCTTGAGGAAAGTGTAATCCCATTTAGACGAGAGACCTACATGCTTAACAACAACGATCCCTTTATCACTGTACACTTCATGTATAGACCTTCGAACTTGGCAGCTTTTGTAGTAGATTCTTCGGCGTTCCGGCCAATGGTGAATCCCATACATTGCATCAATGTCATATTGTTCTACGCTTTTGGAAAACATGTGAGTAGCCTTTTCCTCGATGGCTATGCAGTTGGAGTGTATGGTTGCCGGGAACGGAAGTGTAAGTGATGTAGCGTATTTCTTTGAACCATCGCTACCATGTAGAAGAAATTACAGATCATTGTTGAAGAAGTAGCGGAATGGAATCTTAGGTTGATCCGGTCACAATCGTTGGTAGAGGTCTGGTCCATCGGTGTAGTATGGAGCATTGTCTTTTCTTGTGAAGTCAATGTTAGCTTCAGGGTTGAGCCAATCGATGTTGTTAGACATGGCTCGTGCTATGTTTTCAAGATGATATTCAACTTCGATAGCACTTTCCGAGCTGTCTTTGAGCAATTGAAAAGCTTCATTCTTGATACGTTTTAACTCTGACTTGGTCATCTTCTTCACCCAAAACTTCTCTTGAAGTAACTTAGCATGCTCCAATGTTCGACCTTCTACCATATCTTGATCATCAGTTAGGGCGGGAGTAGCATCAACAAGTGTAGAGAACCATTCAAACTCGGTGTCATTTTCGTCTAGCCATGAGATGACATCAGCCTTAGGCGTCTTCTTCTTCTTCTTTGGCCTAGATGAGGATGCTGGTTTCTTTGTTGAAGCGGGAGAGTTGGGTTGTTGTTGGGGCTCAGGTATCTCTTCATTGTCACCACAGTGTACTCGAAGTGATCACCGGTTTTCTCTGTCTGAGGTGGTAACTCAGAGTCCTGAGGTTTGTCAGTAGAAGAGCGTGGAGGAGATCGTTGTTGAGATGAAGTCCTTTGGGGTGGAGGTGGCATGGAGGAGGGTTCTCCAGATTGCTTTGGACATTTTGGTGCAGAATCCTTGTCCTTGTCATCGTCATCTCTTGGTCGTTTAGGTTGACCTGGTGTCTCTTTGTATGAAGACCTGAGTTGATAAGCTAGTAGACCCTCAAAGATTTAGCTTCATCCGAGGTAAAAGTTGCAGATCGTTTTGACATTTGCATCCCCAATTTTGCAATTAACTCAGCTTCAGAGAGATCAGGTTCTTTCGCCATTGTATGTTTGACCAATGCGACGATATTTGGAGTAAGTTTTCTGGAAAATACTTCCCTTGTCACACCAGGGACAGTGTCGAGAAGAAACTTGTGCGTATATTCTCTAGTCGTCTTCTCCATTCACTTTTGGAAATCTCCTTTGAGAAGCTCCTGGATTTGCTCCCTTTCTTTCAACATCTCGTTTATCCCGTATTGAAGAAAGTTGATTCTGTCAGCAAGTTGATTCAACTTTTTGTTGATCACGTCTTTCTTCTTGACTTGCTTAATAGCTTTGACAATTTTTGTCTTAGCTCGGGATATCCAAGAGTCTGTTGGTTTCTTCACTGATTTAGATGTGGATCTGGTTGTTCCTTTGGATGGTGGAAGTGAAGAGTGAGAAGACGAGTCTGATGAAGAGGAGATGTGAGGTGGCTTAGGGTCCTTAGGTGGCTCAGAAGTGTCCTCCTTGGAGCGTGCAGGACTGTCTAGAAGAAAATTATCATAATCAGTATCTTTATCATTTTTAGACTTAGCCGTTTCATCAACCTTAGTATCTTCACCAGAAGTTTTCTCAGTCTTTTCCGTGTCTGGTTCCTTTATGTCAAAGTTGATGGAATCCTCAATATGCCTTTGCTGTTGTTCGTGGGTGATGGTGGTACCAGTTCCTTTATCGGGTTAATTAACCGCATCGGAAACTGGTGTGGCTTGAGTTCCACCACTTGACCCTCCGGGTCCACGAGTTTGATCCTTTACAAATTCATCGGCAAGGTATTTGAGTCTGAGGTTCTTCAACTTCTTTTGATATTCTCTTTCCTCATCAACTGGTTCTTCTTCGAACTTTCCTTATCATGCTCAAGCACATGAGTTTTCCTTTGCCTTTTTGACTATTGGATGGGAGGTTTAGCCACTTGTTGAGTGTCATCGATTGCGCTTTGAGTAGGTGTCTCTTCATCCGATTCGGTTTCCTCGAGCTTTCATCCAAGAGCTTTCGTTGCTATGTCGAGCTTGGGAATAGGAATAGGAATAGCTTCCTTAGAGGGAACTTTCCTTTTGAGAGTATGTGACCTCTTAGGAAACTTTCTTTGACTCTCGGTGCTTGTAACACTCCCTGTACTGCCTCTCCTGGTTTTCCTAGTAGGTGTACCAGAGGACTTTTCATCAAGAAAACCTACTTTGCCTTCATCAACCGCTACCAGATACCTTTTGTATGAATAAAGTTGTTTGACTTCATCAGTTAGAAGGCGATCTGGCAACACTGCACCTTGTTTCTTTGTTGTCGATTCCTTAAATCTGACTATGAGTGTAGGTTCGTACAACATGGAGTGATTGTTGGGGTCATTGAGTCTCAAGGGGATATCAGGATTATTCCCTATAGCTCTTTGGATCAATAGTTTGGTATATTTGATATATGGGATCTTGGAGCCAAGCTTTTTGAGGAAAGACATCATGTCGTCCCATATCAGAGCTTCAACTTCAATGTGTTTCATGTTGACCAAAGCCCAAAAGATCTGTAGTTCCATGAGCTTGGGATGCTCATAACCACTATCACGTCCGTAAATGGATTTGGTGATGATAATGTAGAGGTTCTCCATGGTCGAGGAATATTCTTAAGATCCACGTATGAATGCTTTGTGATTACTCCCAAGCTTCGTCATAACCAATGTCGATCATGAATTGCAGAACGGCCTCTTCAGTTGGTGTGGCATTGTATTCGGTTGACTCAATGGTGGGAATGAGAAGAATAGCCCTTAAGTCTGCTGGTGTGATGGTGACTTGTTTGTGGTTGAGCGTCACCGTCACAGCATTTTGACCTTTTATCTTTTGCATTGTATGCCAAAGTTGGTGAATGTAGATCTCCGGCACTGTAGCAAAGTTGGTGAGCATGTTCTGATAAGGGTGATTCTTTTGGATGTCCACAGCAATCAGACAAGAAGACTCTGAGTAGGTGAGACTATCAAAATCAACACGAAGGTTATTCTTTCCTATCTTGATTGGATAACCATGAGGGAAGAGATCTTCAATGGTGAGAACGTTTGGTGCTTCCACGTTTTGCATTTGAGCGTCCATGTCGTGGTCTGAAAGATATTTAGCCAAAAGAACCAACATATCGAAAGACATTACGTTAGTCAACAGTTTCTTTTATTGTCTAATTATTGAATGTGATATGTCGATGATTGTTACGAGTCCAATGTCACTTATTTGTCCAATAGTCCAAAGACGTCGTGATAATTATCGTGAGTTGGTTAACTTTGAGTTTTAAAGTCCAAGTTTTCACTTATTTTTCACAACTTATTAAACGTTTAAGCTTATTAGTGACATTATTGGTTTTGTGGCGTTATGATTTATTTATTTACAAGTTTACACGCGTAATAATTCACAATTAAGGTTAAAACTAGGCTTAGGCGTAGAAATGGCAAGCTTATGCGTAAACAGGAGTGATTATACGCGTAAACGTAAGCTTATGTGTAGGTTCTTGACTTACGCGTAAGAAATATTACGCGTAGGAAAAGAGGTCCTTATGCGTAGAGCTTACGCGTAAGCGTATATGGAACCTTACGCGTAAGGCTTACTCGTAAGAGTCAACCTTATGCGTAGAGGTTACTATTTACGCATATCCTTCACAGGATATGCGTAGTCCCCAATGTAGAACCTTACGCGTAAGACTTCTCTTACGCATAACATGCTAGGCGTAAGGTGATCCTTATGCGTAGATGGCAAGTAACCTTGATTCTAAGTTATACACGCGTAGAAACCTGAAATAAATTCACCATATTACCAATATTAACATATACATTCATTCCTTTTCAAATCAAATCATGAATACTCATTCAAGCAGTTATGCGTAGAACAGGTTTACGCGTAGACCTAAAACCCTTAAGTTCAATTTCTACGAGTAAGATATTTAGCCATAGGAATTGCACCAAACTTTTTCTGGGATGTCTAAGAAGCGTATTGAGTTGTTTTATCCAAGTTTTAACATCAAAATCTAAGCAGATTAAAATTACCCAAATACTAAGAACATAAACCCTAGTTTTCAAATTTAACACAGTTGGTGTTTCTGGGTAAGTTCTGAGCCTAGATATCATCAATTCAATATGAGAACAACATCAAACAAGCAACTAATTAACCAGAAACGTTCACACAAGAAAATACCCAATTCACGCATAAACCCTAGTTTTCAAGAATCATTCAATTCGAGTATCTGGGTGAGTTTTAATGATGGAAATGGTTTCAAAGTGATTAGATAAATGTTTTGACACAACCATTTAAACCACAAACACTCAAACATGATTGTGTGTTCATACGCTTATGCGTAGAACACAAAATCATCCATAGACAAAAATCTAACCGTTGGTTTGAGAAATGATTCAAAACCTATGTTTAGATGATTACTAAGAACGTTTAATCACTTACAAATTGATGATCAAGCACACGGATTTGATGATTGATTATTAGGCGTAGGATTTGGTTGGTGTGTAATAAGTGTGTATGAGTAAATGTGATTTTTGAAAGTTAGGTGAGGTATTTTGTTTAAAATACTTTGATCTTTTGACACATTTAGTCCCTACACCTTTACCATTTACATCCAATGTCCATAACTTCCATTTTGGTTACCAAACGAAAGATATTTGGAAAGAAATTTGATGACACTCCCCCTTGACTTAATGAAATTTTATAACTTTTAGTCCGAGGAGTGTCAGTAAACCAGAAATGTGATCACCATTAATAAATAAACAACCGGGATAAGGTAACATGCAAGTACAAGATTTTATGAAACCGAAAAATATTTGCTTTCTCCCCCTCAACACTTGATCGGGAAAAATACTGAATTTTGAAAGAATAAAGTGTTTACGGAAGGATTGTACTTGCCATGTTAAAAGAAATATAGATAGAAGAATATTTTTGTTGTTTTATCTGATTTTATATTTTTGTATTTTGTTTTTGAAAAATATTTACAAAAGAGGTTTTGGTGTTTGACTGGTTTTAAGAATGTTTTAAGAGTTCATCCAGTTCGTCTTGGGTCAAACACCGCATGCGAATCCGGTGGACCAACTCATTAAACCTAGCAGGAGCTAAGGCTTTGGTGAGAAGATCGCCAGTTGGTATTCGACCCACAAAGTATAATTCAAGCGCACCTGCTCCACGTGGTCCTTGATGAAATGATATCAAGATCGATGTGCTTTGATTTTGAATGTTGAATAGAGTTGCGAGATCGCAATAGCACTCGATTGTCGCAAAGACATCGGGATTATGTCAAATCGTAACCATAGTCTTTGAGTTGTGTTCTCATCCAAATGACTTGAGCACAACACGCCGACATGGCTACATATTCTCGCTTCGTTGAGGACGATGTACAATCACGCTTCTTCGATTGCCATGACACCGGTTTATCGCCAAGAAATTTTAATGCTCTGAAGTACTTTTACGTGAATCTAAACATCCTGCGTGATCGTGATACGAAAAGCTATTAGTTCAAAACCGAATCCTTCTGGATACGGATCCCCAAATTAATGGTTCCCTTGATGTATCGGAGGATTCTTTTAGCCTCGAGAGGTGGGTTTCATTGGTCTCGATCGATAACGGAGCAAAGATATATGGCAAAACAATATCGGGCTGTTAGTGTTAGATACATGAGAGACCCAATGATACTTGGTATTTGGTAGGGTCCACCAATTTCCCATGTAAATCGGTAAAGTTTCTTGGTATGTGCCATTGGTGTGGCATAGGTGTCACTGTGTTTGCATTCCAAATTTGTTTAAAAGTTCAAGGGCATATTTGGGTGACTCAAGAAAATACCACGGGTGATTGATGAACTTGCGATCCTAGAAAGAACGTAAGTTCACCCATCATGGACATTTCAAAATGTTTTTTCATTATTTTTGAAAAAACGTTTGAGTATTTTAAATGTGTTGACCCAAAAATGATGTCATCCACATAAATTTGAACGATCAAAATGTGTGCCCCGTGATATTGTATGAAGAGTTTAGGGTCGACCGAACCTTTTACAAAATTATTGGCGATAAGAAAGGATGATAACTTATCATACCACGCCCGAGGAGCTTGTTTGAGACCGTAGAGAGCCTTCTTCAGTTTGTAGACGTGATTAGGGAACTCTGGATCAACGAATCCTTCTGGCTGGCTAACATAGACCGTTTCTTTCAGTTGTCCATTGAGAAAGGTAGTTTTGACATCCATTTGAAAGACCGTGATGTTCATGTGAGCCGCAAACGCCAAAAAAATATGTACAACCTCAAGACGAGCAACCGGAGTGAATGATTCTTCAAAGTCAATACCCTCTTCCTGTCTATAACCCTTAGCCACCAGACGTGACTTATTTCTGATTATGGTTCCTTCTGCATCCAATTTGTTTTTCCAAATCCATTTGAGACCAATGATGAAGACCCCTGATGGTCTTTCAACCAATTCCCATACTTCAAGACGTTTAAACTGATTCAGTTCTTCTTGCATGGATTCAATCCAGTTGTCTTTGGTCATTGCATCTTTAATGTTTTTAGGTTCAGATTTGCAGACAGTAAGTGCATAAATGCAATCGTCACCGTCTGTGTGAAGACGTTGTCACGTTACGACTGGTTGATTCGGGTTACCAATAATATTCTCTAGAGGATGGTCTTTTGTCCAACGATGAGTGGATGGTTGATGTTGATATACATTCTGCAGATTGGGAGGATTCAAATGGCTTGTAGATGATTCCGCAACATCTGGTGCAACAGTTTCATTAGCAAACGAGTTAAAGAACGCATTTGGATCAAAATCTGCAGGTGGGGTTACTTCATTGTTCAGAACATCATCAGCTGGTTCAGCATCGTTAGAAGCAGTTTGTTCAACGCTTGTTGTAGAGTCAATCGGTGGTGCTTCTTCAACGATGGTTGTTGTAGCAGTGTATCGGTATTGGAATATGATCGAGTTAAGCGGTGAAACAGCGGATACACACGAGCACGTTCATCAATGTCATCACTAAGCAGTGACAAATAGCTTTTCCATTTGTTGACGAGTAAGTCGGGGCTAGGTTCGGTGATGATGGGTTTGAGGAAGTTTAAGCGGTTGTGACCGGGTTCCAAGTCATATGCTCGAAGCCATTTCGTAAGCTCATCAAAATTTGCATGAATCATTTCCATAACTTTGTTTGGTACGGCGATTCCGATCCGGTAACCTTTAGAATTCTCACGTTATCCAATAAAGACTCCAATATCGACTTTGGCTTTGAGCTTTCCAAAGTCATCACGATCATTATTTGGGTAGCAAAGGATCCAAATACATGAAAGTGTTTGAGATTCGGTTTCATTGTGGATAAGTTCAAAAGGTGTTTTGTTGTGGCGTTTAGTTATCATTGAGCGATTTTGAGTGTAGCATGCAGTTGATACTGACTTGACCCATAAGTAATCTAGAGTTTAGCATTGATTAACATTGTTCTTGCGCTTCCACTAACGTCGGTTCCATCTTTCAACAACTCCGTTTTGTTACGGTGTGCGTGCAATAGATGTTTGATGCTCAATTCCCACTTTCTCATAAAATTTCGAAGAGTTTGATTCACAAATTCGGTTCCTTTATGCATTACGATTTGTCGGACCGTATTCCGTGAGTGAACTTGAATTTTCGTGAGAAAGGTGATGATCATCTGTGAGCTTGATCTTTTCTTCAAAGAAAGTAGACCCAAGTCCATCTTGAGTAGTCATCTACAATTACCAAGATGTAGCGTTTGCCATTAATCTTCGCGCGCATTGGACCACACAAATCCATGTGAAGAAGATGAAGCGCATCTTGAGTCAGTGTTCCACCTTTGAAGGAAAATGAGCACGAGTGCTTTTCCCTTGTTCACAAGCTGAGCAAAGGTGATCTTTAGAATACCAGAATCTCAGGAGACCTTCAACAAGTTTGTATCGAGCAAGGTTGGTTATGGTTTGAAAGTTTAAATGTGAGAGACGTCGGTGCCATAGACAAGATTTTGTTGATGTTGCCTTTGAAAGTAGACAAATGGGAGATGAAGCAATCATGTATTGCATTGAGATTGTGTACAGACTTGAATTGCGAGTGCCAGACATAAGATCGTTTCCTTGTAGATCACGAATGAAACAAGTTTTCTCCCGAAAAGCAACTTCCAAATCTCCATCACGGCCCCACCAACGAAAAGCAGTTGTGACGAGACCCTCCACATAATAAACCCTGCTAATTTCGATGTTTCCATTGATGTAATCTCCATAGCCCATGATAGGCTGCGAAGTGATCATTCCGAATCTGACAGTGCCAATGAACTTTGCAACAAAGTTTGATAACGCTTTAAGATTGCATGTCATGTGTCGGGAACATCCGCTATCAACAATCAAAGGATGATCTCATATCACTGAATTACACACGCATTTGCACGGATGGAATAGAAGTGGATGTGGAACCCGAAGAGTTAGAGGGTTTCGAAGCAGTTATAGTCGAAATACACACATCAATGATTTTAGGCATCCATTTAAATCCTAGTGTATTATGTATCCATTTCTGCCATCTCCAACTAGTCTTTGCTTTAGTCTTAGTGAATGCACTAGGTGGTACTACATTCCTTGGAGGTGATAGTGGAACGACAGGGACATCAATGCATTTGTTAGAATCTAAAGAGGGCGGTTTACCAAGCACAGACTTAGAAGCATTAGTGGGCCTAGAGGTATTCCGTTTCTTAGGATTCCATAAACGAGACAAGATAGCTTTAGCAACACATTTATCATGACAATCAGAAAGCATACTTTTACAACATATAACACAAGAAGCTTCAGACTTAATATCAAAAGTACTTAAAGGTTCAGCATTCGTTACAACACTTTTTCCATTACATTTGTCAGACGCAATATCTAAAGTGGGTGCAACTCGGGTCTTATTCAAAGTCCTAGGGTGTTCTTCTACTTCATCATTCTTTATTGTTCTTTTCTTAGGTCGCAACCTCCTATTCTTCCTTGTATTGCTCCTAGGCTATGAAGTGCGGACGTTGGGAAAAGAGGCAACTATTCCTGTTTCAGTAGAGGGAAGCACATTAGTATCTTGTGTTTTATCAGTAGGCATTCTGGGGTCACGTTTGCTAAGTGTAACAGGTGCAATTTTCTTAATGATGCTAGGCTGAACTTGTTCATATTTTCCTAACATCTCCCTTAACTTAATGATAGTGTGCACCAAATCTTGATTTTCAGAACGAAGATTTCCGGAAAATTTCATGACTTCTTTAGTGTGTGCAAGATAATGATCAAGTTCGTTTGATGCTTCATCACGAGTCTGTTTGAGTAAATCAAGTATGACACCATATTCCTTTTTAACTTTTGCAAGTTCTTGTTCATATTTTGAGATTTGATATTTTAAAGACGCGTTTTGATCATCCAGTTGCTCAAGTTTTGAATTAAAGGTTTTTGCTTGCAACTGAGCGATTTTGTTTTGCCAAACGAGTTCACGAGAATGACAATCTTTTTGACACCATTGAAGACGACGTTTTGCATTTGAAAGTTCGTTTAATATTCGTTCATTTTCAACTTTTAAAGACTCGATCTGATGCACATTATAAGTATTTTCAACAATTTCAACAGAATCAACAGAATCAGCAGAGATATAATCAGATGCATATGGCAAAGAATTCAAGAACACAACATTATGGATATCAGCACATATAACATCTTCCAAGAGTCGATCAACATCTTTTCGTAACATTTTCTTTTAACGGTTTGTATTCAAAATAGATGTTTCTGTTTTCTCGAAAACGATTTTCATCAATCCAAGTTCCTTATGAAATTCCCTTTCCCAATATTATGCACAATTTTTCAAAATTTTAACATGGGGTAAAAGTCTTTTCTGAAAAATATCTCTTTGTTCTCGCGCCTGAGGCGATTGAAAATGTTCAACTTTTATTTAAGAATGAAATTCAATCTCACGTTCTAAAAGTTTGAGGTCAGAAGTGAAAATGTCAAAATATCTGAGAATTTGACGATTTTATGGTTTTGATTTTACTTCACCGAGTGAAGGTAAAGGACCATAAATTTGTGCATAATTTGGTTGGGGAGCAACATTAGAAGACTCGAGGCGTTTTGTGATAATCCCGGGTGTGTTAGAAGAATCACGTGGTGTGTGAAAGTGACCGCTTTTGAATAGTTAAATGGTTTGTTATAAACAACATTTTCTAATTTCGATCGACTCTCGTCTTCGCATCTAATTCCTCTTGACGATGATATTCCACAACACTCATAATGTAATCATCGCTTTATATTACGCACTAGAAACTTGAGATTTGGTTTGAATGCTTTGGTTGAAAGTCGTGGTTTAATCAACAAGATTCGGTCCATATCCATTTGGATTGGGTTTTAAAGTAAACTTTTGAATAGTTGTGATTGACTCACCATGTTTGTAAACAACATTTGAAACTCTTTGAGTTTGTTTTGTGTCGACAATTTCTTCAAGATGGTCATCTATTCGTTTCGTTGAATGCTTTTTGTATGCGAGAACTGTTGTTGACAAGTTAACAACTCGACCTTGGCTTTTGAGTTTCAAAGTAAGAGCGTTAAGTTGTTTTTTATGTTAATGTTTCAGTTGTTCTATTTGAGACAATAAAGCATTCTTCGATGCGGCTAGATCATGAATCTGTCGTTCTGAAGATTTTTCGTTTTGGTGTGATTTAGCAAAAGTGGCTTCAAAACCTTTTTCACGGTTTTCTTGAGTTTTGAAAAAATTGAGTTGCCGTTTTAAGCATTCAATATCCCTGGTTAACAGTGCATTTTTACTATGTAGTTGCTGATTTAATGAACGACATTCATCCATTTGGGATAGATAATCTTTAATTAAGAGATCAACATCCGGACTAGGCAGAAGTTCAGCATGTTCAACGTGCGTCACAACATGATCACTATTCAGATCGTCAAGTATAACCGCGGAGTCAATTTGAGTATCAAAGGTAACCATAAGATCATCTTGATCGTCAAATGTAACTACGGGGTCTAGTTGAGAATCGTCAGAATGAGATGTGGACGACTCATTTTGAACATTCTGAGCCTCGTCGGATTCAGATGTTGGCGGAGATATTAGATCAGAGATGAATATGGTTTGTTCGGGCACTGAGACAAGCCATCGATGTCATACACTGGACTGTGTCACTCATGTGTAGCTCGTGCATATTAGCCATCAACATAATCACGCATTGGCACCGCAAGTCCTCCATATCATCATCCGAGTCTCATACGCCATAAAGCTATGTTCTTTGTCCGTGAGAGTTCCACCGACTTCATCCTTAAGAGCCAAAGTAAAGCCTCCTTGTGATAAGCACCGCCCCTAGTCCTCGGCTTTGGGCATGCATTAGCCAGTGTCCCTTCTCATTACTGATTGTAGCGGCAAGACCATTTATCCCATTCTCGAGCATTACCTGTTCAACCACTTGAGCTCTCTGTTGTGGAGCACCCATGTTATTCCTACCCATAGCATTAAACCCTTGACCACCGCCCATCTGACGACCATAACCACGATTCTGAACTTTAACTCGTCCATTGTTTACAACAGCCTGATTCCTTGTGTTTGATGAGGAACGAATGCGATTGTTGGATTTGTTTGTATAACGGCTAAAAGCTTTAGCAATCATAACAAATCCTTGTTGTAATGCATCGAAAGCATCTGAGTCCTCATTAGCTTCACTGTAAAGTGCTTGATCATTGTTGTTGTTGTATGGAACCAATTGAGTTTGTTGAGATTGTTGCTGTGACGGATCATATGGTGTGATTGTGGCAGTTGGTTGAGTAGCTGGTTGAGGAGGATAACTAGTTTGAGCCCACAAAGCAAGTTGTTGATTATCTGGAAGTGAAGGTGAAACAGTTTGGCCACAGATAACCCTTCCCTTATCAACTTCTTTTTGATGAGGCTTCAAATAGTCGTACAACAATCTGTATGAAGCATGATGAAGATTCTTCGCTTGACGGAGAAAAATGACATACTTCTCCCAATCAGGACCAAGACTACTTAGGAACTTTGTATTGACTGCAATTCTTGGCATGATGATGTTGCGTTTATCCAAATCATTGATGATGTCTGAGAATCGATGATGATAAGACTCTAGTGTCTCTCCAAGTTCAATCATGAAGTGTTCATAAGCCAAGTAAATTTTGGATTCCATATCCTCTTGATTGAGTGCGTGCCTTCCATGAGAAGATGAATATGTTCCCACATTGCTTTTGCGGTCTTTTGAGCATCAACACTTCAAAGAATTGGGTTTGGTAATCCTAAAAGGATATATTGCATTGCTAGCTCATCGACTTCGTAGTGTAGAAGTTCATCACCGAAAAGGTCGATGCGGTTGCAATGTTTGTGAGATCATCTCTTGGTGGAACAACATTTGGATCTCTGGTGTAACGACAATAGGCATCTGAAATGGACCTTCCAAGATAACCTTCTTTAAGAACTTTCCATGTGGCTTCTTTAGATCACAGAACCTAAAGAACCTAATTACCCATTGATCATAGTTGCCGGGAGTGAGCATTGGAGGTCTATCAAGTGATCCTGCCTCATGAATTGATTGCTGGCTACTTAAAGCTTCACACATCTTTACAAACCAAGTCGGTTCCTTCATAGTATTCCTTGATGGATGTTGATTGTAAACATTTGTGTAAGGTTGTACTTGAAGACTAGGTGGTGGTTGAACCATTTGAGGTGGAGTTACTCCTTGTTGTGGATAATGTTGTTGATTAAATTATTGTTGATAAATTTGTTGTTGCTGATTGAATTGTTGATGTTGTGGACTTAGTTGTTGTTGTTGTTGTTGATTATAAGTATAAGGAAAGTAGCTAGAGTATGGTGGTTGTGACATGTTGAAAAATTGTGTTGTTAAATGGATCTTTGTAGTCGAATGAAACGTTGTTGATGAAGTATCCTTAGGCGTAGAAAAAACCAAGTTTAGGCAAAGTAACACTTAGGCGTAAAAACACCAAACTTACGTGTAAAAGCAATAGTTATGCGTAGGATTAGCTTACGCGTAAGAAATGAGAAACACTAATATTAGGCGTAAACAGAAAGTTAGGCATAGAAAGCTTATGCGTAGGATTAGCTTATGCGTAAGACAAGGCTTAGGCGTAAGAAAAATCTTAGGCGTAAAGAGTTCTACGCATAAGTTTGAGCTTATGCGTAAGATTAGGGTTTTGCCCAAAAAATCTTTTACACTATCACAATGTAAAGGATATCCAAAGTCGAAGTGTTTTCAGGCTTATCCAAGCAAGAAAACACTGAGTAAACCACGAAAACTGAAGATCAAACCAAGGATGAGTTACGCATAAGATTAGGGTTTTCTTACGCGTAAAATTTAACCAAAAGTGATTTTTAGCCCAAAATGATTCTAAACCAGATTTTTGTGATGAAACAACTTCAATATCACCAAAATAGCACAAAAGTGTGAAACTTGATGATCCAAAACTTAGATACACCTTATGCGTAGAAATGCTCCCACGAATAAAACCAAGCTTAAAAACAAAGAATAACACGTAAAGTTTGAAACTTTTGGCGTGATAAAGTTTGTAACTCGTGTGTTACGCGTAAGAGCAAAAACCAACTTCAAAACAAAAACCTTTTCACCCAACTATTTGGCGAATGATACCACTGCTAGGTCACCATGTTTGTAACACAAGCATTAATAGAAGAAATAGATGAAGAGGAGGCGGATGAACAAACACACACACACACATGTATGATAATATGTGAAAGGTTATGCGTAAAGTGAATGAGTGAATTGAACAACCAACCCTCAAGTGTGGGTTTACAAGCATTATTTATAGGAAGGAGCTAGGGCAACATGCAAGTTCCCTTCCTTTCCTTTATGGGCTTGGGCCAAGGCTCATGGGCTTTCTACATAAGCCTTGGCATGATTACTAACATAAAAGCTATATTAAGCTAACTATTACATATTAATTACTAACACTTGAATTCTAGTTTAGGAGTGATTCCAACATTCTACCAATTTGTAGAGATCCATTAGATGAATCTCAGTGCCATTTATTAATGGGGGTATGGGACCAGGCATCTCCTTTTTAAGTATTCATTATAAAACCATTTGAAAGCCTCATTAAACTTATCCCTAAACATGTCCCATTCTTGACAGATTACTTGATCATTTTTTAAAAGGTCAAGAAATGCAACATACTCATTGAATGTACTAACTTTAGTTGGATAGAAAACACCTTTAACATAGACATAGTCCCCATTCCTTGGTGTGTTTCCAACTGATGTTGGTTTAGTTGGACATGTATAGGCATGGTGTCCAATTTCTCCACATCTGTGACACTTCTGTGTCAATACATCATTCTTTTCTGTCTTTCCTTCATCACAGTGAGTACTTTCTTCAAGTAACTTGAAATAATCCTCCATGTACTTGTTTTGTCTCATATTCATCTTGTTTTCATCAAAACTGCAGTCTGATGGGTCCTTGAACATATGCACTGGTCTGCACTTGTTGCCTTTGAATATCAGATCCAATCCTTGGGCTTCAAGTTGGTTTGCTGATAGAATATTCAAGGTTACATATGGTGTATATAATACACAAGGTATGTAAATGATCTCTTTCCCAAATATGATATTGATTTCTCCTACTCTATGTATGAACAACAGTTTGTGCATATCTTGCAACTTCTCCACACTGAATTTCTCTTTTAGTTTTCCAAACAGATTTCTGTTTGAGCAAACATGCCTTTCAAGGTGTTTGCTTATGTACGGTCTGTCCCATGTTCCTTCATCGGTGCCATCAACCATGAAATCGGTTGGCGGATGTACACTTCGAGTCTGAGAATCGAGTGTGCTCCTTAGAGATATTTTATGAGTTTGCATTCTCAGAAGTCTTCCCTTTGTGTGGACAATTGCTGGCAATATGTCCCCTTATTCTGCATTCATATCACTTGTATCTCCTATGTTTGATAGAATCATTATGGGACTGTGGAAGTGTATGGTTTTAAACTTCAATCTCTTCTATCTTCTTCCTGAGCATTTCTTTGCAATCTTTTGAGATTTTCCTTATGAAATTTCTAAGTCTAGTATCTCTTTCTCTTCATTTTTCTCTGAATAAACTGGTCTTGCAGTCTTCTCCTCATGGGCCTCCCAGTTTTGCTCTGATGCCAAATATTAGAATGGCCAAGTCCTTTGTTCTACAGTCTTGACCATCTATGTTCAAAGTATGAGTTTGTGTTCACCATTTTGTGTAGGACAAATGTTTGAATGTTCTGAGAAAGTATGTGTGTGCAGAATAGTATGCAAGTGATAGACAAGGAAAAAAATATTGGAGGGAAAGTAACTATATTAACTATAATATTGATGATGTAGTCATTACATGATCCTATATATACTATATGAACAAGCATGATACAAAGGGTTGTGATGGTTCAATAAAACCAAAAGACATGTCCCTTTATCAATAACTGTCTTGTAACTGTATCTAACTAACTTTAGCTGTCATTTCTGACTTATCTAACCATTGTCTAAGGTCTGTTGGCCTATGGCCAAAGCCAAACAAAACTTGCAGCCCATGTTTGATACATACATGGCTGCAAACAAATAAACACTAATAATAATAATTACAATAATATGTAACTAAGGTTTGGGAACAGAAACTAAATTTAATTGATCTTAAATTCCAACATGAATAAACCAACAAAAATTGTAGGTACCTAGTGTAAACAATTATTTATACTTTTTCTAGAATGATCTCGAAGCTATTCTAGATTAAACTTCCTTTACGAATGCAAATATCTTGTCTTTATTTTTGAAAAGTACAACCCCATCTTGCTAAACTTACAACACCTAAATCCAAATATTATTAGATATTTTGAGTGGTTTTTCTATTTAGTTTTTATTTAATCTTCTGTAATTTATATTATTCATTGAATCTGATCGATATTTTATTCATTTTTCCTCTTATTTTTACATGATATACAACTTATGAAAAAAAGGTTTGTTCATGCTCGGATCCAGCACCTTCAAATTCAATTCACTGATTGCCAGCATGTGCTTTCGGTCAGTTTAGAAGAAGAAAAAAAACTATAGGTGTATGCTTCTGGTTTGTTAAGAAGAAGAAAAGAAAAATAAATGTCACCTTAAGTTCACTATTCGTCTACAACTGCCGCTTATGTTATGATTAATAAATGAAAGAAAGTTTTTGATTGCTAGATTGTGATTGGTTCATGAAATTAAAGCAAAAGCATGTTTGATAATACATGGTAGCTACATGGTCACTAGAATAATTAAATATGAAATTTGGGCATGTTGCTGACGTGAAGATGTCTTAAGCTGTAAGGCTGCCCCCAATAAGGAGCCCCAATCCCCCTCATTTTCCCTGCCACGTCAACTTTCTCTCTCCAGCGATCTTCAGGCGATTAGGTGCCCCGATGGGGACCAATTTTTTTTTTTTTTTTTTTTTTTTTTTTAAACATTTTAACACTAAATAAAATTTGATTAAATAATTAAAATGTTACATAAATAAAAGCGATACGAAATAAAAACAATAATATATTAAATATTAAAGCGATTCGAAATACATAAACCATAAATTTAATCTGAATGCTCCCCATGCGAGTCATACGAGGAGTACGAGCCGAAAATCCCTCAAGCGAGCCAAATCTTCCTCGTCTACACCATCGTTTTGTTCTCCGATAGCTCCAATTGATTTTGGTGCGGCGTTGTTCGTTATCTTCCGAACACACCGCCACAACTTGTCGAGAACCTCGCGATCTTTGCGGGCTTGATCTTTCAAAATTTGTCGATCACGACTTTTCGTTCGGGAGTAATGTCGTTGCAACTCTTGTAGTTTTCTCTCATTTGTTCCTTCTCCGCCGCTGGTCAAACAATTCGATGGCGCTTATAATAGCGTTTTTGAGCCTCATCGTCGTTATTGCATTGATTTTGAACGTACACTTGCATATCTTCAACGGAATGGGGGAGACGGCAAGCCATATTAAAACTTGTGTTGAGAAGTATTTTGAGTTTGAATTGTGTGAAATAGATTTGTGGATTGAAGTGTGTTTGTATTGTGTATTTATAAAGGTTAATTTTTTTTAAACCGTTGCATTTAAACGGTAATTTTTTGAATAAAAGCTTTATAACTCGATCGGCCTCGCGACCAACTGGACCAAATGTTTGCTCGATCGACTGCCTCCACAAAAGCAAGATCGGCATGAAATCGATCGCTTGGAGCCTCGATCGATAGACGATTTGCACTACTGCATTCAGCCTAATATTATCGCTACATCTATATTATAATATATAGTAAAGTCCAAAATACATCCTTGTGGTTTGTCCCATGTCTCGCTTTACATCCCTAAACTTTTTTTAGCACAAAACCATCCCTCTGTTAGTAAAGTTGGCACAAAATCATCCCTCTGTTAGTAAAGTCAGTCAATGAGGACTAACGGTGCAAATTATTTCTCCGTTATCTCCTAACGAAAGAGATAATATTTGCATCGTCAGTCCTAAGGACTAACGGTACTGTGGAAAACTAGAAGGGGGGGTTGAATAGTTTTACCAATTTAAAACTTCCTTTTAAATATTTAGATCGACTTATATCAATCTATTTGATTGTTTATGTTGGACGTTGATAGATAGATATATAAACGTGTAATGAAAGATAAAGAGTAAGAAGCACATCACCACGACACAAGTATTTATAGTGGTTTGGCTACAAGGACACCTTCCTTGCCCTACTCCACTCCCCGAGTCACCTACTCGAGAGTTCGTAAACACTACACCAACTCCTTATGGCGGAGAAGCCTTCACAACGTCGCTTAACCTTTTTCCGGTACAAAGCTAAATACCGAGTTCTTTCACACCAAGGCGAACCACACCTAACACAACGTCGCCTACCCTTTATACGGTGCTAGGCTAACCACCGAGTTCTTTTGTAAGATATAACTTTTCACATACACATCAAACCATAACACAAGGTGGCGAATAAGATGGAATTCTAGAGAGAGAAAGTTAGAGGTTTAGGGAACTTAGTGAGAGAAAGTGAAAGATATTATTATGAGCTCCAACTCTCTACCTTGGAAGGTAGAGAGTATTTATAGTCTTACATAATTCGCCACACTACGGGTCATGGATCGGGCATCGATGGGTAAAGACCCGTCCGTCCTCCACGGTGTTACTTAACTAAATTACTACTTAACTTAAAAGAACTACGACTACGAGCTTTCTAACGATTACATATACTTGAGGTGACCGACTCTTTAATACACGGAATTTCTAATTCCTAACAATCTCCCCTAAGGAGGTCACCTCAAACATGTACCAAAATTACATAGAATACAAATAGATATAACATTAACAAGTGATCTAGTATTCTTGATGTAGTCCTTTGCTCTTGAGCTCGTAGTCATTGATTCTTCACATTGCATGTTTGGTTATTCCAAGTGGAGGTCTTTTCTTGATCCACGTGATGATAATTTTGAGCCATCATTTGAGATCATCGACTATCAACAATCTCGAGACATCCATTGTGGTGTTGTGACTTTGGGACCGACATGCTCACATTTTGGATCATGATTTCTTCTCATCGAGTAAGCGGAAGCATTTGTTGAATCATGATATTGGCGCAGCAGTAGCGAAGCTTGGTTTGAAAATATCGAGTCATTGATGCACTAATCATGATTTCTTTTGAGATGAATGTGTTAAGTGAGCATGCGGCTGTGGATTGACCGCTTCATTACGATCATTTATGCAAGCGTCGGGCGTACTGCATACAACAGATTAGCAACAAATCGCACGAAAGTGTCTTTGATCACTTCGTTGAATTGAGGTACACGCCCACGGTTCCCGTTGATCGATACAAGTCTTTTGTGATCGGTGGGATTCCTAAGAATCTCCTTGACGGGGTTTCGCAATGTTCTAGCCGTTCTCAAACCGAACGTCTCAAAGAAGACAACACGGAGTGAGTGAACCGGTAATTTTAAGTCCACCGATTGATGAAAAGAGATTTGAAAAACAATCGTGTATTGCTCAATAGAAATTGTTTTGCAATACAACGAAGGTTTTATTGACAATCAATTATCAATCACAAAAATACCTTTTGGTTTGAAAAATGAGTACACGGTCGATGTGCTAGAGAAAAGAGTTTATTAAGCACAACGACCGGTTTTCAAAGGCATCCGTCAATCCCTAACTCGAACCGGGTTTGATTCAAGAGATTGAATCGCCCCATTGTTTCTTCGGTTGTCACATGGTTAATCTATAAAATAGATTTCACATGCCACCTACCGAGGAGCTTGTTAGATGTTGGCTCGAGGGCTTTCCATCTTCATTGTGAATATGTAAACACATCACTCGGATGTTACGGCAATACCACAAGGATAATCGTGGGACTCAAGATATAATCTCTCTTTCCACATTGTGTGAAGCGAGAGTCTTCATTGAAAGTGTCCTAATGAGATTTATTGATGATCTCGTGGCTCTAGACTCAATTTGTGCATATTTGGATCCCGTGTTGGAGACTAGGGAGAGGTCTCCTACTTCAATATCAACCATCTCTAAGAGAAAGTCGATAGATAATGTCGGTTCCCGTGAGAATGAAACAAGTCCTTTTAAGAGGAACTTGAGTGGTTTGGAAAGTTGAAGTGCGGTGCGTCCTTTGGGTCCATGACGTCTTGTCTTCAATACCGATGTTACCATCGGTAGCATATGAATTGAACCCGGTTTACGCCCTAAGGTTGAATTAATGGAGGCTATTTGTTTTCACCCTATTTTCATTCAATTCTTTTAATTCTTCAACCCTTGATTACTTACCGAGACTTCATGGCTAGAACCTTGTTGGGTTTATTCGATTACTAGCTCGGTCTTAGTCCGCACTCTTCCCTTATCTCATTTTCTCCTTTTATCATCATACCTAAGGACTTCTACACTAACTAGTGGATTGTCCTCGGTAGATCCCTCCGGTTACAGCGGATCATGGGAACCAATACCTAACCTTATCATCCTTATATCACCGTACATAAAGTAAAGTTGGTCGGTCAATTTGGTATTGTTCATCCGCCATTGGATCCAATTGAAAACCATTTGAAAATCAATTCGGATACTTGTGATATATAATCAAAGTATTTTGTACACGAATTGTTTTGATATTTTAGAACGAGAACTCCCCTCAACATGTGCATCAAATATTTGAAGGAAATTTTTGCACACGGAGGCAAGAGAAAGAATTAACTTCTTTGATTACCATTTTCTAAAGATATCAACATCGCTTCCTCAACGGATCAAGTAAATATGGCATTTCGGGAAGGATGAGGTTTCCATAAATTTGCTCCCCTCAATATGTGCCTCGAGGTTTGAAAAGAGTTTTGCACATACTAGAGGAACTGCACATTGGGATAAATGATCATGTTTTAAATCAAAGGTTTTAAGATAGATGCTCCCCTCAACATGTGCATTGAAAAATTGAAATCGTTTGTCACATGTGGGCGGGATAGCATGTACATCCTATTATAACCATTTACCTAATTATCGGTTTAAATCCAATTTAAATCACACATTCTCCCCGATCACAATTATCAAATCATTTGAAATTTGTGATCTCGTATAGATTAAATTGATTTGAAAGCTTTAAGGAGAATTGTGACTTGATTGTGAAAGCGTTTGAGCCGATAAGGATCGGATTTTAAGACTTTAAACTCCATTTATAAAACATGCATGTATATCTTTTGAAAACAATTTTAATGCCAAATAACTTTTTAATTTAATTGAAATCATTCTCCCCTCAATCAAAGACGTAGGTTGTTGATTGAGAGATAAAGATTTTGCAAATAAGTCCCGATGATTATCAAAAATAGAGATTGAGTTATTTTTCAAAGCATTTAGTTTTCAATGAGATAGGGTTTATAGAATCGAGCAAAGGATTTTAAAACATGGTAAAATATGGCTCTGTTCTTTCTTTAAAAGCGGGTTATTGCACGAAAATGACAATAAACCATTTCTCTTTCTCCCAAAAATAATTTTTTTTTTTTTTTTTTTTTTTTTTTAAGAATTCGAACAACATCTAAAGTCCGTGTCATTCTTTGAATGACAACACAAAGACCGTAGATATTATCGAACCGAAAAAACATGACAAAAATGACAATATTTTTTGAAGAATTTTGAATTTTTGATTTTTATGGATTTTGAAAGTTTTATAATTTTCTATTTTGTTTTTCGCATAACTATTTACAAGAGATAGATGAAGATAGACCTTTACTCCTCGTCTTCCTCCTCGAAGGCGTTTGAGAGTTTCGGTTGAAGACTTTTCAAACCAAGGCGTGGAAGAATAAACTCAAAACGTTCTCTTGGAAGAGCTTTGGTGAAGATGTCCGCTAACCGATATTCGGACCTCACAAAATATAGTTCCACCACACCTTTTCCACTTTTCCTCGATGAAATGATGTCGAATGTCGATATGCTTTGCTCTTGAGTGTTGAGCGTTGTTGCATGAGAGAGCAATAGCACTTTATTATCACGATCTGAGAGGATTTTGTTGAATTCAAAGCCATAGTCGGATAATTGAGATCTCATCCATAAGATTTGAGCACAACAAGATGACATGGCTATGTATTCACCTCTGTAGAGGAAATAGAAGTACTCATTTGCTTCTTTGAAGACCACTCACAAGCTTATCACCCAAAAGCGAGCACCTCGGGCGTGCTTGGCGTGTATCTTGACAACTCGCATGATCGGCATCTGCATAGGCCGTTAGTGACATACCGGTGTCCTTGGTACCATAGTCCCATATTGATGGTTCCTTGGAGATACCGAAGACCCGTTTAACCGCTTCAAGGTGCTTTTAGTAGGCTTAGCACGGTATCTAGCACACATGCATCTGAGAGAATAAGATGTCTGGTCTACTAGCGGTGAGATACATCGGGATCCAATCATACTCCTATATTTCGTTTGGTCAATCATGATCCACGAGAGGTCCTCATCTAGTTTGGTTCGGTCAATCATGGGGTGTCAACGGTCACTTGAATCAAATCCAAATTTCTTTAAAATCTCATTGCATATTTAGATTGATTTATGAAAATGCCTCCGGACTTTGAGAAATTTGTAATCCCAAGAAAATGACATTTGTCCCATCATTGACATTTGAAACTTTGAACTCATTTCATTTGAAAACGATCACATTCCATTGGGTCGGTCGAGGCAAAAATAATATCATCAACATAAATTTGAACATGAATCAAATGTTTGCACGACTTCTGGTGAACAATGTAGGATCAATTGCTCCTTTGATGAATCCGGTTGATAGAAGAAACTTAGACGATGTATCATACCATGCCCTTGGAGCTTGCTTTAAACCGTAAAGAGCCTTCTTCAAGCGGTAAACGTGAGTAGGATGCTCTTGATTCACAAATCCTTCCGGTTGGGCGGCGTGAGCGACTTCTTTAAGATCTCCGTTTAGAAATGCCGTCTTTACATCCATCGATAAACCACCATGTTCTTGCTAGCGAGCGCGAAAGATTCGATGGCCTCGATTCGAGCAAGCTGGAGCAAAAGATTCTTCAAAGTCTATACCCTCCTCTTGACGATATCCTTTAGCAACTAATCGAGCCTTGTTCTTCAACACATCACCATGCTCATCAAGTTTTACTTTGAAGATCCATTTTAGAGCTATAATCATAGCACGATCTGGGCGGTACTAACTCCCATACATCAAGTCGATCAAACTCATGAATTTCATCTTGCATAGCATTGAACCATATCTTCATTCATAGCGGTTTAACATCTTTTGGTTCGATCTTAGATAATATGGAGTTGAAGAAGCACCATAAGGCATCGGTTGCGAGTTGCTTCGGGTTGATCTGAGACGGGAGGGATTACCAATGATGTTGTCTAATGGATGATCGTGAGTCCATTTTACGAGGTGTTCATGTGGCATTTGTTGAGGCCGAGGTAGTGAGTCGATGTCTCACGAAGAAGATGGTTCTGGCGATGATTCGGGAGTAGCAAATATGTTTTCAAATGGAGCATCTTGAGGAGTCGCAAAGGATTAACTTCATCATTGATGCGAAACATTTCCATGATGTACATTTGAAGAATGATGATTTGTTGATGAGGCGAAGGATCGGCGACGGTGCTTCTTGACTTACGATATTGAAACCGATGGATTGACTTCATTCATCGGAATCGAGCATCCTCTGTTGTAGGGATCGACACCTCATTAGTAGTAGACTCATACAGATTCATCAAACATTGGATCAAACAATTTCTTTACATCATCTTGATGGAGGTACATATGGTGTTTCTTGAGAGGAGTTTGGAACAAGGGAAGAACCAATAGGATTGTTATGAAGTGCGGGTCTGAGTGGAGTGTCCGGAGCCATTTGACCGGTCGACTCATCAAGCGTAGCGTGAATTGTTTCCATGATATTTCGGGTTCTTTTGTTGTAGATTCGGTATCCCTTTTGTTTGGTGCATATCCTACAAATACTCCAATGTCGACTTTAGCCCTAAGTTTGCCCAAGTCTTGACCTTCATTAGTTGGATAACACAAGGCACCAAATACACGAAGGAAAGATAGATTAGGTTTTCTGTTGTGGACAAGTTCATATGGAGTTTTTCCATGAATGGTGTGAATCGAGGAGCGATTTTGTGTGTAACATGCGGTGGCAATTGCTTGACCCGGAGAAACATTGGAACCTTTGAGTAAATCAACATTGTTCTAGCAGCTTCAACAAGAGTACGATTTCGTCTTTCAACTACACCGTTACATTGAGGGGTTCGTGGAACACTTCTTTGATGGTGATTCCAATGCTTTCATAGAATTCACTAAGTTGTTTGTTGACAAACTCGGTTCCATTATACATTACGATAATTACGGCGGTTTTGTTTAGTCTAACTGCAATGTTTGATGAGTTTGATGATGATATCGGAGTTTCATCCTTTGTCCTTAAGAACTTGACCCGGTGAATCTAGAATAATCATCAACCACAACTAACACATATTTCTTCCCAAAGATATTACGCACCCTCATTGGTCCACATAAATCCATATGAATCATATGAAGAACTTACGTGACGAGTTAGTAGGTTTGGGTTTATGGGCATACTTCTTGCTTTTCCCAATTGACATCTTGAACAAAGATGATCCTTTTCATACTTTAGTCTAGGTAGACCTACAACTAAGTCCTTTACGGAGAGATCGTTGATGGTGCCGAAGTTCAAGTGATTGAGACAGCGATGCCATAACCATGACTTTGTTTTAGAAGCCTTTGATAACAAGCAGTTGGTGAAGCTCTCATCATGTCATCGATAGAGATAGTGTAAAGGTTTGAGCCACGAGTTCCTTTCAGCAGTTCCTTTCCATTAAGATCTCTAACAAAGCGGTATGTTTTACGAAGGCTACTTCTAGATCGAATCACGAATTGACCAACAGAGAATGAGTTATGACCTAAACCTTCCACATAATACACTCGGAGATGACACTATCCCCAACAACATAATCTCCATAACCCATAATAGCACCGAAATGATCATTACCAAATCTAACGATCCGATGAATTTGCTCACGAAGTTCATGAGCGTGACCGTCTCCAAATCATATGCTTGGAACGACTGAGTCCGGTACCACGAGCGATTTGAGCGATCTGCGGTTGAACACAGACAAGAATGGATAGCGGATATTTGGGATCCCCATGCAAGAATGGGTTCCATTTGGTTAGTAGCAGCAGTTGGACCACCCACATCGAAATAGAAGCATTCATATCGAGACGGTGAAGTAGTGGACTCATTGTGAATAGATGCAATACTAGTGTCGTATTAGTCCTATTTACGATGTGACCACTTCTTAAGGAATAGTTCTACGGTGGGGCATCCATTTTCTAGTGGGCATTATCGATTAGACTTATGACCAACGGTATCCAATAAAAGCCTATTCTGCTTGAATGTTCTTCCCTGGGTTTCCATTGTTTTCTAACTCTTTTTCGCTTTTGCCTTTTAGCCTTTTAGCATGACTAATAGCATTAACAACATTAAGCGGACAATTAACATCATTAGGCGAACATTAACATCACATTCAAGATTAGAAAGCGATTCAAGCAATCATCGATTACAAGGTTTGCAAGTAGCATCGAATTGAATTAATTACGATGCGCCTATGGCTAATACTAGAATCAACACGATTCGTTTATTCGATTCAAACTTAAGGTTCCTAGATTGTTCTTCTACTCTCTTCCAAAGCACATTCTTAGCTTGAGAGGTCCTATCATTCCTTGTATTGTCTTGAGACTTTGACTGCTCCCTTTAATGTCACCGATTACTCTGTAGAGGAATGGGAACATTAGTTTGTTTTACTACTCTTTGCACCACTGTTTAGATGTCTTTGGGATCGAACTACATGCGGGTGCACTCGGGTTCACTTTCTTAACATTAGAGTCGAGATTAGTACTCTAGGAGGCACATTTGAGTTCACTTTCCTAGTATTGATGGATCTAAAATCAAACTACTCACCGGTGCACTACTCCTCACATTCAAACTATTGGGAATCGAGTGCATGTCATGTTTACTCACCGTGCACTACTCCTCACATTCAAACCATTGGGAATCGAGTGCATGTCATGTTTGGCCTTAGGCATTGAGCATGGAATCAAGGGTTAACTCTCTCACCTAATGTCTTTGGGCATATAGTGATCAAACATTCTAAGATTTCTTGAGATCGTTTGGCATATAAGCATGCATGTCCAATTGCATTATCATGAGGTTTCTCTAGCTTATCCTCTTCAACAATCTCACGCAGCATTCTAAGCAATCCTTAAGGGATGAGAAATATGTTTGAATGGCAAGTTTGTTGTTCCTTAGGTGAGGGGACATATGTCACGAGATAAAGTAGATTTATTACGAGTGAACCTTAGATACAACATTCTCCGCATTGATCATTGGCATTTTCCCTTTTACCTGACTCTTCAGATTCTCAATTTCCTTTTGCAATGAAGTTATTTGTTCGTTGTTTTTGTTACGAGTGACTTTAATTGATTCAAACAACTCATTGAAATGACGTTTAACCTTTTCATTCTCTTCTAGGAAACTTTCGTTTTCCTTTTGTAAAGCATTTACTAGGTTTTGAAGATGAAACGTTTGAGAATTATGAGAATCTAGAGAAGGAGGCATTTGGGAACCTGTCATATTGTTCGTTTGACCCTTTAATTGAGAGATTTGGACTTTCAACTTTCCGATCGTGTTACATCGAGCATGAATCTGTTCATCTCGTTTGTTTATTTGAAAAGCGCATCAAACTCGGAACATCGAAGATGTCTTGAAATTTGAAGTTTTGACATTTTCTTTGAGATGTTGATATTTTAGTTGTAGATTAAAATACTCAACTTCTAGTTTAGAAAATGTTTAACCAAATTGTCATGATCATCCAGCTCAATTTTCTCATTAAGTTTAGAATTAGTTTTTCAAGCTCAATGACACGATCATGGGAGACTTTCGGGGCCACAGATAGTTCATGAAATTTGGAAGCATTAATAGAGCAATTTGAAGCGATGAAAAAGACATCTTGAGCAACACATTCGATAATAAGATTCTCATTCAATGTATGCGGTTCTTCCTCTCGATCTCATTATATTTTAATGCACGCTCATAATCACTAATTTCAACTATTATTGCATCAAATTCCTTTTCCATTCCCTTAATGTCGGTTTCTATCCCTTTTAAGACTCTCAAAGTGTTCCTTTAAAAGTTTAAAGAAGGGCATGACCTCGGTTAAATAACATTCTTTCATTTGTTCAAAACCCTTTCTCCTTGATAATGCCGATGGGTGTGATCCTTTTCTTGCAAGTTTTCTCAAAATCAACAAATAGTTGAAAAATAACGTATTGGCTAATTAAGATATTGCTTTTAGTGGCAATTGTTCTAGGAACAAGATGCATTGGTGTGTTAGGAGGATACACGGTAGCTTTAGGCATTTTCCAAAGGGAGGATTTGTTTCTACAATATTTTCGACTTTACCTTATCTAAATCCATTTTCGAAGACTTGTTCGGAGTCAACAAAGTCACGAGGCTTAAACTTGTTTAATGCAATCCGGTTTTCCTTCCTATAATCATGAGGAGTGATATTTATGTTCTTCTCTTTGCATTTGGGGTCATCTAGTTTTTTGTTCATCCTTTCCCTAGTGACTTCATCTGATTTCTTATCTTCCTCAGTGCACTCAACGCAACTAGGTTTCTGCCTAGGCTTAAGAATTTCATTACCATCATAAATCACCTTTTGAGTATTTCTAGCCTTTTTGATTACCTCTGGATTTGGTTCCTCAACAAGGGGAATGCTATGCTTATCGCTTAAGACACGATGTTTGGTGACCATGTGAGCAGTCTGAATGGTGTTTCCTTGTATGTACAACTTGTTTTCAAGTTTGTTTTTCAAATTTTTCAGATTAGAAAAATCTCTCAAGAGCTTTGATTCTTTTGCATTAAATTCTTGCTTAAGCATTTTCACGTTTTCTTGAAGTTCTTGTTTTGCTTAGTGCTTTTAGAAAGTTTTTCTTGCAAAGAATTTAATTCTTGTTTCAATACTTCTTCTCTAAAATTACTTTTTCTAATTCTTTATCGTGCTTGGTCGTCCATTTCACGCTCACGAGTGGTCAACTCAAATTTTGCACGTTGTTCATAAATGGCAACACGTTCCTTATAGGCATTTAGTTCGAGATAATGGAATCATCGGGAGCACATGCGGTGAATTCATCAAAAACATAGTCATTGTTGATCGCAGAAGATGCATCACTAGGTACAACTTCACTTTCACTTTGTTTCACATATTGATCATATGGGACAATATTGACATTACCGTATTTTCAATATTTGATTCAAAAGTTTCGGTTGGTTGTACTTTGTCATGCATCTGTTGCACATCAACATCATCATATAGCTTTAATACCTCGAGAGATGAGTTTGTCCTTTGATGGGCGACTTGTGGTGAAGAAGTGACCTTGGGAGACACCATGGGAGAGATGCTAGCCATAAATATTGTGTGTGCGATGGGTCCATCATCCACATCAGTCGTAAGCATCGCGATCACCGACTTGAAAGGCATTTTGATGATTGTGACCTATCTCACAGATGAATTTGCTCATCTACATCTCGCATCATAGGTCTTGGCATTGCCTTGACAAGAGCAATGATTCCTCTTCATTCAAAGTAGCACCATTGTCACGAGCTTGAGCCAAGAACATCTTATCTCGAAGTATTCGGCATTTTGTGGGCGCTTTGGAGATGTGCGGTTCCTTGCAAAGTGTCCTCACCACCACGTTAAAGCATTTGATTGGCTTAACTTGACCTTGGTTACCATTTCTTCCTCGATTACGGTTTCCAACATAACCTCTCCCAGCTCCACCTCTCCCCGATCATCTTGTCTTTCTGAATGGTTGCACCACGATCCTTCCATCTTTAACGGTGGCTTGATTATGTGGGTTAGATGCGATTCGTAGGTTGTTGTTGGTTTGTGGGAGAGTTCATGTTTTGACTAATGAGTAGAGCTAGTTGACTAACGATGTTATCCACGCGTGCATCGGCATCGACTTGTTTGAGCGAGGATCGGGGATGAGTTTGTGATTACCATTACCCAGGGAATGACTTGTGATGCTTTGGTTGTGATTCCAATGTTTGAGTAGAAAATTTGTTGAGTCATTAGGCGAACTTGTCTCACCACAGTTGGTTTTGAGCGATTGAGAATCAACTTTTCAAACATAGCATGTCTCTCATTACGAAGGAGGAAGGCATAGAGTTGCTCATAGTTTGTATGCTTCAATCCTTTAGTGAGTTTCACGGATGTGACAAACTTGTGCCATTCGGGATTCATGTTGTTCACAAACTTTGAGTTCAAGCAATGTTAGGCATAGTCATCTTGATGTTCCTCATGTCATTCACTAACTTATGAAATCTCACATAGTACTCATAGACACTCTCATCTGGTTTCATCTTGAAGTGCTCAAATTCATCATAGAGTTGGGATTCCTGTCCTCCATAGTTAATTACGAACACGAGAGAAGCATCTTAACGTTATCCCAAACGACCTTTGCATCGGTGTTATGATTGATCGACTTGTAGATGTCTTTAGGAAGACCTTGAAGAACAATGTTTGAAGCCACGATGTGCGCATCGAATCTCTTTTCTCCTCATTATCAAGCTCATTGTACATCTTAGGTCCATCCATTCCGTGAGCAGTGTACCATCTTCATTAGTATCAAGTATGTCTCTAGTCGTTTCAACCCGATATGGTCCTTCATCAATGGATTTGAGAATGTTTACACCATTTTCCTTTCCAAGGCAATACAATCGATTCGTTGAGCCCAAGAATCGTAGTCGATTCTGTCAAGCATTGGTGGGCGAGTATCTGAGCCACCGCTTGAACATCCTCGACAATGATGGAGATGACGGTGGGAACATTGGGAATGTTGGTAGACATGTTAACAGTTATCACGGGATTTTATAACTCTATGATTAAGCCGGAAATAGATTCTTTCACGGATTTTACTAAATCAAGAGAAACCGTAAACAATCACTCGAGTTGCTAGATGATAAAGTGCTAACTCGCTACCAAATAATGCACTAAGTCGCTAGAAATAAGTGCACTAAGTCGCTAACCCTTAACTCGCTACACGTCTAATTCGCTAGAATCCCAAGTCGCCAATGGAAGAGCAAGTCGCTAAGTAGTAACTCGCTCTGGACTAAGTCGCTAGCCAAATTTGTGCGATGATTAGCTACACAAGTCGCTAGATATGCAAGTCGCTAAAGAGCAACTCGCTCGGACTAATTCGCTACCACAAGTCGCTAACCGTAGTGGGGATTCCACTACTTGTACTTTAACTCGCTAGCTCTAACTCGCTAGCTTTTATAACTGTAAGTCGCTACCAAGAAAAACAAGTCCGAGAGCTAATTCGCTAACTTGAAAAACCAAATAACCTTCACTTTTCAATCCAAAAACAACCCAACCAAGATGATTCAAGCTTACCAAATGAAAACCTAAACACTTTTGATGATTCTAAACATAAAAGTACCAACAAAATTCAAACTTTAACACAAGAAATCAACCAAATGATGCAAAAACCACTAAACTTTTTCAAACTCAAAACCACCTAAAACCACTATAAATCCAAAGATGTGCAAGATATGATCTAACCATGGCTCGATACCAATTGTAAGATATAACTTTTCACATACACATCAAACCATAACACAAGGTGGCGAATAAGATGGAATTCTAGAGAGAAGTTAGAGGTTTAGGGAACTTAGTGAGAGAAAGTGAAAGATATTATTATGAGCTCCAACTCTCTACCTTGGAAGGTAGAGTATTTATAGTCTTACATAATTACCACACTACGGGTGTGGATCGGGCATACAGGTGGGTAAAGACCCGTCCAGTCCTCCACGGTGTTACTTAACTAAATTACTACTTAACTTAAAAGAACTACGACTACGAGCTTTCTAACGATTACATATACTTGAGGTGACCGACTCTTTAATACCTGGAATTTCTAATTCCTAACATCTTTCACACCTTAGGAGAACTAATCCTTCACAACGTCGCCTACCCTTTATTAGGTACTAGGCTAAGCACCTAGTTCTTTCACACCTTAGGTGAACTACACCTTCACGACACAACACCTAATCTCAAGGAGATCTACTCCTTGTTACAACACCATCAAGGATATCACCATCCTTGTATATAAACAAATACATATATGTATAACGATGCACCTCATCGATTATACGACCTAGGCATTCTTCTCAAATGCTACTTGATTTGATTCTTTGGCATCCTTCACTAATGCCTTTGACACAATGCTTGGCACCCTTCACTAATGCCTTCGTCTTGACCCCTTTAGCATCCTTCACTAATGCTTTGACACGGATGATGAGCACCTTTCACTAATGCTTTCATCTTGACACTTTCGGCATTCTTCACTAATGCCTTCAACCCAACATCTATGGAGAAAGGAAGAACTATCAACAAGATAACCTTAGTAGTCTTGATGATGACGAAACATGGCAACTCATGGACTTTGAGCTTGCGTCTTCAAGAGGTGGTGATCTTTCCTTAAAGAGGAACCTAGTAGATCACACAAAACAAAAGACAAACTACATAGATCACTTAGATCCGAGGTTAGAGGTTAGAATACTTTGGGAAGTATATGTAAAAGCACACATAGAGAGGAAGAAATGGCTCTCTATTTATAGAGGTAATTCTCTTCTTTCCCGGATCCCATCGATCGGTGCTAAGCAACAAGTCTAAAAGACTAAAACCGCTCAAACACTAATGCAATTAAGATCCGAGGAGTACAATGTTTCCCGGTCGTTATGTCCCAAATGAGCTATGCAATGATTTATCAAGCGTCGATGATCGAGAAGTTTGAACGGAAAAGGGATATTGATTATGATTATAACTACGGAATAAGCCAACAAATAACAACGGCTTAAATGCAAATTAAAGAAAATTAAAAAGATAAAACCTATTAAATAAACGCTATCACTATATTAAAGTGATGAACGTTTAAAACCTAAAACGTATGTTTAAATTAAAATCTACGCGACGTACAAAATAAAAAGTGAAACTAAAGCAGTATTAACCCTAAAAATATGAAAATGATATTTTTACAATCCTAATGATATAAGAAACTTTTTAGAAAAAGAAAACTATTTTTATCACTAATTATCTAATTATTATTAATTAAAAACTAATTTTAACTATTTAATAATTAACCAAAATGCAAGAAATTAGGAAACAAAGCTAGAAAAATAAAATTATGAAATGGAAAAGTCTAAAATATCAAACTAGAATTTTCAAAACTATTTTTGTATTTTTCGATTATTTTCTATTTTCTATGAATTTTAAACTATTAAAACTAATTAAATTACTAAAATTACCAAATAAACTATGAAAAATCTAGAAAATTACTTTTTCACTTCTTATATTTATCTAAACTTAATAAAATTGAAAATTATTTTTGGAACCTTTTCGAATTTTTATATTAAAAGCTAATTAAAAATGATTAAAAACTAAGTTAAATTAAGAAAAATAGCAAATGAAGACCAAAAATTATGAAAACTTCAGGAAAATTCTAAAATTATATTATGAATCTATGAAAATGAAAAATCAACAGGTTATGTGTAAGATTAATGAGTCGCTATGAAACTATTATATGATTAAAATTTAGAAAATAAGCTAATAAGCTACTATTGAAACCAAGCAGAATCTGAAGCTAGAGAATACCAAAATAAGCTATAAGCAACTATTTCTAACTAATCCTAACAAGCTAAACCCTCGGATCAATCCAATAAGCTAGCAAGATTCAATCAACAGTGGTTTAGGACACTTGTTTGGGACAAAGCACAAGCTCAAATTATAAGCTAATCACAAAATCACTTAAGCAGTCTTAAAGACCACTGCCAACTACACTTGTACCAAATACTAAACCTAAACTCTCTGATTTGAAGCTTATTTGAACCAAACAAGATCGCTGATTCACACTTATGTGTGAGCAGATGAATCAAGCTAAAGTTTTAGCTTGTTTGAAGCTTAATTGACCAAATCGGTTGAAACAAAAGTGAATATCGAATTAGACCGGTTGAAATTGTTAATTCCAAAATCTCGGACTCTTAAACTCGAGAATGATTCGAAAATGAATCACAAAGTTTGTCTTAAAGCGCTTTTAACAGATTTTGACTTTTAAAGAACACACTCGAACTTTGACTAATTTGAGATTAATTCCAATCTCATGAACTTATTAAGATGTTTTAACACCGATTATGATGACAAAGAGCTATATCAACTAGATTCAAACCAATTTGCAACTTATTGATCCTCACGATTATGATGATTCATTCACAAGATCGGTTTCAAATGATTCTTGACTTTTAAAGTGTGACTGCTAAACTAAATGACCTCAAATGACCTCAAAACACTATCTAAACATATAACAACTACTAACCACTGATCTATAAGCTTTAACCACAGATATAACAGTTGATCCAAACACTCTATATGCTACTGTTTTTGATTCAATAAGCAGATATTGATCAAAGCAAACTAAACAAACATGAATCAGCAATCAAACAGTAACAATTACAGCTAAAGAACAGATTCAATCACAGATCTAATTATCAGAAACAGATTATGAACTTACAACATGTCCATAGCCACTGTGGCTAGCCAAATATGAAACAAGTACTTCTAACCTATATAATCCAACCCAAATAGCTACTATTCAACCCCATTCCAAGCCTGCATTGACCCATATCCATTCTGCTTCAATTTTGTACCCGCGTTGACTTTTGTTGA
Source organism: Chrysanthemum lavandulifolium (assembly GCA_022545495.1). Classification (NCBI taxonomy): domain Eukaryota; kingdom Viridiplantae; phylum Streptophyta; class Magnoliopsida; order Asterales; family Asteraceae; genus Chrysanthemum; species Chrysanthemum lavandulifolium. The sequence continues at coordinate 224,149,184 of CM040243.1, read as the reverse complement.
CCAGTTTCAATTTTTGTTCCAATCTTAAACACAAGCTTATGAAAAGCTATTATAAGCTAACATAAGCTTGTTTCAACTTATGAAGAAGCTTATTGAAGCTTGGGGTTCAAGTTTAGATTTTGCAAATTCAACAGTTAAGCATAAAAATGGAAGCGCACTTGAACCGAAATTGATGCTTAAATTAAGTTTGAAATACACTTGAGTAGCTAAATTGAGTACAAATAAACTTTAAAACATAAGTGAAAACTAGTCAAGATACTACAAGCTTAAGAGCGACATACATATTTTAAAAACTAAAACTAACTATCATCTCCTTGCTTCTCTTGCCCTTTTATACACCCAGTATCCTTCTCTCCTTTCGAAAAGATCCCACCAATAAAAACAACCATAGGATCACCAAATTGATCCTAGCCATTCAAGTATTTTTGGCGCCAAATTATTTTTAACTGCTTGTGAGGTTGAGTGAGAGATTGGAGGTGCATTAAATGTACCTTGGCTCTTTGTGTTTGGAGGGGGGGGAGGGGTGATGATGGTGGAGTGTTATCAGATGGGTTGCAGGATTGTGATGATGAAGAAAGGGTAACCCGTGAAGAGGGAGGGAAAGGGGTGAGTCAAAGGGGTTTGACGGGTTATTAAATAAAGGGGTCCAATGGCGGGGTTCAAAAGCATATGGCGGGGGTCCAATTGCATTTGTATGACTAGTCCAAATGGTAGGAAAGGTTCTAAATATCATAGGGACTCAATTGTAATTTACGAAACGGGAGGGCCACTACGCCAATTATGCAAAGATGCTTGAGGGCTGAAATTGCCAAGTGTCAATAGTACAAGGACCAAAGTTGCCATTTTCACATTTTCCGTGGACCATATCGCCAATTTTGAAAGTTGAAGGACCAATTTGTAATTTTCTCAAAACTTTTACATTTTCCACCAAAGGACCAAATTTGACAAGTTATGATTTAAAAGGACCTTTGATGATTTTTCTTTTGAAATTTTGACTCGGGGACTATTTTTGACAATTTTTGAAACTTGGGGACTAAAGCGCAATTTTGCAATTTTGATATGTTTTCATCGATTTTGATATTTTGTATTTAAAACACATAAAACAACGATTTGTGATATTTTGATCATTTTGATGTGTTTACGAGTGTTTTCGGATTTTGCGGTTTATATTGTACAAAATGATGAGTATTTACACACTCATCAATCCCCACATCGAGATATTGCTAGTCCCTAGCAATGATTTGAAAAACATAATGGATTTTAAACTCTTTACCAAAAGCCATTACTTACGGAGTAGCCAAATGTTTGATTCAAGTAAGAACCATGGTACACCGATAACCATGTGATTTTGAGCAAACCACCGACTTTCAACGGTTTGATTTTGTCTTTACGAGCCGTACCCTTACGGACTAGCCAACTCTTAGATAAATTATCAATATTATCTTTGGTGAGTGATTACCAATTATGGATTTTCCTTGCCTTTACCACAAGCCATAATCTTGCGGGCTAGCCAACTCTTCACTTTTTAGGATATGGTGGTGAGAACCATACAATTTTGGGCAAATTGCAAGCCATATAAGCGGTTTGATATATCTTTACCAAGAGCCGTTTGCTCTGGATTAGCCAATCCTTTTGTCTTCTGAGACATGGTGGATGATAACCAAATGAGAAAGTGTAGAACACTTACTCAAAAAAAAAATTTTTGGCCAAAAGCGGGGATTAGGCGGTATATTTACATGATAAAATTCGTGAGAATCCCCCACACTAGAGAGGAATATTGCCCTCAATATTCAAAGTACCGCGGTTATGCGAAACAAAGACGTGAAAGGAAATATTAAGGCCATTATTAAGAAAGATGATTTTTTTTTTTTTTTTTTTTTTTTTGAAACATGTGGGCAACCCCCACACTAGGGTGGTAGAAAGAGGTGAGAAGGCAAATATGGGTGAAAACCCATATGGCATGCTCTTGTTTTTGATTACCGAGTCGCTAGCTTGACTCGATCCCGCATTCATTGGTTCATGGGGAAAGTTTGAAGATCCAGGACAACCATGGATGGAATGTCCTCTCCAAAATAATGCTTCACTCGATGACCATTTACTTTAAAATTAGGACCATCGGGTTGAGATAACTCAATGGTACCATAAGGATACACCTTAGCGATAGTAAATGGACGGACCGGTAGGGACTTGAGCTTTCAGAAAATCTTCAATCTTGAGTTGAAAAGAAGGACTCGATCACCAACGTTAAAAGCGCGGTTTTGATTTTAAGTCATGAATCTTCTTTGTCTTTTGTTTATAGATCAAAGAGTTCTCGTAAGCTTGATCACGGAGTTCATTTAATTCATTCATTTGAACTTTCCGATGATCACCGGTGATCTGAATATCAAAGTTAGCATGCTTCAAGGCCCAAGATGCCTTGTGCTCGAGCTCAATCGGAAGATGACATGCCTTCCGTACACCGGCTTGTATGGAGTGCACCCGATGGGTGTTTTGTAAAATATCACGAAAGGCCCAGTCGTCATCTAACCTATCCGACCAAGAGGCACGGTTTTCACCAACCGTCCTCTCAAGAATTCTTTGATCCCCGGTTAGAAACTTCCACTTGCCCACTTGTTTGGGGTGAGTGCAGATGAAGTGCGGTGAGTTACACCATACTTTTGCATGACTCTTGCAAATTGGTCATTGCAATCGTACCACGATCACGATGATGGCTCGTGGGTTCCAAACCTAGCAAATAAGGATTTCAAGAATTTCACAACAACTCGGGCATCGTTGGTGGGTAAAGCCTTAGCTTCAACCCATTTTGACAAGTAGTCAACGACCACGAGTATGTACTTATTTCCGTGAGAAGAAGGAAATGGCCCCATAAAGTCAATGCCCCGGATGTCAAAATCTCACACACTTGAATGGCGTTTTGCGGCATTTCATTCCTTTGTGAGATATTCCGTGGCGTTGACAAGCGTCACGGTTTTGAACAATTCATGGGCATCCTTGTAGATTGTGGGCCAATAGAATCCGGAATCAAACACCTTCTTGGCGGTGTAGTTGGGGCTATGATGTCCCCAGTGGGTCGAATGGCAAGCTTTGAGAATATCAATAGCTTCACGACCATACACACATCGCCGGATGACTTGATCCGCACAGATTTTAAACAAGTAGGGTCGTCCCGAAATAATGTTTCACATCTTTGAAGAATTTATTTTTGTTGGGACGACATCCCTTTCACCACAAAGTTACCCGCATGGTAATTTGCAAAGTCGGCAAACCATGGGGTGAAGAATCTCCACGAAAAGAAACCACATTGAGTGTTTCGAGAGGAAATGTTTCATTTATTTCCTTTTCTCAAACACATTTTGGTGAGGTTCTCTAATCGGGAAAGGTGGTCGTGACGGGTTCTCGGCTCCTTTTTATCACGAATGATGATATCAAATTCTTGTAGGAGGAGAACCCAGCGAGCAATCTCGGCTTTGCATCTTGTTTTGCAAAGAGATATTTGAGTCTTAGAGTGATCCGTATACACCACGCATTTGGTCAATATGAGATATGGCGAAACTTCTCAAACGCATATACCACCGCTAATAATTCTTTTCCGTAGTGGTGTAATGGGTCCGAGCTTGATCATAGTTTTGCTCGCGTGGTGGATTGGTGGAAATGTTTGGTTTCGTTGCCCCAAGACCGCACCGATTGCAAAGTCACTTGCATCGCACATGAGCTCGAAGGGTAAGTCGATCGGGCAACTAGAATGGGTGCTTCCGTAAGCTTTTCTTAAGTGTCTCAAAAGCTTGATGCACTCGGAGAAAAGATGAAAGGAGCATCTTTTCGAGAAGATGGGTCATAGGTAGGGCGATTTTAGAAATCTTGAATAAATCTGCGATAAAACCCGGCATGACCTAGAAAACTCTAACACCTTTGGCGGTGGTAGGATGAGGCGGTTTAGCAATGACATCAACTTTGCTCTATCAACCTCAATCCCATTCTTAGAAATCTTATGGCCGAGGACAATGCCCTCTTTGACCATAAAGTGGCTCTTCTCCCGGTTTAGACATAGATTGGTGTCTTCACACCTTTTAAGCATTTTGTCTAAGTGGGAGACAAATCTGAAATGAGTCCCCAATGACCGAGAAGTCATCCATAAACACCTCCATGGTTTCCGATCATGTCGTGGAAAATTGCCATCATACATCGTTGGAGCGTGCGGGAGCATTGCATAAGCCAAAAGGCATCGTCTATAGGCAAGCGTCCGTATGGGCGGTAAATGTAGTTTTCTCTTGATCCAGCGGATCAATGGGGATCTGAAAGTAACCCGAGAAACCATCAAGGAAACAATAGTATTCGTTCCTGCTAATCTCTCAATCATCGGTCCATGAAGGGTGAGGAAAATGGTCTTCTGGTGGCTTCATTTAACTTACGATAGTCAATACACACACGCCATCCGTAACCAATCGAGTCGGAATCAACTCATTTTCTTCATTCGTGACAACGATAATGCCACCCTTTTTGGAGCATATGAATCGGGCTAACCCAAGGACTATCGAGATCGGGTAAATCAAACCGGCATCAAGAAGTTTGAGAACCTCTTGTTTGATAACCTCGTGAATCTTAGGATTCACCTTCTCGACTTTGAATTCTTGGCTTGAAGTCATCCTCCATTAAGATTTTGTGAGTACAAAACTCGGGGTTGATACCCTTTATATCGGAGAGTTTCCAAGCAATTGCTTGCTTGTGTGACTTCAAGACCTTTATGAGGCGGTTTCTCCTCCTCGGTTAAGTCTTTAGCAATTATGACGGGTAATTTATCATCACCCTCCAAGAATGCATACTCAAGATGAGGAGGTAGGTCCTTAAGTTCAACCTCGGAAATTCATCGGTGGAAGATTGCACCGATTTGATTTCCTCAATTGAGATTTCTTCGGAGGGTGAAGGTAATGGATCTTCATTGAGCAATTGCTCAAGATAGAGAATATCCCCTCCGAATCATACACACCATCAATTCGGTGAATTGATTCATCGATAACTAGAAACTCATCGATCTCTTCGGAAGGAAGTCGCCTCCTCAAACGGGTGAGAGGGGAAGAGTCGGCAATGATAGGTTGAGAAGATGTGGTGGAATTGGAATTTCCACCCACGAATTATGAAGATAACCAAGAAACTCTTGAGTACTCCTCACGAAGCAATGTCAATTAAATCGACTCGATTAATTGATTCGATATCATAATTTGAGGAGTACCTCGAAGTCGATCGAGGTTAAAGGTATGACTTCATTACCCACACGGAGAGTGATCTCTTGCTCAAACACATCGATAAGAGCACGGCCCGTCCTCAAGAATCCCGCCCAACAATGAGGGAACTCGAGGATCGACATCGAAATCAACGACCACAAAGTCGGTGGGAAGTGGAACTTTCCTACTTTGACAAATACATCCTCGGCGATGCCAAGAGGACTTGAGATAGATCGATCGCAAGCTCAAGAGTCATGCGGTGGGAATAAGTTCGGAAGAGACGGTTTCTTCCACCGAGTACGGCATCAGTTGATGCTTGCACCAAGATCGGCAAGGGCAAAGCATTCAATCATCCGGAAAAACACAAGGAAGAAGAAATTTTCCGGGATCTCCAAGCTTCTGGGAAGCTTTTCAACAGAAGCTATTGAACAATTTTCATTCAAAGGCGTCTTAGCCATTTCAAACAACTTTTCTTTGTTGCTCGACATATGTTTTAGAGTAGATGCGAACTTGGGCATTAACATGATGGCATCCATGAAGCTTATGTCAAAATGAAGCTCTTGGAAAATCGAAAGAATTTTTCCATCGATGACTAGCTTTCTCGCGAGCTTTGCTCATGTAACCGTGAGGGTAAGGAATAGAAGTTTTGGATTTAGGGTCACAAACGGAGGTTCAAAACAACTCAGGGCTTGGGTTTGGGGACAACACGAGGATGGACATTGTTGGCACTTCCGTTATTAGTAGGAAGTTCCTTGTCCTTCGTCGCCTCGGGTTCGCTTTCCACTACCTTCGGAGAGAGGAAGAAGAGGTAGTAGGAACAATGGGTCCGAATAAAAGCACCACTTGGGTTGTGATCGCCTTTGCATCGCCCCTCGGATTAGCGATCGTGTTGCTAGGTAGAGTACACAGGCAGGGTCGATCATTTAAAGACTTCTTGATCTCGTAAATCTGGTGACCAACAACCGATTCATTTCTTCACAGGATTTCATGAATTGTTTCAACGACTCATCGGATGATGGGCGGTTGGAACAATGGCTTGATTTTGCACGGGAAATTAAGCCTCTATTGTTAGGATTAGGGCCTTGATTTTGAAAATTCCTGGATTATTTCCATGAACATACCACAGGTTGAAATTTCCACGACACAGGTTTCTATTGTAATTTCCTTGATGTTGGAAATTTTGATTTTGATTCGAAAACCGTTGTTTGGATTGAAATGACCTTGGTTTTGATAACCTTGGTTTGAGTCTGCTTTGATTCGATTACGGTTTTGATTTTGATTGAAACCGGAGGTCGGTAGTAGTGGTTGGGACGGTGGTTGGTCTATAGGAGCACGATATTGATTGCCTCCTTGATTAGACATCCGCCCACAAGATTGGCTTCAAAGGGTTCTTGTCGGTGGCCATACGGTTATAGTAAGCATGGGGCCACCACAGTAACACGAACTTCCACTTTCTTAACTTCACGGAGGTGAAGTTTGTGGAAAAGACTTTCTTCGATTGGAAAGAACCAAAGCTTGAATAGCTTCCGTGAGTTTATCAATCTTAGCATCGGTGCTAGGTGACTCACGGGCGATGAAGAAGAAGAAGGACCAACAACGACTTGGGAAACAACCGCTTGCTTCGTGCGGTCACGGACCTTGGACTTGTTTTCGATTATCGCTAAAGCTTCTTTGACAGTTTTGCTAAGGAAATTTCCTCCAGCGGAGGAATTGAGAGAATCTTGATCGATTGACTCACTCCATTGTAGAAAGTGTCGAGTTGCATCAACTCGGAGAAACCGTGGTGAGGACATTTGCGAAGCAATTCCTTGAAAGCGATCCCACGATTCATCAAGGATTCATCAAACTTACGAGTGAACTTGATGATTTCATTTTAAGACTCGTGGTCTTGGAAGGTGGATAGAATTCATTCACAAATTTCTTCACGGATCTTCCCATGTCTCAATAGGCGGGGGTTGTTTTCAAGCCAAATCCGGGCTTGCCCTCAAGAGAAAATGGGAATGTAAGAAGCTTAACGACATCGGTAGGGACATTCTTATACTTGATGGTAGATGCGATCTTGTTAAACCATCTTATATGAGCATGAGGATCATCCGCTCAAAACCGAAGAATTGATTAGAGGTTACAAGATTGATAACCGGTCTTGAGTTCAAAGTTTTCACCACGATGGGTGGCACAACGATAACATCTCCATACCCGTCGATGGGTGCACGGAGAAGCTCACGCATAGAATCTCATCCGCCATGACAGTGAGTAGTGTGAGCAGTCCGGATCTCGGATCCGATGATGGAGCGAGAAGTCTGAGCACGCCTTCTTGGAATCTTGACAAGCTCACGAAATGGGCTTACGGATCTAGAAGGCGAGTGCGCATACACTAAAATTAACTCTCGGGAATTCGAGTTAATGAGAGAAATGGAATTATGAAAATTTTCGGATGAGAATGAGAATTATGAAGGCGTTTTGTAAAAATCAAGGTGAGAAGAATCTTTATGGGTTTTACGGTTACGAAGCGTCGATGTCACAACAAAATCAATTAACACAAAATCGAGGCAAAACAACGATGAACTTAACCAATAATCCAAGATGAATGGCTTCTTTGAAAAGGTACACCAATCACAATGGACACAAAGGCAAGTTTTAAATCTTTAGTTCGGGAACTTATTATGGTCGCACCCCAGTTAGGTAGTGCCTTTGCCTTGGTTTTCGGTGGTAATCTTTTAAGTTGTTAATTATTAGAGAAAACAGCGATTCTTTTGTATTTTTATTTTTGATACATATATAGAAACAAAAGAAAAATATTTTTGTGTTTTATACGTTTTCTTTGTTTTTGGGTTTTGGATTTTTATAAAGATATGGATATATATATATACGAGATGGATGATATAAACAATGAGTGAGGATTCAAACAACTAATCTGCTAAAGCGGAGATAAATCAACCTGACTCCCGGCGGGCGCCAAAATTTGATCGGTGCTAAGCAACAAGTCTAAAGACTAAAACTGCTCAAACACTAATGCAATTAAGATCCGAGGAGTACAATGTTTCCCAGGTCGTTATGTCCCAAATGAGCTATGCAATGATTTATCAAGCGTCTGATGATCGAGAAGTTTGAGCGGAAGGGATATTGATTATGATTATAACTACGGAATAAGCCAACAAATAACAACGGCTTAAATGCAAATTAAAGAAAATTAAAAGATAAAACCTATTAAATAAACGCTATCACTATATTAAAGTGATGAGCGTTTAAAACCTAAAACGTATGTTTAAATTAAAATCTCGTGGTACAAAATAAAAAGTGAAACTAAAGCGTTATTAACCCTAAAAATATGAAAATGATATTTTACAATCCTAATGATATAAGAAACTTTTAGAAAAAGAAAACTATTTTTATCACTAATTATCTAATTATTATTAATTAAAACTAATTTTAACTATTTAATAATTAACCAAAATGCAAGAAATTAGGAAACAAAGCTAGAAAAATAAAATTATGAAATGGAAAAGTCTAAAATATCAAACTAGAATTTTCAAAACTATTTTTGTATTTTTTCGATTATTTTCTATTTTCTATGAATTTTAAACTATTAAAAACTAATTAAATTACTAAAATTACCAAATAAACTATGAAAAATCTAGAAAATTACTTTTTCACTTCTTATATTTATCTAAACTTAATAAAATTGAAAAATTATTTTTGGAACCTTTTACGAATTTTTATATTAAAAGCTAATTAAAATGATTAAAAACTAAGTTAAATTAAGAAAAATAGCAAATGAAGACCAAAAATTATGAAAACTTCAGGAAAATTCTAAAATTATATTATGAATCTATGAAAATGAAAAATCAATAGGTTATGTGTAAGATTAATGAGTGCTATGAAACTATTATATGATTAAAATTAGGAAAATAAGCTAATAAGCTACTATTGAAACCAAGCAGAATCTGAAGCTAGAGAATACCAAAATAAGCTATAAGCAACTATTTCTAACTAATCCTAACAAGCTAAACCCTCAGATCAATCCAATAAGCTAGCTTCTTATTCAATCAACAGTGGTTTAGGACCATTGTTTGGGACAAAGCTTCAAGCTCAAATTATAAGCTAATCACAAAATCACTTAAGCGGTCTTAAAGACCACCGCCAACTACACTTGTACCAAATACTAAACCTAAACTCTCGATTTGAAGCTTATTTGAACCAAACAAGATCGCTGATTCACACTTATGTGTGAGCAGGACAAATCAAGCTAAAGTTTTAGCTTGTTTGAAGCTTAATTGACCGTCGGTTGAAACAAAAGTGAATATCGAAATTAGACCGGTTGAAATTGTTAATTCCAAAATCTCGACTCTTAAACTCAGTAATGATTCGAAAATGAATCACAAAGTTTGTCTTAAAAGCGCTTTTATGATTTTGACTTTTAAAGAACACACTCGAACTTTGACTAATTTGAGATTAATTCCAATCTCATGAACTTATTAAGATGTTTTAACACTGATTATGATGACAAAGAGCTATATCAACTAGATTCAAACCAATTTGCAACTTATTGATCCTACTGATTATGACATATTCATTCACAAGATCAGTTTCAAATGATTCTTGACTTTTAAAGTGTGACTGCTAAACTAAATGACCTCAAATGACCTCAAAACACTATCTAAACATATAACAACTACTAACCATCGATCTATAAGCTTTAACCACGATATATAGAGTTGATCCAAACACTCTATATACTCTGTTTTTGATTCAATAAGCGAGATATTGATCAAAGCAAACTAAACAAACATGAATCGACAATCAAGCGGTAACAATTACGGCTAAAGAGCAGATTCAATCACGATCTAATTATCGAAGCAGTTATGAACTTACAACATGTCCATAGCCACTGTGGCTAGCCAAATATGAAACAAGTACTTAACCTATATAATCCAACCCAAATAGCTACTATTCAACCCCATTCCAAGCTGCATTGACCCGTATCCATTACGCTTCAATTTTGTACCGCGTTGACTTTTGTTGACCGGTTTCAATTTTGTTCCAATCTTAAACACAAGCTTATGAAAAGCTATTATAAGCTAACATAAGCTTGTTTCAACTATGAAGAAGCTTATTGAAGCTTGGGGTTCAAGTTTAGATTTTGCAAATTCAACAGTTAAGCATAAAATGGAAGCGCACTTGAGCGAAATTGATGCTTAAATTAAGTTTGAAATACACTTGAGTAGCTAAATTGAGTACAAATAAACTTTAAAACATAAGTGAAAACTAGTCAAGATACTACAAGCTTAAGAGCGACATACATATTTTAAAAACTAAAACTAACTATCATCTCCTTGCTTCTCTTGCCCTTTTATACACCCAGTATCCTTCTCTCCTTTACGAAAGATCCCACCAATAAATCGACCATAGGATCACCGAAATTGATCCTAGCCATTCAAGTATTTTTGGCGCCAAATTATTTTTAGCGCTTGTGAGGTTGAGTGAGAGATTGGAGGTGCATTAAATGTACCTTGGCTCTTTGTGTTTGGAGGAATAGGGGTGATGATGGTGGAGTGTTATCGAGATGGGTTGCGAGTTGTGATGATGAAGAAAGGGTAACCCGTGAAGAGGAGGAAAGGGGTGAGTCAAAGGGGTTTGACTGGTTATTAAATAAAAGGGGGTCCAATGGCAGGGTTCAAAAAGCATATGGCAGGGGTCCAATTGCATTGTGACTAGTCCAAATGGTAGGAAAGGTTCTAAATATCATAGGGACTCAATTGTAATTTACGAAAACCAGAGGCCACTACGCCAATTATGCAAAGATGCTTCAGGGGCTGAAATTGCCAAGTGTCAATAGTACAAGGACCAAAGTTGCCATTTTCACATTTTCCAGGGACCATATCTGCCAATTTTGAAAGTTGAAGGACCAATTTGTAATTTTCTCAAAACTTTTTACATTTTCCACCAAAGGACCAAATTTGACAAGTTATGATTTAAAAGGACCTTTGATGATTTTTCTTTTGAAATTTTGACTCGGGGACTATTTTGACAATTTTGAAACTTGGGGACTAAAGCGCAATTTTGCAATTTTGATATGTTTTTCATCGATTTTGATATTTTGTATTTAAAACACATAAAACAACGATTTGTGATATTTTGATCATTTTGATGTGTTTCTGAGTGTTTTCAGATGATTTTGCAGTTTATATTGTACAAAAATGATGAGTATTTACACACTCATCACCCACGGATCCCTTCCACTTGGGATCCGGCTAGCACAAAGCCAGGGATTCGTGGTCCGCTCCTCTTTGCCCATGGGTATTTTTGGTTATGGGTCATGGGTCATGGGTTATGGGTTGATCAATGGTTTTCTTTCTAGATACAATGAACTTGGTTAAGTGGTATATATAAAACCATGGGTTATGGGTCAAAACCATTTGCTAGTATTTACCCATTTAGTATACTTGTATTTACCCAATTTAGCATACACTTAGTTTTTACCCATTTTAGTATACTTAGTTTAAGTATATGTTTAACCCAATATGTAAACACTAGTTGTTGTACATATGTATCTAAATCATAAAATCACTTATACTTGTTTTAGTGTTTTATGTGAAAGCGTAAGTGTGTTAGAAAACTATTAACTCAAACTATTTACGTACTCTATTAGTTTCGTTAAAATGATTTTATATTTGTTATCGACAAAACATTAGAAGATCGTAAAATATAAATAAACGTTTTCACGGCTTATTTGTATTAACAGGTACAATTTATTTTCAAAAATAAATTAAAAGGGGGCCACCACCAACACCACCACCGCCGCCACCTACCACAACCATCATCGCCACCACCTCCACCGCTGCCATCACCAACACCCACTGCCACCACCACCCACCTCCATCGCCGCTGACCTGACCACCACCACCACTCCACCTGCCCCCATCATCCGCCGCCACCACCACCACCCACCTCCATCGCCGCCACCCAACATCGTGACGGTGATGGTGGGGGTGGGTGGTGGTGATGCCAGTGGTGGCGATGGAGGTGGCGTGGTTGTGGTGGGTGGTGGCGGTTAAGGTGGGTGGTGGTGGCGGTGGGTGGTGGTGATGGCAGTGGTGAAGGTGGTGGCGGTGGCGGTGGTGGTTGTGGTGGGTGGCGGTGGTATTGGGTGGTGGCGGGTGGCAGTGATGGTGGTAGTTGCCCCATTTTAATTTTATTTTCAAAATTTTTTTGCACCGTTAGTCCTTAGGACTGACGATGCAAATATTATCTCTTTCGTTAGGAGATAACGGAGAAATAATTTGCACCGTTAGTCGTCATTGACTGACTTTACTAACAGAGGGATGATTTTGTACCAACTTTACTAACGGATGGATGGTTTTGTGCCAAAAAAAAAGTTTAGGGATGTAAAGCGAGACACGGGACAAACCACAGGGATGTATTTTGGACTTTACTCTATAAAATGGTTTGATTGTTTTGATGATTTTATTATTTTGTCATAGTTTATGGTGTAGTTAGCTTGGTTAGTAAGTTTTAGTTTTAGTTTTGGTAAATGCCATAAAATAACAACCTACTTTCTTGATTTTACGAGTTGAAACACTTACTTTTTTATTACCTTACTTTACCTGCGTACTTTCAAATTTTGATCTGACTTCACTCATATGACTAAAATAAACTTGCATCGGTTTCTTATGTTTTCGACGGTTTTTTACACGTTTTCGTTCGTTTTAGCACGTTTTCGTCCGTTTTTGCACGATGTCGTCCGTTTTACGTTTTAAATCGATTTTATGCGTTTCGCCCGTTTTGCGATTTTGTCCGTTTTATCGTTATCTTCCGTTTTTGCGTTTCGTCCTTTTTACGTTTTAAATCTGTTTTGCGTTTTCGTTTGTCTTTGCACCTTTTAAATCTGCTTTTAAACGTTTTTTGTTTTACGTTTTAGTCCTTATTTGCATGTTTTCGTCCGTTTTAAGCGTTTCCATCCGTGTTGCGTTTCGTCCGTTTTACGTTTTCTTTGTTTTACGTATAAAACCGTTGTTACATGTTTTCGTCCATTTTATACGTGTAAAAGCGACTTTTATATGTGTAAAATGAGCGAAAATGTGTAAAACGGTTTAAATCGTGCAAAAATAGAGGAAAACATGTAAAAGCAGGCGAAAATGGACGAGAAATTGTAAAACGGTTTTATACGTAAAACTAAACGAAAACTTGTAAAACGGTTTTATCTGAGCAAAATTGAACATGCAAAATGTGTATTTTATCGTGTAAACGAATGAAAACATGCAAAAGCGGTTTTATCGAGCAAAATTGAACATGCAAAAGGTGCAAATTAGGCGAAAAGGTGCAAAAGCGGACGAAAATGTGCAAAAGCAGACAAAAGCGTGCAAAACAACAAAAGCGGACGATATGTGCAAAACCGGACGATATGTGCAAAAATAGACTAAAGCGTGCAAAAGCAGGACAAAAATGCAAAACAAACAAAAGCGTGTAAAAATAGAAGAAAGCGGGTAAAAGCGGTTTTATCGTGCAAAACATGTAAAATGCATGAAAGCGTGCAAAGCGGACGAAAATGTGCAAAAGCAGATTTAAACGCAAAAGCGGATGAAACCGTGTAAAAGCGGATGAAACGTCCAAAATGGGCGAAGTGTGTAAAAGCAGGATGAAAACGTAAAAGCGGACTAAAACATGTAAAAGCAGGCGTAAGCGTTCAAAAGCGGAAGAAAACGTGTAAATCGGTTTTAACCGTGCAAAATAGACAAAACGTGTAAAAGCGGACGGCGTGTAAAACCGATGAAACGTGTAAAACCGATGAAAGCGTAAGAAAACTAAATTTTAAGTTATTTGATAACGGTAGTTAGTGAAAAGGGCTAACGATGCAAGTTTATTTTAGTCATATGGGTGAAGTCGGATCAAAATTTGAAAATACGTTGGTGAAGTAAGGTAATAAAATAGTAAGTGTTTCAACTCGGCAAATTGGAGAAAGTAGGTTGTTATTTTATGGCGTTTACCCTTTTAGTTTCGTATAGGTATTGATTGATATTTCGTATAGGTATTGATATTGGTATCAGTATTGAATTGGAAATTGGTTTTGTGTTGGTGATGATGGTGCAATAATCATAACCCAATTAAGTCTTGAGTAGTTATATGTTACGTCTTGGCATAAACAACATGTTTTGCATCCGTCTGGTTTTGCTATGGTTCTGTATTTGGTTATGCTTGGTTATGCCTGGCACATATGTGTATGATTTCATTTGGTTTTGTTTGCTTCTGCATCTGTATGAATTTTACCTTGCGTCCGGTTCTAATATGGTTCTCTATCTGTCTGGTTATATCTGCATCAATCTGCCCTGTTAGCATCTGTCTGCCTGAATCTTCTCTTCATCTGCTTTGTTTGCCTGCATGTGCCTGCCTGAATCTGCTCTTCATCTACTTTTGGCTAATTTTTTCTGTCTAAATCTTCATCTTCATAATTATGTTGCTCTACTCTGAATTTAGTTTTGCAATAACTTTGGCCGTATGTTTGAGACTTGACTATTGTCGCCTTATTACAGTTTGGATTACATAGGATTGAGACTACTTTTAGCATCAATTTGCACTATGATACTCCGTTTTTTTGTTTTGTTTTTCAATTTTAGTTTATCTATTGTTTGACAAACTCACAATGTCTACCGCTTGACATTACGAGTTTGAAAGGAGGTGTTAGTTTAATAAGGCCCATTTGGCTCGTAGTGATTTAGGCCCGTTTAGGCATTTAGCATTTAGGTTTTCCTATGTTTAGTAGTTATTTAATCTTCCGTAATGTACATTGTCAATTAAAATGATCAATATAATGTTCATTTTTCCTTTCGATTTCTACACATCTAAGAAAATCATTGCTAGCGTAAAAAACTTGTCTTTTATTTAACGCTTTATAAACATTTACTTCACCATGCACTACATTTAGAGCTCCATTCACATACTTAGGTGTTAAGGTTGGTGGTTTGAATCTCGGGTTACAACATGGCGAAATATAGTTCGAAAGATTATGCCTCACCTTTCTAAATGGAAATTGAAAACACTCTCTATTGTTGGTCATCTAACTCTTTTATAAGCGGTTCTTGGATCGACTCCTATTTGTCAAATTTCCATTTTCGAGGTTCTAATGGAAGTTCTAAAAAAATTAGAAGCTATTTGAAGTCATTTATTCAATGGTGGGGACTTTCAAGTAAAGAAATCGTCATGGGCTAGATGAGATTACGTGTTAGCTTCCAAATATAAAGGTGGTTTAGGCGTTTCTAGTATTTTGTTGCTCTAAATCGTGCTCTAATGTTTAAGTGGATTTGGAGGTTTAAAACTCAACATTCCATGCGGGATCGGTTTATAAAATCAGTTTACGGAGATCATGGTTACATCGATCCATCTTCAAAATCTTCTCGTTCATCTGCTTGGCTGGATATAGTTCGGAAAGTTCATCGTCTAAATCTCAAAGGAATAGATCTACTTGCTAATTGTGTGAAAAAGATGGGTAATAGGGTTGCTACTATTTTTTGGGATGATCTTTGGATGGGACTTGCCATTGAAAATTCAATACCCAAGATTGTATGCTTCGAAAACTATTTAAGAAATCTCGGTTGAAGAGAATATTGGCCATCAAAATATATCTCATTTGTTTAGAAGTCTTCCTACGGGGGGCGTAGTAGGAGCTCAGATTCAAGTTTTATCTTCCAGATTATTAGATGTTGTTTTGCCTCAAGAACGAGATAGATGGGTTTGGTGGTTGATGGGTAATGGGGTATTTTGCGTCGGTTCGAAAGTTTTGAATGATCAAAGATTACCTATGGTTTTGAGCCAACACGATGGGTAAAGTCTATTCCGATAAAAATAAATATCTTTGCTTGAAAAGTTAGTTTGGATAAACTTCTTACAAGGTTTAATCTTTTAGTTTTGGTAAATTGTCTACAAGGTTTAATCTTTCTATTTGTGGGATGGACATAAATAGTATATTTCTCCCATTTGTGGGGTTCAAGCAGAAACTACAGACCATCTATTTTTCTCTTATACCATGGTTTTAGCTCTTCTTTGAAAGGTAACTCAATGCTGGAGTATTGGTGTGACAACTCGTATTTTTCAGGTTAATACTTGGCTATAAACTCAAAATATTTTACTTTGAACGAATGATATTTATCTTTAACATATAACCGTTAGGTTAAATCGCGTACGATGAAAAACAACCTTAAACATAAACTAGCACTAGACTAAGTTTAATATACGTCAAGTAAGTACCTTATGACTTTTCTAATTCTATACATTTGGTATTACGAGTTTTTAAGTAAAACGCCTACATCTTGCCTTATGTCACATGCATGCATGCGATAACCAACCCGACCCACCACCTTTACATATTATACATATATATATACATAATATATATGTATAATATGTAATCCATTTCCCCACCCCCTCCCCCACGTCCAGCCACCACACAAACTCCACCATAACACCACTTTGTTTTCTAGTTTAACCAACTTCTTACACAATACTACCTCATCCTTTTTCTAGCCAACCCTTACACATTTGTCTGTTGCCTAACCAACCTCTTACACCCTTACACCCTTTGTTCTTTTTCCAATATTTAACACATACTTTGTTACATTACCTTGATGCTCTTCCAAGTTACCATATTGTTGTGTTATAAAGAGAGTGTCCTAGTACATATTTCACATACAACAACACAAAAATCTCTCCTCTCTATCGCTCTCTCTAATAAACCACGACGACAAGGGATAGAAGAAGAGGTATTTTTGGTTCTTAGTAGCTATGGTTAAATTAGGTTTAAGTATTGGTTTGAAGAACTAAGGTTTTGGAGTCATAAACTTGGGTTCTTTGTGTTCTTGTGCTCTAATATCCATCAAATATTTGTAAGAACTTCTCATAATCATTTCTTACTCCATTTCACTCATACTTGTTTATATGTCGCCTCTATATGCTTTGTAGTGATGAAAGTGTTTTAAATTTGTTTTAGAAAACCCTAATTTAGACAGATTTATATACTTGGCGCAATAGAAAACCACATTAGGCATTTATTGGGAAAAATCCTTGAACCATAGTCATATATATGTCTTAGGCAGTTCTCCATCGAATTTCATAATTTTTGGAATTTGTTTAGTATTTTTAGCAATCCACGCAAAACTATTTGCCAAAACCGACTAAAAATTGAGTGCTGAATTTGAAACGTAGTTATCACCATCTTAGGAGTACTTTGGTAAATCAAGCCTTTTGAACTTTTTGTAGTTAATTCCTTAACCTAAATGTATCAAGTTGAATCGAGTCGTGAGTTTAAGTAACGAAGGAGATCGACCCGGAAGTGGGTAATGTTTCTTTGGAATTTAATAGCTTTGATACCCATGCACATTTTTGATTTTCTGAAATAAATGGTGTAAAACTAAGACAAGTGATGTACATTTTGGAAAGTAGACTCAAAACGGTCAACTTAGGCTTTTGAACCGCTTGATTTTGATAACATCAAATAGTCTAAATATTTTAGTATCAATTTCCCCTAGTTATGCTCATAGTTGATGTAATTTTATATGAATATATACTCTTATTACTCTATATTTTATTTCAGGGTATAAATGAGCATTGAAACAAAGAAACGCGGATTTGAAATGAAAACTCATGAAGTTACACTTGAACTTCTTTGGATAGAAGGGAGTTACAGGCGTAAGCACAACGTTCAACTTCGCCGTAACTATGGAAGTCAAATGAAGACTAAAGTCAACGCACACAATGTTTTGGCGTAACTCCATCAACTAGGTTACGTCGTAGATATCCAAAGACTTAGCCAAATTAAGTGTTCATGAAGGTTGCGCCGTAACCATAACAAATGGGTTACAACGTGACATACAAAGAAAATGTTAACGAGAGTTTTGTGGCGTAACTTTATCATCAAAGTTACGCGCAACTATTTACAAGAGATGAAGATGTCCAGTAATAAAGGGACTTACGGTGTAACCATTTACTTAAAGTTACACCATAAGTTAGTTGAGCCTATAAATACAAGCCCTAATTCTGCATTTTCATCATCATTCTCTCCACAACACCACAAGTGACGAATTAGTGCTCATCCAAGGACGAAATCCTCCAGTTCTAGAAGACATGAGATAATGACATAACCGGATATGGTACAGTTAGGTTGCCACATTTACTTTGGAAATCGGGTGTGATTTTGTTAAGGTTACTAATGCTCATGGCTACAAGTGAGAATGGAAGATCAAATACATACAGAGATGAAAGACCGGATACATTAGTTTGGTTGCCAATAGAGGAAAAATGATTAGTTGGTGTGGTACAAGTAAGTTTATAATATTTTTTAGATCTCTTTCATATTATTCTCTTTCTAAATAATATATTTGTATTTTGGAATTGTCATCCAAAATTAGCAAGTTGCTTTATTTTTGTTTTATAATTTAATAGCCTTTCTAAAGAATATGGCACATACCAAATTGTAGTTTCTATTAGAAAACTAGCAACCTTTTATAGATAGCATTATTAGTTTGTATCTGAGTTCACGGGCCATATAACCTTTAATTTAAAATTTAAGGGTAATAGTGACATGAATTTTCCTTCAACGATGAGTGTCATCTCTTCTAAAGCGCTTAACCTACGATAACAATATACTCGATCTTGCCAAAGCGGGACACGTTTATACATACGGAAATAGACCGACGAAAAGATAACATAGGTAATAAGTCTTTATACAAGCATCCCGCCGCGAAACGCGTGCTAAAAACCTCGTTTAATAACATATATAAGACTCTATGTTACAATTGGTGTTACGAATCCATAAAAACGTACATTTTACAAGATGCTCGGTGACAAAACAGGCATTTTCAGTTCATCGTATATTTTATTGATTGTTAGAAGGTTGAGAAAAAAAGGAAGAGTCGACAAATCTATGATTGTGGTGTTGTGGGAAAGAGTGTGGAAAAAGTGATTTTGGTTTTGAATGATAGAGATAGTTTTCTTCTATAATTGGATTTAATAAAAGTGAATAATGCTATTTATGGAAGAAAATTGATGCCTAAAAACATACATAATTTATTCATTATTTGACACATGTATAATGTTAATATAAATAATGTCTAAAAATGTTATATATATTTTTTGTATTTATAACATTTTGATAATAACAAAACATAAAACATTTTATGTAAAAGTTAACGTAAACAAGTTTTTATTCGTAAATCTTCATTTCGACTTAAATCACTAAAGGTATGAACTATGAACATCAAACTTGATGTAAGAAATGGTTTTCATACAAAATGTGACAAAACATTTCTACACAAAATAATTAGACAAAGTATTTCTAATTTTATAAAATCTTTTATAGTTTTATTCAAAATCTGGTCTACCCCTCCCCCCCAAAAAAAAAAAAAAAAAAAAAAAAAAACCTTCACCAAATTTTAACTTCCCTACTAAAAGACAAAAGAGGCGTCGACGTACTGCTAATTATGGACGGTACCCTTAAATAATTAAGGGTACCATCAGATTTAAGGGTACCGTCGGTCCTTTGGAGCTCGAAAGTTTTGCCTAAAAATTGTGGATCATTTAACACACTTCTTTGGAATGACTTTTCTATTCTCTCCTAATACTTCTCTATCCTATTTCTTTGATCATTAACTAGTTTGAATTATTCATTTAATCCAAACTTCATTACATCCAAAGTGTAAGATAAAAACACTTGTACTCATCAAGATACTAAGTATCAGTATAGTTAGTACATTAGTAATATTAGTTACTTCCTTGTTATATTCTAGCATACATCAAGTCCATAATTTTCATTCTTGTGTAGTTGTGAGATCTGGTAGATCGAGTCGATCGTGTAGATCGTGTATCTTGTGTATATTGTGTAGTTTGTGTTAATAGTGTGTTGATCGAGTAGATCGTGTAGTTTGTGTTGATTATGTGAAGATCGGGTAGATTGGGCTAGTATTTTAGTCCATAAAATACACATGTGTGAGATTGGTTCTAGCTAGATTAGAGCTCGACATTTAACTTAGTGTCTGCCATTGGTGTAAGAAACGTTGCATGGTTTTCTCCACCTGAATGGAGCATGTTGACATACTGAAGTGAACTCTCGAGTTGGATACTCGGAGAGTGGAGTAGGGCGAAAAGAAGCTTCGTTACCAAACCACTATAAATCCCAGCGTCGCTTGGTTTGATCCTTCTAACTCTTTACTATTATCTTGCATTTTATACTTTGTAGTTATTATTGGTTATTACTTATTGTATTGTATTTATTTATTGTGTTCATATTGTCATTGTTTGTTCTAACGTAAATTTGAATCGAAAGTTTTTGAAAACACACTTTTAATACGTTAAAACAGTAAAACTATTTATCCTCTCCTTCTAGATTTCAACATATAATATATTTTCTTTCTCCAAATTTCTATCAATCAATTTTTCATATCAACAAATCAAATCATTAGGCATAAAAATAGGCTTGCTAATTAGGCATAACAATCATTTTTCTTAATAAAATAAAGTGATAGGTTTTTTTTGGGTAAATTGCAAAAAATGTCCATTTGGTAAGTTATTTTTGCCCCATAAGTACCTCAAAAATTAGAAAAAGCGAATAATGTCCTTGGTGTTCACACTTTGGTGCAATTTATGTCATTTTCATTGACGACCGTTAAAAAACCATGTTAGTCATGGTCAAACGACATGCGAAATGACTAATTACCCTCGTCTTCTTCCCACAATTACTTTCTTTTGAATTTGCAATTATTTTGTAATCTCACCACCACCCTCTACCACCGCAAGAGGGGCGGATTTATGTGTTAGCTAGGTGTGGCACGTCCCACATACGATTTAAGCCGACAAAGTGTAAATTTTTATAAAAAATTGTTAGTTTTTTGATTGTGTTTGACATAAAAGTGTACGAAAATAAGCAAGAATGCGTAGGAAAATGTGCTCTTTTTGCATTTCTTTTGGATTTTTAAGAAGAAAAAATAAGATACATAGATGAGGTTCTTAGAAAGAAGATGAATAGTATTCTTTTAATACGTTACTACTTTGTCCTTTACTTACGAATCCTCTTTTTAGATATAGAAGGGTAATTAATCTAAGATTAAAAGCTTTTAACCTATTTTTTACCCCCAATATATATACCGTTTTTTTTCCCTCATTCATCACTCTGTTTCTCACACACTTTTCACACACTTTTCTCTGTGTGGATTTCCCTCCATAAACGATTACCGTCAATCATAATAACCAGGTCAACCACCACATCCTCCACCGTCATCACCGTACAACCACCGTCATCTCCGTCACGTCCTGCACTTTATCCCACCGGTAATTTTTCAATTCTTCATTATTTTCTTCAATTCTTCATTATCTTCTTCAATTTCGTAATTATCTTCTTTAATTTTGCAGAATGGAGATCATTGATCTTAATGAAGTTCCTGTTGGAGAAGATTCAATTGATTTAGATGTTTCGAGTTCAATTTGTGCTTCTAACGTTGATGATAATGCATCATGTGAGTTTTCGTTTTAATTCAGCTTTTTTTTATGTTAATCTGTTTATTAATTAAGCTATTTTGTTAATTAAGTGTTTTATTAAGGTGTTTAAGCTTTTTATTCAGCTGTTAGTTTACTCTGTTTTGTATCACCTGTGATATTTAGCTGGTGTTATTAGGTTTTTTGCTTATTCATGAAGCTGTTAGTTTGATTTTGCTTTTATATAATTTATTAGTTTGATTTGTTTTGTTCGGTTTAATTTGTGTAGTTTTAGCGTTGATATCGAAGTTGATGATAGTTTGTTTATTAATTAAGGTTTTAGAGTAATTTGCTTCTAATTTTAAGCTTTTCTTGAAAATAATCGTAAATGTAGTGTACTTGATTTCTTCTGCGATGTTCGATATTTCTATGAGTAGGTTTATTATTCTGCGGTTGTTGCATAGTTATTCGAATGAAGAAGAGTGATAGTGTTGGTGCTAATAGTTGTACTGTTAGTGTTTTTTGTCTTGGAAGCGTTTTCTTTGTGTAGTCAAAGTAGTCGTAAATCTAGTGTTTTGGAAGTGATTTGTTAAAGCAGATGTTGTATGTTTAAGAAGAGTAGCTGTGTTTGCAGTTGTTGCATATATTGACTGAAATTGAGTTATAGTTGTTGTCAATTTTATGTTTAATGAATTCTGAGTTATAGGTTTTTGTGCTTTTTTGTTATGATAGTGCTTAAGTATATTAATGTAGATGTTATATTGCTTTTAAATAAGCTGTTAGTTTTTGATTGGATGTGTTGTTTGTTTCTGTTTAGTATTTTTTGTACAATCATCTGTTATAGTATCACCAGTGATATTTCAAATAATGTATATTATCACCAGTGATATTTTAAGACAATTTTTGAAGTTATTGTGTTATGCTTTTTGACTTTGTGTTTTATCACCTTCTTTCTGACTTCTAGTGGTTTGAAAACTCCTTCATCTTTTATTCATCATGATTTTATTAATACTCTGGTGGATCGGTTTTGGGTTCCTAGAGTTTACGCTAGTGTCTTGCCGGTTTTGTTTAGTGTTTATGATTCTATTGAGGATTGCATTAGTATGTACATGAGATATGCTTGAGGCGGGATTTGGTATTAGAAAGTCTACTCGAGAAAAGATTAAGGGATGGATTTGTAAAGAGAAGTATTTAGTTTGCAATAGGGAAGGGTGCCCAAAGAAAATTCGTTTGAATCGTTAGCTCTAAGAAAGGTGACAAACAAGTGAGGACTTCAAACTTTAGAATTACTGGTTGCAAAGCACGTGCAGTTTTTCATATGATGCCTGGTAATAGAAAATATAGGCTTACTACGTTCGATGTGGAACATAATCATGAGCTAGATCGTGTTGAGTATAAGCATTTGTCCAAGAGTGAGAGGAAGCTAACATACACTGAGCAGCTGTTTATAATTAAAGCTTCGAATTATAATATTGGGGCGACTAGAGCTCATAGTTTGTATACCGGGTTGAAAGGGTCCTCAGCACTTGTTCATGGTACAGAGACTGAGTTTAACAATCTAGTTCGTGGTATAAACTGTTTCATAGGAGATAGCGATGCACAAATGCTTATTAATCGTATGGAAGATCGGATGAAATTTACATCAGACTTCTCTTTTGATTATCTTGTTGAGAACGCTGAGCTTATTGGACTCTTTTGGGCTGATCAAGTTGCTAAATTGAATTACAAAGAGTTTGGCGATATTGTCTCATTTGATGCCACATACAAAACTAACAAGTATGTTTTTTGAACCTGTTTTAGTATCTCTTGTGATATTTGCATTTGCTTTTTCTACATTTTGTATATATTATCACCGAGATACTTTTTATTTCTCCGAATCTGGATGGTTTTCGTGCCTTTTACGCAATTGATAATCATAGGAGATCTGTGTTGTTGGTTCGGTCTTCTTAAGAATGAAACTCTTGAATCTTATGTTTGGTTCTTGCAAGCATTTAAGAAAGCGTTTGTTCGTTCTCCAAATATCATTATTCTTGATCAAGATGGTGCAATGCGTAAGGCTATAGTGAAGTTCTTCTGATTCAAAGCACGAGTTTGTATGTGGCATATCATGCAAAAGCTTCCGTCTAAGGTATCTCTCTGTGATAATTTGCATCTTTTATCTCCTGTGATATTTGCATCTTTTTGGATTGTATCACTTGTGATAATTTTTTGTATCCCTCGTGTCACTTTTTGGATTGTATCCCTTGTATCCCTTGTGATACTTTTTGTGATACTTTTTTTCATTTGCTGTCTATAATGATTATCTTTTTTACTGTTTTCAGATTGTATCGAGAATTTATGATGATACTGATTTTAAGAATAAATTTCACAAGATTGTTTGGAACATGTATATTGGCCCTGAAGAGTTTGAGTTGAGATGGAATGAGTTGATGGTTGAATTTGGTCTTTTAAATCATAAGTGGTTGAATAAGATGTATAGGATCGGGCGTCATGGATTCTGCTTTTTGTTGATTCTCCTCTATGTGGTGATGAGGACCACATCTAGGTCGAGAGTGAGAACTCGTTTTTTCACATTTCACGTCTCCTACTTCTACTCTTGTTAAATTCATGGTATGTTATGAGTCGCAATGGAGAAAGCAGAGATACATACAAGAAAGATTAGATCATCGATCGATTGACTCATTTCCTTGTTTGTTGGCGCCATTAGCAATTGAAATTTATGCGACAGGTTTTATACTGTAAGTCGTTTGTTACGGTTCGAGAAAGAGATAATTCTTTGGTTCATGGTTATGTTCTATAAAGTCTAAAAGTTGTGGTGAAGGTTGCGATGTTTCTGTTATATCTGAGGAAAAACCGGATGCTGAGATTGTACCAAGAGTGGTTGATGATGAAAGTACTTCAGACAATACCGAGGAAGAGCTTAATTTGTATCAAAAAGACATTGGAGAGTACAAGGTACATTTCTTTTTTGTTCTTACAAGTTTTTTTTAAGTATCACTTGTGATATTGTGATATTCTTTTTAATATCACCTGTGATATTTTTTTTATGTTTTATATGAGGTATCACCTGTGATATATTTAATTAAAGTTCATAAAAGTTTATATATATATTTTTTTGTTTTTTTTTTTTGTTTTTGATGAAGGTGTTGTATAACAAAGTAGATGGTTCGATTGCTTCTTTGTTGTCATTGTTTGTTCGATGTGGTATTTTGTGTCGTCACATCTTTTGTGTGTTCAAGAATTCCAAGGTTGTTTCTATCCCAGATCAGTATTTACGTAGGCGTTGGTCAAGGGATTTGATTCCTGCTGATTTGAGGAGGCAAAAGGCTCGTTATGGTCAGAACAATGAAGAAATAGAGAGGCTTGCAATTGAGGTAACTGGGTTAGTTGAGTCATGTGTTCATATGATGAGTAACAATAAAGGAAAGTTGACTTCTTTTGTAGACAAGCTGAAGAAGTTGAAAACTGAAGTTGAGGTTGATTTGCCAACTGTTCCTTCCCGTAATGTTTCTGAAATTGTTGAAGAGTTTATGGGTATAAAGAAGCCTACTAAAATTTATGTTAAAAATCCATCGAAGCGAGCAATAAGGGGTTTATGAGGGCGTATCAAGGGTGGGCGTGAGAAGCATTTGATAAAAGCAAGAAGCAAAAGAAGTCGTGCGGTATTTGTGGGTCGACAGACATAACAGGCTACTTGTCCGACAAAGGTAAATATTTGACCAATAATCTTTGAAGTAGGCGGCTCTCTTGAAGGAGTACTTATCTGAGTTGAGGTGGAGTCATCGCGCAGACCAACTGCAATAGAGGACATGGAGGTTGAGGTTGAGGTTGAGGTGCGATCTATCTGTTATGTCTTATCCAATTTTATCATTTGTGATGATTTTCTATTTGTTATTACTTTTCTTCCATTTTTCATTTTATCACTTGTGATAAAGCATACAAAATTGATGAAATGCTTATACCTTTTATGAGTTTACTTTTGTGACTTTATTGAATAATTGATATAAGTTTTTTGTTAATCTAGTTCTATTATATTGTTATGGCATTTTATTTATTGACATTTGGATACTTTAATAAAGTTAACAAAAGCAAGGTTGAATTATGATTTTCCAAAATCTTTCAAGCGAATAGAAATCATCATTGTTTACAACTTTGACAACGATAAAGATAATTGTTTTACAAAGCGATAGTACGCCATCATGGTTAATAAGTAGTGAAGAGGATTACTAATTGTTGTTACATGAAACCAAACATAAAACATTATGCGATCGGTCAATTGTTGTTTAGTTACGCATACTTTCTCTTTATTGCCTCCTTGACAAGCTTCTTTACTTCTTTTTCGTCCTTGTTTTACGCAAGAAAATTTAATGCATAGTCGACATCATCTTCCATTTTCGTTCATTTCATGAAGCAACATCTTTGTTACGTATCTTGATCTCATATTTTCTATCCGAATTCGATGTTGTTTGTGTGTTTCCTTTAGAATGCTGTTTGCCATCTTGATCCAATTTTTCCTTCGTAGAGTTCCATGTGTATCATCATGTACAAACCGCAATCTATCTTTTACGCTTTTGTTTGCCAATCCATCTTTAATATTTCGGTTCTTGTGTTTGATGCATCATTTCATATCCTGCTTTGGATGTTCATATGTTGACAAGTGTCTTACAAAACCGCCCTCACGAAATTTATAATATAAAATGTCAATTATAGACTAGTATCCCTTGTGATATTATCTTGGTAAAACATAAATAATCAAATAATTTTCTTACCACTAACTCATAATTTTGTTTGTACTTTTCTTCGTATGTTGCATCCGAATCATTGTTGTCAATTATGACGGATGTTCCTTTAACGATGTCGGAAACTATTAGATAGTAATGTCCATGTGCTATTATTGGGAAGAATACATTATCATGAAAAGGTATTAAATTTAAAATTATATACTAAGTTTCTTGATTAATTTATATAAGTAATGTAATATACCAAGTTAATATCATCAAATTTGAGTCCTTGTGTCTTCTTCCATCCGAATAGCAATCAAGTGTTCAAACATATCATCTTGTTTATCTACTTTGTCGTTGAACAATTAAAACATCTTGTAATACTCACGGTAGCTAATTGACAATTAAAAAATATATATTATTATTATTATTATTATTATTAATAAATAAAATTAAATACATAAATACATTCATTTTATATAAAAATTTATCTTACCATCATTGATGTATAAAAGTAATGCCGTTTGATCTTTCTATCTGAGAACAATTCCTCGTAGTTTAGGATATCAGCAAAGGTATCTATCACAGGAATTTCAATTTTCAAGGTTGGCGCTAGTGATTGAACATTCATTCTCATTAATCCTAAACCTTTATCGTCCACGAAAACTTGTTCTCTGTTCACAATATCACAAGTGATAAGTATAAGGAACTGTGTATATAGGTAAATGTTTTTTGTATCACAGGTGATAAATATAAGAAACTTATATATGTTTTGTTATCAGAAGTGATAACCATAATAAATTAGATATTGAAATTTTTAATATAAACTTACGCTTCGTTTCCTTGCATACAGAAGATGCTTCTTGCCAAGAGTTTTTCCACCTCTGTTAGATTTTTTGTCGTGCTGACCTTCTTGTTCATGTATGGAGATTTCAGCATCGATATTGTTTTCTTCATCACTTGATTTTGACTGTACTCCTGGGCTATCAAATCCTAGATCAAAGCTTGGCTGAGACCCTGGTATAAAGACGGAACTAGGGCTCTGTGAAGATGGGCCTGTTTGTTCTTTTTCTTCAACACTTTTACATTTCTTAAGGTTCTCACGGTTCTCACTTTCTGCATTTCGTTTTGCATCCATGTTGGCTTGTTGCCTTTGTATTTCTCTCAATTCATTTCTAAATTCTTCATCGGTTTTGTTTAGTAAATCTCCAAAATATCATCATCGATATCAAAGGTTTTCTTTGATGTTTAGCTTCTTCATTACTATTTTGACTTGTAACCTTGTTTGTTTCATCTTTTTCCCCTTCATTTTTTTCTTCAGCTTCACCCTTTTTGTTACTGTTCCCATCGATGTTTCCCACAGCTTCATCCTTTTCTTCTCTATTCTTCTTGTTGTTTTCATCAGTTTCATCATTTTTGGTATTGCTTGCGTCTTTGTTTCCACTACCTTGCGCAACTTCATTCTCATTATAGACTGATTCTCCATTTTGGTCGTTTGCTTCATCGTTTTTGACAGCATCATTAATTATCATTGATTCGTCATTTTCATCTCCGTGTTCTGTATATTGTCTGGCAAATGGATTTTGTACTTCATTATTTCCATCTTCATCATCACTTGTGCCAAATTTGATGGAGCTTGACTCTGTTGATGTTGATTTAGATCTTGATGATAAGAATGGACTTTTTCCTTTGAAACAATCATCGGTTCCTTTGAAAATCTTTTTTATTCTTTCTCTAAATTGCCGAAGCCTTTCATCCCCTTTGAATTTACATATGTATTCTTTAATTGTTTCTTCTAGCATTTCTTTCTCACTCAAAATGTTTTCTATCTTATCTTCTAGCATCTAATACACTTCCTGTGATTGAATTTCAAATTTAAGATCATATTAGTTATGTATCATCAACAGTGATATTATTGTTTTTTTTTTTTTTTTTTTTTTTTTTTTTTAATATTTTATTTGTATTATCACAAGTGATATCTTGCATAATTTATTTTATCACTTGTGATAGGACATAACAAATAACTTAATTTTTTTATCTTGACACCTTTTGAATATCTTCTTCGTCTTTATTCATGTCTCCTATAATTTCCACCATTCAAAGTACTTGTTGAAATCAATTTCGAATCTCCTACTTTTAACGGACTTGTGTTCCAACTTGTTAGAGTGGTATTCTTCTCGGCACATTCATTTGATCAAACTTTGTGTAATGTAAATATGCAAGTTGTTTCATCAACAATTTTATCGAGTTCAATGAATGTATATTTTATAACATTTTATGTTAGGAAGAAAAATAATTTAAAATTTATTACTTACCATCAAGAATGTAACTGGGCCGTAATACTCAACCTCTGTCCTATTATTCTTTCTTGAAGACCAATCATGTTTTGTTGAGCTTGCACAATCAAAAATATATCTGCACCAGTCTTTATCTTTCACGTTATCTCCTTCAAACACGTTTTCCAACACCGTTTTTGTGACAACAGAGCTTTTATCGCATCCTCCCAATGTATTTGCAATAACCATTAAAATGTTAATTCTGAACATGAAATCTGTGTTTGTTGTTTTTGTTATCTCCTTTGATATGGCATTTGTTGTCAAACGGTTTTCGTGTTTGAATTGATCTTTCCATTCTTCAACAAATTTATCGTTGTATTGTCTTTGGCCTTCATCTCTTTCTAGCGTCCTTGATCCATTTGGTAGTCTGAGAACTTCATGCACAGTTTGTGGAGATATTTTTAAATTCCCTGTTGGAAGTTTAAGGTTCATTGATTACGTGTCGAGGTTGTCTACCACAAAGAAGGCAAGCTTTGTCGGTATTTCATTTATTGGGAATTCTATCAAGTCTCCAAAACCCATTTGTGTTATAACCTTCTTTCTTTCTACACTTAACCCACGCATTGCCTCAAAAGTGGCTTAACGATGCCCTTCCTTGACTATTGTGTACACCTTCGTTTCTTTTTGAATCTTTTCAATCTCTTCGTTTACATCATCCTCCATTTCACCAATTTTTCTTTTCCTTTTCCTTTTCTCTTTCACGATTATCTTTTTATTATCATTTTTGCGTGATTTCTTTTTGATTTTTACTGTTTTTCGAGATTTTCTTTTTCACTGTTTCATTTTGTGTAATCTTCTTTTTCGACTTCTTTTGCATCCTGTATTAAAATAAAATAATAAAATAATTTTTTTGTCATTTATCACTTGTGATATTTTAGCATTTATCACTTGTGATATAGCATTCACATAACTATCGCAAAACACTTTTTCATATACATTACGTAGCTTTTTCCGATGCTTCTTTTTCTTGCTCGGGCTTTAATTTTGTTGCTTCTTCCTTCATCATCTTCTTTTTCCTCCAACCCTTTTCTTTTTCTTCCATTTTTGATGCAAATCTCTAAAACGTTTTTCTTACTTGCTGATTGTTTTCTTCTTTTGGTTTCATTCATCGTATAATAGCAAATCCGGTTATACATTGTTTGGCAATTTCACGGTCATTGAATCTTCAAATTAACCAAATTTGGGTAGACGTTTTAACAACCAAACTACCTTTTCGTTTCTTTTTCTACATGTTAACAACCAAATCACCTTGTTTTATAATGAGCCCAAAAAAAGTTTCAACGATCCCAAAGCAGTCACATTTATGTCCCTTAGTTTACAAGTTCACTCAAAGTAGTTACAACTTCAAAATGTATAAACTAAGTTCTTTTCAAGATGCATTTTGAATGAAGTTGTAAGCCCAAAACAGATTAGTGAGCTTCAATCAAACTACAATCAAACTTCAATGTGCCTCAATTTATAAATATCCCAAAACTACAACTATCTTAGTTTCTCAAATTGTAAACATCTAACAATCAATGACATGAGTCATCGCTATTGTAACTTCTAATTCAATAGCATAAAATTTTGTCTTCAACATATTTTTTAAATCACGAAGATAAACTTGTATATTACATATATATTGAACAATCATTTCATTCTTTTTTTTTTAAATATATTCTGTAATTTATCATTGTTTCAAGACATCTTAAAATAAGCAAAACATATATAAAATATGCATATAAATCTCAAATAAAATACGCATACAGTAAATAAAATTCAATTAATTTTAAATAATATCGAAATGAGTGTCGTGCCGTTATCCATATTTTCAGCAGTTGTTTTCCCTTTTCTTGTTGAGGTTGCGATTCCTTCATGTTTATGTATTTTTGAATTTGGTTCAACGGTTCGTCGTTTATTTTTGAAGGATTGATTCTTGGTGTGTGTTTTTTTATTTGTGTGTGTGTTTTCGGATCTGGGTTTTATTTTATTGAACTTTACATTTTCGGTCCTTATATTTTTACTTTATGTAAACTTTTTTGCTTTTTTTAATTTATATCACTTGTGATAAATAATTAAATACATTTTTTGAAAAGCTTGTATATACGAGTCAACTGAAAATTTTCACAGCAAGGACATACAAGCTCACATCTCAAAATACATTTTGGAAGTAATTAATCCTTACTTGTTTTTTGCTTTTTCTTTTTTTGTTAGATGACATTTCATAACAGGTGATATAATAAACTTTTAGTTATATCACTGGTGATATGTTCTAATATCACAAGTGATACATTTAAAAAAAAAAGAGAGAAAAAGAAAATTTTGTTGTTAGGCTAGTTTTGTCGTGACTCAAGATCTAAATTTTGTTGGTAGGCTAGTTTTTGTTTACCAGTTTTAACATGTTTTCACAGAGTATGTCATTGCAAAAATAATCAATCTCTTAATTTGATATACACGTTAAGGACAGTGCGTCTTGGCAGTCATCTTATCATTTACCAAAGTATCGCAAATAAATCATTTACACTTTGAAAAAAAAATTCATCATAATCCTAAATTTACTGATCTTTGGTTCACCAATTCAATTTATTTAAACTAAAGGTAACTAAGTAGCGAAATCTTCTATGAATTATCCAACAACATAAATATATATAGTGATAGATACATGCATATATCAGCAGAAGAACATAAGCAAGGTTATATTCATATTACCCAAAAGTGTTTACTTCCATCTAAAATCAAGAACAAAGTGTAAAATACATCTAAAAGCATACGTCTGCATTTCCAACAAAAAGATGCAAATTTCAGAGCAAAATGTAGTACAGCCTCGGCACGGGGAATGTGATTCAGGTACCTAATAGATCCTCCCATCTACTTAGGTATTTCCCAAACTTGGACACTGTCCGTCACATTTCGTGGCCCGGCAGTCCTACTTGCATCTAAAATGCAGAACAAAATGTAAAATGCAACTAAAATATGCAAAATCCAAAACAAAATGTAGTTCAATCTCCGGCACCAGGGAATGTAATTCAGGTACCTAATAGATCCACCCATCTACTTAGGTATTTCCCAAACTTGGACATTGTCAGTCACATTCCGTGCCAATGACCCTACTATTCTTTTTGTATATCGTTCTTAAACCTACTTTAATCCATCTCGTTGTTTAGAAATCTAAATACTTAAAAGCAATGTAAATTGTTTTGTAATAGCATTAAATAGATTTAATGCTTGTTTTCTTCAGCTATCTTCTTCCTGATAGCGTCTTCAACCACCTTTTGAATCTTCTTCTCATCATGGTTGTGTTTTTCAGCAAACTTGATTGCATATTCTGACATGAGTTCACTCTTTTGATTCACTTCATGTAACAGTATCTTAGCTGCATACCTCATCCTCATTCTTGTCATTTGTTCAACATATCTGATTCCTTTCATCAATGATGTTTGGCTTCCAACTTGGTCTGCTTCACCTTCAAATGTTTCCATATGCATCATCATGTATAAGCCACAATCAATCTTGTTATCCTTTGTCCTCCATTTCATCTTTAACACGATTCTTGGCTTCTCTCTCAACATCGTATTGAGGATTGGGTGTGAAGCCTTGATCGAGTAATTTACAAAATTGCTTTACGCAAATTAACAAAATATTACTTGCTACAATTTATCTCTAGTGATATAAGTATTTTAAACGAGTTCGGTTCGGACATTGCTTACCACAAAATCGAAGTTGGGTTTGTATTTATCCTTGTAGGCGCATCCGAAATCTTTGTTGTCGATGTTACAGTACGCCCTTCTCAGTGAAAACTATGACATAGTAATGGTCGTGAGCAATTATCGGAAGAAGGCAAGTTTCACATCTTTCAATTTCCGTTTTGCTTCTTCCTCGGTCATGAGTTTTTCATCGATATTTCAAAATTGTCACAATCGCTTTTTTTCATCTTTTACTTTCTTGAAATCTCTGGCATTGTATGATAACAATAGATTCAAGATAATTTAAAATACATATTATATAATTTTGAAACATGGGATATATTATTGCATTTTTTTTGGAAGTTTTTATATCTTACCACTGCATCTGTTGGGAAGTAGTATCTTGTCTTCATTTTTCCAACTTTGTTCTTTCTCTCTTCATGATTCAATACCGAAGCGAATGCATCGATCACCTGACTTTCTATTAGCAAGCCCGGCGCAATTGATTGCATTACTATTCTTGGTACTGGTGTGCCCTTGCCATCATTGAATACGTCTTCTCTGTTTTTTAATATCACATTTGATAAAATTTAGTTTATTAAATATAGCATATCACTTGTGATAAATAACATATCCTTAATACTAACAGTAAATTGAAATCTTACATTATATCTCCTTCCATCGAAAATAAGCTGTTAGCTAGCATTGTTTCAGACTTTGTTAACGGTTCCATCGTGTCTGCCTTCTTGTTCATATAAGGTGATTTCAAGTACACTGATGGTTTAGCAATCCTTTTTCCTTCCCTCTTTTCATTTTCTTTGTTGCTTTGTTCAGCAACATCTTTCTGAGTCTTGAATGCCTTGTGTTGAATTTCTGGGCTTTGAAATTCTGCAACTTTAGTCCTTTCTTCTTCTTCTTGTGTCTCAGCTGCTTGTTTTTTTGCTGCATCGTCTTTTTCAGCCTGTTTTTTAAGCATCTAATAATGTTTAGATATGCAAAAGTTGTGCAAGTTGTTTTTTTTAAGTTTATATGTCTAACGAGTTTATTTTTGTTTCGGCTTATTTTTGTTTTATTTTTTAGTCATATAATCAATCCAGAATCTAACCATCAACAAGACATTTGACAACAATAAAAGTGATTCATTTCACATTCATTCTTAATGTTTGCGATTCAATATCACTAAATTGGTATATCTGAGAGTCTTTTAACCTTTTGTTTTACTCTTTTGTTGGCAAGTTCTTTTCTGACTAACTTTCTTTTTTTTCTGCCTCTTTCTCCTGAGCTTCTTTTGTTGCCTCCTCTGATTTTCTTTTGTTTTCAGCCTCTATCTTGGCGACTTTTTTGCAGTGACTTCTTTTTGACTTCTTGCTTTTGTTTGCGCTTCTTTTTCGGTTTGCTTCTTTTCTTTTCGCTTTTTCGGTGCTTCTTTTCTTCAGATTCTTTTTAATTGCTTCTTTTGATCTGATTTCTTTTCGTTGCTTCTTTTGATCGACTTCTTTTCATTGCTTCTTTTGATGCGACTTCTTTTCATTGCTTCTTTTGATGCGACTTCTTTTCATTGCTTCTTTTGCGACCTACATTAATAAAAATTAAAGAATAAATAAATAAATAAAACTAAAAAAGTGTTTTATTGTATGACTTTGTTATATTTTTAGAGTTTATCACTTGTGATATTACCTTTTCCGCTTCTTCTATCTTCTTCTTTTCGATTCTGTCTTTTTCACATTTGCTTTTTTCGAGCTTCTTTTTCTTTTCTTCTTTCTCACCGCTTCTTTTGCAATTGCTTCTTCTTGACTGTATTTTTACCATTTTGTTATGTAAAATTTATCACTTGTGATATTGTATCTGAGATAAATACTTTAGATTATAATTATCTAACTTGTTGTTTATCATTTTCTGCAGAGTCTCTTTTGTGGTTTTTCTTTATCGTTGTTTCCTTCTTCTCCATTTCCTCCTTGATATCATCATCATCCTCATTCTTGAGGAAGAAAGGATCACTATCATCACTTTCATCATCACTTTCATCATCTCCTCCTTCTTGATATTCTGCCTTCATCATCTCCTCCATCTCTTACGCTCGTTCCTTCTTGATTATCAATCACTCTACCATTTTCATCTATTTGAAGATTCCCACGGAATTGTGTGTTGTATTTTTACATATAACCTTATTGTTTCATCTCCGGGTATATCTCCATGCTTACCCTTATAAAATTTTCTAAATCTTTCTTCTCATTCAATACTCTTTCAAACTTTTCTTGACGACTTCATATAGTTCTTTGTGTTTTAATTAAATAAAGCAATTATAAGTATTTTTATCACTAGTGATATATTCAAAATTTTCATATTAATTACAAGTATTTACCTCTTTC
Source organism: Chrysanthemum lavandulifolium (assembly GCA_022545495.1). Classification (NCBI taxonomy): domain Eukaryota; kingdom Viridiplantae; phylum Streptophyta; class Magnoliopsida; order Asterales; family Asteraceae; genus Chrysanthemum; species Chrysanthemum lavandulifolium. Next base: position 224,114,425 of record CM040243.1, on the reverse strand, counting down.
TGTTTCCTGATATCTCCTTCTTCACTCTCATCCTCTTCCTCAATTACCATGACATGACCAAACCCACCTATCTCCATCTCCATGTCTTGCCTTTTCTCAATCAGCTTTGTGTTCCAATTTCTGATGGCTGGCCATTTTCTTGACACATCCATTAGATCGAACTTTGTGAAATGCAAGTAGATAAGCTGTTTTCAAGAAAAAAAACAATCATTAAAACGTTTACTTATTAAAAGAAGTGGTAGATTAATCTTTTTTTAGTATCCCAAGTGATATTGTACATGGCATCTATTTTTTTAAAAACAACTTGTAATATCACTGGTGATAGAATACATTTTATATGTCATTAAGTTAAAGTATCACTTGTGATACCCTACATCATATTTGTTTTAAAGATAACCTTTGACTTACCGTGAATGTTGCATGAGGTCCATAGTACCAATTTTCCATTGTTGAGTCATCCCACCTTCCTTGCTTAATTTCATACGGTTCCAAATGTATGTGCACCATCAATTGTCGGTATTTCCTCTGGTGTCTTGAAATTGGAGGACGTGATACTTGACATCGAATGTTATAGCGGGATCCCGACGGTTTGCAAACAACATTAGGAAATTCATCCGGAAGGTGAAGTCTGCTTCTTGATACTCGAATCACCTTTGATAATCTTGTTGTTGTTATCCTTTTCTTTACGGGAATTGTGCCATAAAGCTGTTTCACAAACACGTCATCGGAATCCCTTTCGGTCTGAGCAAAGTGTTCTCGGACCCATTGGTATCCTAGAACTTCCCTAATCGTTTCGGTTTGATTTTATGACACCCCATTTGGCAAGTTTATTTGCATCTTTTCATATCCATATGTGTCAATATGAAGTAGGCGACTTTCGAGGATTTTTGCAACGGAAATCAATCATTGTTCCAAATCCATTGCCATGACCATTTTCCTTCTTTACGGGCTCGTGAATGTGTTGCATCGTAAAGCGGTTGGACGATCGTTTTAGCTCTCAACGACTTGAATGGAATGACATGTTCTTCTTCTTCTTCCTCATCTTCCACCTCCATTTTTCCTTGCCTTTCTTCGTCATTCTTTCTTCTTCTTTGCTTCTTCCTTCTTCCTTTGTTCTTCTTTCTTTTTGTTTCTTCTTCTTTCTTCTTCTTCTTCGTTTCTTTCATTTTTTTGATTTGTTGCCTTTCCTTCCTTTTTCTTTTCTTCTTCTTCCTTCTTTTCTTTGTTTCTTCCTTCTTTTCTTTCTTGCATCTTGACTTTTCTTCCCTCTCTTTCTCTTTCCTGTTTGTTCATGCTTTTGTTTTTCGGTTTGTTGTTTTTGATCTTGATCTTATTCTGACAATGGTGAATCTGTTGCTTGTTCTTTTCTTTTCTTTGTTTGCTTGGGTTTCAACTTTGGTTTTGCTTCTTTTGGTATGACTGTTTCTTGGGGTGTCGCTTCGGGTGTTGTTTTGGTTGTTGTTTCTGGTGTTGGTTCAGATGGTGTCGCTTCGGGTGTTTTTGGTGGGGCTGTTGGTGGTGTTGGTGTGGTTTCTATGATTGCTAGAGTTGTTATTGGTGTGTTTTCTGGTGATGTCATTTCGGGTGATGCTTGATTTAATGGTGTGACAAGCCTTGATCGTGTAATGGTTGTTATCTGATTTGTGGGTGTCTTTTCTAGATAGGTAGTTTTTATCGATGACTTCGTGTATTTTGTGGTTGTTTTACGGGGTGAGGGTGTAGATGTTTCTTTGTTGTGTTTCTTGTTGTGGTAGTGTTGTTTGTGGTGTTGGTGTTTACATTGTTGGTGGTTGTTTTTCTTGATATGGTGCTTTTTGAATTGGGTTTGTTTCTTGCTTCTTTTCTTTTCATTTCTTTTAGACTTGTATTCAAATCGCACAAAAGAAATCCCAAGTAAGTTTTCATGAATATTTATTCTTGATAAATATAAACTACGAATGTTTATCGTCATACAATTTTATAACATTCTCACGCAAGTATGTCATATCAATTTGTATCACGGTGATATAACACATAAGCTAAATGTCAAAACAAGTATGCCGCAAACATACGGGGTTTATCATAGTTGATATTTTCTATAGGAGACATGCTTATATGTTGGAATTTACCTTTTCCTTTTGAATCTCCGGAGATACGCTCAAAATTTGCTTGTCGACAAAGCGCATTTACAATTTTTTTTTAGAAACAAGCAGAATATACGCAATTTTTATGTTTAAAGTTTTATTTAGCGAGACAAAACCGACCGTTTAAAGCTTGTATTGTCTCCGGATGCTTGTAAATATCATCTTCTACATTTTTTCAAAATCAAAATTTTAATGTCTTATGTTATGTAAAACAAAAGACACTATAAATTCTAATAAAAAATGTATTTGAAATATAGCTATTTCACGTATAACGGCTTATCATCACAGTTGTTATACTATCAAAAATCAAAAAAATAAAAATAAAAAATAAAAAATATAAAAAATCACTATATCTGTTTTTATCACTGGTGATATACCATTAAGGGGGAATTGCATATATATCCCTGCAAAACTTAATAATTGCATATATATCCAACTAAAACTCATAATTGCATATATATCCTTCCAAAGCCTTAAAATTGTCATATATATCCAACAAAAACTTATAATTGCATATATATCCTTCCAAAGCCTTAAAATTGTCATATATATCCAACCAAAACTTATAATTGCATATATATCCTTCCAAAGCCTTAAAATTATCATATATATCCAAATGATTATTTTAAGTACATTTAATAGAAAAAAATGTCTAAAAATTATAATTGATATATAAAATAACGATTATTATTATTATTTTTTATTTTTTATTTTTATTTTTTTTTCAATTACAATTTTTTTTATTGGTTTGAATTTTATTATGTCATTTGATCTACATATATAGGAGTTTACGTTTAGATGGAACGACAGATGGTGCAGTTGGTATTCTTATTTAAGATTCGTCGATAACGAACACGATTGAGTAGCCGAACATGGTTGCCCTTTCTTTTCTTAAAAAATGGTTTAAGGATATATTTTGTAATTTTTAACAATAGATCAAATGCACCATCCATCGTTCCATCTAAACGTAAACTCATATATATATATAGATCAAATGACATAACAAAATTCAAACCAATAAAAAATATTTTGCAATTGTAAAAAAAAAAAAAAAAAAAAAAAAAAAAGAAGAAGTTATAATCGTTATTTTATATATCAATTATAAGTATTAGACATTTTTTCTATTAAATATATATTTAAAATAATCATTTGGATATATATGACAATTTTAAGGTTTTGGAAGAATATATATGCAATTATAAGTTTTGATTGGATATATATGACAATTTTAAGGCTTTGAAAGGATATATATGTAATTATGAGTTTTGGTTGGATATATATGCAATTATGAGACTTTGGAGGGATATATATGCAATTCCCCCTACCATTAAATATACAAGTTATCTGCATCTGCTCTTCATCGTCATCAGTACCATCAGTACCTCTACCACTACTAGTAACTCTACGACTACGAAAAGTCATAACTAAACCACCACCTCTACCACAAAAAACACTAAAATGTATCAGTTATCGCGCTACATGATCTCTAATCGTGTGACAAGTAATCAATTTTCGCTACATTTGTTTTTATCACTAGTGATATACCATAAAATATTTCACACACTAAAAACGCATCATAAGTTTCATCAAAATTATACTCGTAACAAGCTAAAAACATATGCATTATCACGAAGAACGCTAAAAGTCAAATCGACGTTCGCTACCACTATTACTATCACTACCACTATACTGAAGCATCACCACCACCACTACCACTACCACTACCACCACCACCACTACCACTACCACCACTACCACTACCACTACCACTATCAGTATCAAAACTAAACCACTAAGACTACCAAATCACTACCACATCTACCACAACTGTTTTACAGTATGACACCTAAAAACACCTAAAAACATCTAATATCAGCAAAATCTTCATAAATTTCTTCTTCTTTTACAGTATGACAGCAAAATCTCAAATAAATACATAATCATCAATTGCATGTCATTAATACAGCAAACAAATACATAAAAATGTTCATAAATATCAATAACATTCATAAATAAGTATAAAATCCGTATAGATACATAAATAACATATAAATAATTAGTTTGAAGCTTCGTACCTTCGTTTTCGGAGTTGGTAGGTTTGTTTTGATCCATTTTTTTTTTGTGCTTTTTCTTTTTCAGGTGAAGATTGATGTGTTTTGGTGTTTTTTTTTTGATTTGACGGTTAATTGTTTGTTGATTTTGATAGTTAGGGTTTGTTTTAGTGAGAGACTTTAGAGAAAGCGGCGTTTTGTTTTGTTGATGAAAATGAAATCGTGTGTTGTTTTGTGTGGTTGGGGAAGTTTCACGTTTTGGCAATAATAGTCCCTCCGTGTTTTTTATCATTAAAAAATGTTTTTTGATCCAACAGCTGATACTTGTCCCTTGGTAAGTAGGGGATTGTTGGTTTCTAAAATAAAGTCCATCTATTTATATAATGTCATACATAAATGTCTAGTTTTATTTATGATTCCAAAAATCTACTTTGTTTTATAACACGATTGAATAGCCCAATCTAAAAAGGATGTCCGTAAGATATAATTACTCGTGTGCAAAAAATAAGGAATATAATGATCCAAAAATCATACCACATACGGTCCAAAGTTCTAGATTCGCCATTAAATCACTATTTTTTTTTAATTTTTTTTTCTCAAAATTAAACGCACCCTGGAATTTTTGGGAGAAAAGAGTTTGATAAGAAAAATGTGTTCGACAGTTTGATTCCAAATTTGATCTAGGGGAATAGAAAATATAATTTGTGAGGTATATATAAAGCATAATATGAAGCATGGATAAAAAGTATAACAAAAGTGTGATAATCCTACATTTATTGAGTTGAGATCAGTGTAAAACCAAAATTATCTAAAAATTTAATGAACTAGTTCTAGCCATTTATTTTTCATCAAAATAAAAAATAAAAAAACCACTTTCCACCTTATTTTTAAATAAAATATCTTGCAAACCAGTAAATCGTTGAGTGAAAAAATATACCATCGCGACAAGTATTTTTTTATCTTTCGATGAGCAGACGCACTTCGATATACTTTCGAAATTTTTTTTTTTTTTTTTTTTTTTTTTAGTTACGTGCGGAAAAATCACATGTGCTTTGTATCACAAATCATATGATTTGTGATATAAATCACATGTGATGTTTTTAAACGTAAATGAAAAAAATCAAAAAAAAGTTCGTCAAAGTATATAAATGCCTCTATAGAAAGATGATTTAATTCGTCGTGTGGTATAATTCGCTTTATGTAATGATTAACGGTTTGCGAAACATTTAATTTTATTTTTAAAAGAGTGAAACTTTATTTTTTTTGTTTTGATCAAAAAATGAATAGTCAGTTTTAGTTCATTGAAACTTTAGAGAATATTGAATCTACATTCAACTTTTCTCATAAAAACATAATGTTGACATTCGACAAAATAAGGCTACCCGTAATACCCGTAATAAGGGTGATAACCGATTGGGTTGTCAGGGTTGCAAAGGATCGTCCTTGTTGTGGTCTTCTGGGTTGTTGTCGGTCGAGAGAGAACTGGGTCGAGGAGCCGACCCTCTTAGCTATCGGTCACATGTGATGTACAAATAAAAAACACTCTCCTTTCTCTATTTAATTTGTTTTAACAAATGATAAAGTCCTATTTAATGAACTGAAGAAACAAAGCTTCAAGCGTGTTTTAGGTGGTGTTTGTTTTTCATAAAGAGAACTTAATGCGCCTTAATCTGAACCGCTCGAGACGCGGTCGACATTTTGGTCGTTCGGATCGTTTGTTTTTTTCCGTTCGGGCACGCGCGTCGAGGCGATAAAATCTTAATGGTCAGAGTTGAGAGGGTGTCAGAATGTCTCTTGTTGTCTCTGCTGACGACAAAAAAAAATAAAATAAAATAAAAAAAAAAAAAAAAAAAGAAGAAAAATGTGCGGTTCAAACATTAGGTTTTTTTTCGTTTAGATGCGGTCGATTCGGATATTTACGCCAAATTCGGATGTACGGTTGATTGATTCAAATTGGGCATCTTTATAAAGCAAACACCGCGTTAGGGAGTTTGTTTTGTTGCTGAAGATGACCCAAAGATATTTTCTTTGACCACCACCAATATTGTTTTGTTTGTATCATATAGATATAAAATAAATCATTTTAGCCCTTTAACATTCATAGACCATAAATTTAACCCAATCTTAAATATTTGGTCTAAAATCCTAGTTCGAAGCTCAAAACAACACTTTTTAGAAAAACATTGTATTTCACCTGAAAATTTATTTTAGAAAATTATTTACTTAGTTTTGATAACAAATTAATGTATTGCATGACTTTCCACTTTTTGAAATTTAATAGTTTGGTTTACGAATTTTCTTTTAAATGTTTTGAAGACCAAATAAATTATTCTCTAGGAATTGAAGGTACATTCATATTTCTTTTTTGAATATATACAGAAGCTGCCATCGATAATGAAAGCATTCCCAAAATACAAAGTAGAATCAAATTAACTTTAGTCTTTTAATTTTATTTGAATTATTATGCAATGTTTTTTAATTATTAATGAGATTTTAATTTTATTGTTAAAAATAGATATGTGTCGCCTTACTATCGCCTAAAAGGTCGTTTGTGGGTCGCGTGACCGAAAAAAGTTGAGATGGCGGGAAAAATAAAAGTCGTTAGAGGTCGATGTCGGGGTAGCTTAAGAACTGTAATAGTTATAAAGTTCTAATATTATGTTTTTCCGTCCCAAATCATTATTATGAGAAAGTACATTGTAACAAATACAGCACATGGTATGAGACTGGCTAAGAAAATGTTAACATTATGAATTTGTAATATACTGTTTGGAAAATAAGAAGGATAGAGATGGTGAGTGGGTACTCTTTTAAGAAGGTGGCGGGAATAAGTATTAACGACAAGAAAGAATCTCGAAGGTGTAGCAATTTGAATATCTATCTTAATTGGTTAGAAAATTATTCCATATTCAAACCATGTGTTTCCATAAAATTGGTCCCGTCATGACTTGAGACAACCTGCGCACGTCAGATTTCTCTCCAAATGACGCAGACAACCCGGATCTTGCCCAATGACGACCCAAAGAATTTTATTTATTTATTTAAAAAAAAAAACATTTTAACATAAACTAAAATTTCATTAATAATTAAAATGTTACAATGCTAAATAAAACAAGACGAAATACATAAATCATAAATCTAATCTGAATCTCTCCCGCATGCGAGTCATACGAGGAGCACGAGAATCCACAGGAACAGAGGTTCCCCGTAGCTCGAGTTGGTAGTCGAAGTTGATGCACCAACACCATCGTCTTTGTTCTCCGATAGCTCCAATTGATTTTGGTCTTGGCGTTGTTCGTTATCTTGAAACACACCGCCACAACTTGTCAAGAACCTCGTGATCTTTGCGGGCTTGATCTTTCAAAATTTGTCGATCACGCCTTTTCTTTCGGGAGTAATGTCGTTGCAACTCAGGTAGTTTTGTCTCATTTGTTCCTTCTCCGCTTTCGCCTGGTCAAACAATTCGATAACGCTTATAATAGCGTTTTTTCGAGCCTCATCGTCGATATTTCATTGATTTTGAACGTACATTTGCATATCTTCAACAGAATGGGGGAGACGGCAAGCCATATTAAATCTTGTGTTGAGAAGTATTTTGAGGTTGAATTGTGTTTGAAATTGTGTGTTAAGAAATGTGTTTGAGGTGAAGTTGGTATTTGTAGAGTGGTAAATTTGGTTTGAATTTTTTTTTTTAGTTAAAGACCAAACGGTCAAATTTTAAATTTGTGTTGCATTTGACATCGGTTGCAAACTCACTCGATATTGCAATTGTCCCTTGCTCGACCGATGTGCCGCCCCATATTCACAATCGATGTGCTCGATCTAGACAACGGTTGTGGACTAAAAGTTTGCACACCCAACCGATATTTTATCTTCGAATGCGACTAGCCTAAAAGGAATAATTGGGTACATAATTCAACTATGACGGTGCGTTTAGTTACGCAATATGTTTTGAAAGAAATTGTAATATGTCAAAAAGAATTGTAATTTGAATGAATTGTAATTCAAATAAAATCTATTGTAATTGTAATTAATTTATTATGTCACTGTGTTTGATTAGATCTCAACGTAATTTAATTAAAAAAAAATAAAAAATAAAAAAACTTAATAATAATAATATAAATAAAAGTAATAATAATAATAATAATAATGAATAATAATAATAATAATTTAATACTAATAATGATAATAATAATAAAATTAATAATAATAATAAAAACAAAAGTATTTGCCTTAAAAAAATAAAAAATAAAAGTAAAAGTAGTAATAATAATAATAATAATAATAATAATAATAATCATCCGTCATAATAATTGTCACTTTAACTTTTTTAAGTCTTGTTTTTTCAACTTTAACCATAAATATTTTTATTTGTGTAATATAATACTTGATGAAAAATATATGAATAGATTGGATTTTAAATGTATTTTCATTTAGTATAATTTTCATCAAGTATTATTTAACACAAATAAAAATATTAATGGTTAAAGTTGAACAAAAAAGACTGTAAAATGTCAAAGTGGACAATTATTATGAGACGGATAGAGTAATAATAATAATAATAACAACAAGGTGAAGGAACCCGTCACGTTGCGGCGGAAGTGTTTGCTAACTTTTTCGATGGTTGCATGTGTAAAATCTGAAATGGCAAATGAAACAAGGGTTGTATGAGTGCCTATTATCTCTATCTAGAGGGTTCATTTGGGAAGAAGTAATCTTAAGGGACACAATTTTCCCAGGAAAGGCAATAACGATATTTGGTTATGGATTACCACACAACAACATATTCTAGCATGTTCAATGATGATTAAATCCAAGAAGTACCAATGGTGACACCTGAAAGCATACAACTTGTGTCCAAGATTTTTAACCACTTTGACCACTTGTAACGAAGGTAAGAAGTTAAGCACCCATTAATGTTGGTATAATACTAAAAAAAAAATTATACATAATAAGTTTTAACATAATAAGTTCAAACTTGGTCATAGTATCATATATGTATTGATAAAAATTCAATATAGATCTCAAATTTATCATAAATTCAATAAACCAATCATAACAATTTATTTTTCTATTCAAAACAAAAAAAATAAACTTTAACTCTTTTTTAAAATTAAATATCTCGCAAACCGTTAATCGTTCTGTGAAAAAATCATCTGAATCATGACGAAATTAAATTATCTTTCATAAATATGCACTTCTATATATTTTAATGATTTTTTTCAAAATTTCGCCTAGAAAAATCATATGTGATTCGAGTTTTACAAATCACATGTGATTTTTGCAAATCATATGTGATTTGTAAAATTCATATATGATTTTATGATTTGAAAAAATCATATATGATTTGATTTTTACAAATCACATGTGATTTTCGAAAATCGTATATGAATTTACAAATCATATATGATTTTTCTGGTCGGAATTTTTGAAAAAAAATTGTCGAAAATAGAAGTGCATATCTATAGAAAGAAAGATGATTTAATTCTCGTTGCGATGGTGTATTTTTTGTAGTTTGAAGATTTACCGTTTGCAAGATATGTTATTTTAAAAAAAAAAATGTGAAAAATGATTTTTTTTTTTATTAATTTTGATAAAAAAAATGGATGACTAAGATTGATTAATTAGATTTATGATAAATATGAGATTTATATTGATCTCAACTCTATTTGTATTTCAAACTTTAGTCACCAAATAAAAAATTCCTAAACATGTCTGCATCTCATTTTCTTCTTCCCAGTTACAGAGAATAAGAATACAAAATTAAGAAATAGCAACAATACCTTGTTGACTAAATATTGATAACCCAAAATCAGTATCCTTCAGAAGTGTATTCTCACTCGAGTACAACTCCTCCGTATTTGGGCGCCATCATTGATATACACGGGTCTTAACAAGAACACCTACACTCTTTACATCATGTTTTGCCACACCCTTTAAAGCCGCTAATATTGGCTCACGAACTTCACCATCTAGTGCATTTTAGTATATACCTCAGTGAGTTTTATAATATGACAAAAAATCCATTTTCATTGGTTAAATTTTATAAAACAATACGATACAACCATATCCATATACCCAAGAATATGCAGGCATCATGAACTCGTGAATATTTACTTGTTGAGTCATCTCATGGCTCATCATCAAGTCATGTTTCATCCTTTCTTAATTATATCGTTCAAGATGGTAATCTGAACACGCTCTTTTTCATTTTATATCATTACAAAAAAAATAGAGTTAACTTAAAGACTTAGTAGTGTACCAATTTTAGAGATTAAGGTTTGAACTCACCAGCATTCGGTAGTTTGTGTCTGCACTTTTCTTTATTCTTTTGGAAAACTGAAGACATGTGGCTAAAAGAATTGGGGTTTATGTGGTTTGTTAGTTTGTTTGCGTCACAATGTGGTTTGGTGGTTAAGATGCCAAGAAAAATAACGGGAAACATATAACGGTGGCTTATTTTTCTAATAAACAGTAAGGTCGTTATACTAACTAATATGAGCTATGAATCTATGATCAGTACCTTAAAGCATGAAATCTATAACTCAACTGTTGCGCCTCAAAAATTGTATCATCTAAACCTTATTAAGCATACACACTAAGCATATGATAATAAAAAGAACAACACACTTCATAATCTATAGAACATGAGATGGGTCGAAAGGCAAACTACTATGTTGCAAACACTAATATAAATCATGTAAAATAAAAAATCAAAAGTAGAAGCGTTATGTTATTCTTTCTGAGCGTGTATGATAACATCAAATAGTCCTGAATATTAAAGTGTCAATTTCCCCCGATAATGCTTGTAATTTATATCATTTATATCGATTTACGCTTGTTTTCCATTATTTTCCACTTTCAGGTAAATTACGAGCATTGTAGCTAAAGAGACGCGGAACTGGAGAAATATCAAAAGATTTATCAGAGTATGTCGACTTTGAAAAAGTTACGGCGTAACTCATCTCTCACATTACGCGTAACTAAAGCGTGACTCGAAAACCAACTCATCGAAAGGTTATGGCGTAACTCTTCCCAAAGGCTACGACGTAACTATATTAGGTCAAATGAGGTTCCACGCCGCTGATAACTACGCCGTAACTATTTCATCAACTACGGCGTAACCAAGTTTATTGAAGACTACGGCGTAACCACTAATAAGGTTACGCCGTAACTAGCAGATCTAGTGCAAAATACGAAGGAATTGAAGGTTACGGCGTAACTCTAGTTATAGTTACGCCGTAACCCAGATCTGGCCTATAAATACCCCATGAATTCCAACATTTCTAATCATCCCATTCCACACACAACAATCAGAGAACGTGAGAAAAAGCTAAAGGAAGGTCCAGATGAGTATACAGAGCTGTCTCCAAGGTAGAAATCACTCCCCTACGATAAGCATTAGCATTTTATATTTTCTTTACTTTCGATTCATGTATTTCGTACCTTTGAATATTGAATTGGTTTGTATGATTAATATGAGCGGCTAAGCACCTCTTGGTGTTGGCCTAGTTATGATTCCTTAATTGTTCTGTTTGCGTTTACATTACTTCCGTACAATTATTTCTAAGTGTATGCATGCATAGTTTATTGGTAGCTACCCTTGGTTTGGTAGTTTTGAATGGCGGTAGAGGCCAATTGCCTAGGAGATATGACCAACTGAACCTAGGTGAGCGGACTAAGATGGGAAGGGTAAGATATGACCAACTGACGACCGTTTCTACTTGTGCGATTTGACCAACTGATCACCTACCGTTTGGATGAACTTAAGAATTAGGGGGTGAGTGTTTAAGTTGCTAATGCCCGGGCACTCACTATTATAAATCTAGCATGTAGCGGTACTTAATGACTTGGCTTAGGGGACCAGGGACAACAGGACTTATGAGGGGACACCTGACTTCTCCTGTGGTGGCCTCTTTGCTGATAGGTTAGGGCGAATTGACCAAATGCTGTCCTCTCGACTTTGACCCCACCTAAAGTAATTGGAAGTAAGTAGACGTAGAAATAACTAGCTAGGAGGAATAACTAGGTTAGCACCACTATCCTCTATTGATTTATCCCTTGCCTTTATTTGCTATTTTCTGCTTTAGTAGTTTAATTAATTAATTCCTTATCGAAACCATTATTAAACATTGTGACACCTAGACTTAGTAATAATCCAACACACATAGCTCTTGGGACGACCTCGGCTTTACCGATTACTACACTACACATGACCGGGTACACTGCCCGTTAGTGCATTAGGGTAGACCATAGGTATAACGAGACTTTATAAATATTAAAACCTGGTCAGTAAAACCTGCATCAAGTTTTTGGCGCTGCTGCCGAGGAGCTATTTTAGGATTTAATATTAAGTATATTTTTAATTTTCTTTCTTAAATGTCAGGATACAAGAATCGCAGCTCGAGGCCTTTTCTGGCCACGCCATTCGACGATCCGGAGAAGCAATTTCGGACAAGGCAAGTTTACTATCCGGTTCCTATTCACAACATCTTCTCATTTTACGAATCAGACCAGCCTGATGCAGAGCCGGAGGTCATCAATGAAAATAATATTGATGACTTAACTATGGAGCAGTATTTGGAGCGACCAAATGAAAACTGCCAACGGAGCTTCACACAGGATTCTAATACTGAAAAATACTCTATTCCAGATCAAATTATTTGAGAGTTACACAAACTTAAGTTTTCTGGAGATAAAGATGAGGACGTTCAGAATCACATAGAAGAAGTTCTCCACTTATCCTCTCTTTTCAACGTAAGAGGTACCCCGAGCTATTCGGTCACCGCAAGGATTTTTCCTATGACTCTTACTGGAACTGCAAAAAGATGGTATAACAAACTCCCTAGCGAATGTAAAGAAGCATGGGAGAAACTAAGAAAAGAGTTCGTCCAACAGTTTTTCCCTCCTTCAAAGATGGCCAAACTTCTTGGTAAAATCTATCAATTCATCCAAGTTGGAGAAGAAACACTTTACCAAGCATGGGAAAGATTTAATGAGCTACTCTATCAATGCCCCACCCATGATTTAAACAAACATCAGATCGTATACGTCTTCTATCGTGGGATTAATGCGTTAACACGAGAACTTCTCGATTACCCGAGATCTATTCCTAGCATGACTCCTGACCAAGCCTTGGAATGTATTCAACGGATTTCTGAACATTGCTACAAATGGCATATGGATACAGGGTATGGACCAAGAGGCAATTTCGATCATAAGGTAATGAAGACGATAACAAAGCAAGAATATAATTATGGGGAAATTTTCGAAAAATGAAGGTTAGAAAGAGAAGCTGAAGCATGCAGAGTTGAGAGGGTTAAGAGTGTGTTTGAAACCAAAACCGGGGGTAATCTTGAAAAAAAGATTCTTGACCACATCAAGGAATCGAGGGAACGAGATGACAGAATTGAAAAAATGATGAAGACATTCGTGGATAATACAGTCTATTCCCTCAAAATTCACGAAGATAGGATTAAGAGATTGGAAAGGAGTGTTAGCTCATGTTCGGAAGCCATCACTAATTACCTAGCTGCTCGGGAAGAGGAAGTTGTCAATACGGTGGAAACTATCCTTGAAGAACCAACTACCTTTTAAGAAAAAGTTAAGCGACGAATCAACATGTAAAGACAATCACTTCTGGACCAAGCTTCACCGGTAAACTCCCCTATCAATAATTCCATTAAAACTAATCATGATGATATTTCACAGGAATTGAGCAATGATGAGACAATTCACCTCAACGAAAGATGTTTAGCAATTTTGAGAAACGAGCTACCACGAAAGGAAAAAGATCCACGATGTTTCACTCTCCCTTGCTTGATCGGGAGTCTCATTATGTGTAATGCCCTAGCTGATCTTGGAGAAAGTATTAGCATAATGCCTCGTTCGATGTTTTTGCGTATGGGGATTGGTGATTTAAAGCCGGCCAAGATGAAAATTGAAATGGCCGATCGATCTTTGCAATCGCCGTTGGACATCGTTGAAAACGTGTTGGTGAAGATTAAGAAATTCCTTTTCGCAGTAGATTTTGTGATTCTTGACATTCCGGAGGACAATAGAATACCTGTCATTTTAGGTAGACCTATGCTTGCCACTGCCCATACTAAGATGGATGTCTTTGCTTGAAAGTTAACTCTTGAAGCTAATGGAGAAATTGAAACGTTCGGACCTAATGAACTCCTGTCTACTCCTCAAAAGGTATGTGCAATTGACCCAGTAGGCAGTTTTGGTGACGCTTTAGAAGAATTTATTAGCGACCCCCCGGATCCTGGCGAGGTTGATTCTGGGAGAGATTTTGATGTTTTCTTCAACTTCGAGGAAGAGGATATTTTAGGAATCAGTGCTGAAGATCTCTCAAGTGACGTCGAAATGGCCCATTGGCAAGATAACTCTGTAAAGGATTTTTTGGAACCCAACAAACCTACATTTCATGAGGTAGGAACCCGCATACATCATAGAAACCCTTATTATCTAAAGATCTCATGCAAAATCGGATTCATCGACTTCCACCCATTTATTGACACTACTTCCCCAGTTAACATCATGTCAAAAGAGTGCTACAACGAAGTTATGAAAAAAGAATTAGAATATAAGGGAAATAACTTTCTTGGGTTTGCAACTAACATCCATGTATTCGTTGGAACTCATTCATTTTTGGTGGACTTTATGGTTTTAGACGACGTAAGCGAATTTGTGGAGGATGGACTTACGGGAGTAATTTTTGGAAAGCCTTTTCAGGAAATGTCTGGGGTAGATAAAAATGAAAAAGAAGGGTTAGTATGGTTGAAGATAAACGATGATAAGACTATTTTCAAAATGCCGAGAACGATTAAGAGTTTTAAAAATTGGACCAAGAGGCAGTTAAGCCAAGCCCAACCATTGCTCGATATCAGTGAGGAAGACAAAGAAAAAGGTATTGACCACCCTTACCAGAAAATCAAGAGTTTTTACTCGGGCTGTTTAAGATTAGGGGATGACTACAAACGGGATGAGAATTTGGTAAGTTGGATCCAACGTGGAGATTGCCATATCCACGAAATGACCAACAAGCACTGGTAGCCCCGCGACTCTGAGTCTAACTTAAAGACTCGTAAATAAAGAAAAATGCTCTTTCGGGATACAACCCGAAGTATCCCTTTCTTTTATTTCCATTTATGTAGGGTTTTGTGTTTTAACCACTTTTGCAGGAGACGAGGAAGAGATTGCTGCTGCTGTTTGCTGATCTGATCCTAGTTACGGCGTAACTCATTTCTGTGATTACGCCGTAACTAACCCTTTGCAGCAGAATTATGGACGCATTACCAATTACGGCGTAATTCATTCTCTGTGGTTACGCCGTAACCATTCGCTTTGCAGCTTATATCAGGTTTTGCCAGTTACGGCGTAACTCTCTCAAGGAGTTACGATGTAACCTTCCTCTGCTTTAATTCTTTCATTTTAAAACGCAATAACCTTGTATTAGTATTTTAAATGAACTTTGTGGGTGTGTTCCCTGTAAACCGTCACGAGACTTCACTCGTCCACTTGGGACACCAAGTTGTTTAAAAGGCTTGTTGCATTTGCTAAATGCAACCGTGATTCCTACGAAAGTCAGTTAGCGTTGTTTTTCATTTTTCTTTTTTTTTTTCATTTTAGAATTATGCTTGTCGGTAGTGTGATTTCAGGGATTAAAGTTCGTTCATGACACTTATACGAAGGCACGTCTCTTTTTCGTGGGCCTTCATTCTTTATGGAGCAAATTTTAGGGAAGTTCTCGCTCTAATTCTACTTTTATCTTCACCTTTGTTTAATGCTTAGTACAAAAGGGACTTTGTACAATTCAAGTGGGGGGACGGGAGTAGAATTATCTCTTGAACATGACTTTGCCCCCGTTTTTCTAGTTTATTTTGAAAAATTATGCCATTTTTAAAATTTTGACATGTTTTTCTTAACCTAACTAGATTAGACCTTAGTCGAGCACATACAACACTTGATATTATATGGTGAGATTAGCCTTATCCATTTCCAATATTTTACCCCAAATCCACCAAATTATGAGTGTGCCGGTAGCTTGTAAACTTTAGAACTTGGCCTTTGCATCATTTCGAGACCATAGACGAGGTATGTGGAGTTAGCTCGATGTATTTGGACTTTTCAGTTTTAGAAGGCAATAATATAGGATTATCACCAAAATATCCTACCATTGTGTGTCTATCGATTAGTCACCTCGACTTCTCGACCCCCATATGAAACCCTTTTGTTGCACTCACCTTTAGTGCAAGATACCCCTAGATACACCCATCTGAGCCACTCCTTTCATTTTGTTAACCCAATATATTGTTTCAATACACCTATACATCTTAGCCTACCCTGTAGTCTTTATTTGTGATTGGGAAGTCATCAATTGCCTAAGTTCAAGGTTCAAGTGGAAAGGTTCGGAAATCACGCTTTCATCGACGACACATTCCTAAAGATCATTGAAAACCCCCCGAATTCCCATTGTTCATCTCAAGTGGGGGGATATTATGTTTATGATTCAAAAAAAAAAAATAGTTGTTATGATTTAGTTATTGTAAAGTGCGATGTTATAAGCACTATGATATGAGCTTTATAGATTTAGTATCGAGGAGGCCACCTCGATCACATTTGAAGATTGGACTTGGTAATTATGCCAACAGTTGGAGAAAAGGTAGTGTGCCCATCACGACGTCCTCTAATGACACATCTACCTTGTATTTCATGATCCGGTTTCTTGACTTCAAAGCTTGAACTTTGGGCGGACGGTAAGTGGTGATGACTTGGTTATAGATTTAGACTACTTGCTTGTTTTTTATTTTACACCATTTATATATACCATGTCTTATCCTACCCTTTAGTCATGAAGCATGTCTAGGTGATGCAGCGAGCAATCTTTGGTGTCTTGGCCATGGATTTGGTCATGTATCATTGATTTTGTCTACTTCGCTGTGACATGTTAGTAATGAAGAGTCACCCCTTAACCTTTGTCGTGTCTACCCATATTGCCTTCGAGAATTGTTTAGCCCTTAACTCTAGTGGTGTAGATTTGTGTAACCGCCAAGCTTATGATAGAATACATGCTATGACTGTGCGAATGAGTGATCACCCCTAAATTGACACTTAGAATAGTTGAGAGATTTGAGTGTTTCATTCCCATTTCGTGATGTGTTCGGCTTTGTTTTATTCTAGCATAAGGGATTTGTAAACTTATATTTTCCAGGTTTTGGGAGATATCTTTTTAGGAATCTTTCTAATAAGGTCTACTTGAGGGCAAGTAGAGTTCAGTGGAGGATATTTGATAACATCAAATAGTCCTGAATATTAAGTGTCAATTTCCCGATAATGCTTGTAATTTATATCATTTATATGGATTTACGCTTGTTTTCCATTATTTTCCTCTTCGGGTAAATTACGAGCATTGGAGCTAAAAAGACGCGAACTAGAGAAATATCAAAAGATTTATCATAGTATGTCGACTTTGAAGAAGTTACTGGCGTAACTCATCTCTCACATTACCCGTAACTAAAGCGTGACTCGGAAAACCAACTCATCGAAAGGTTACTGGCGTAACTCTTCCCAAAGGCTACAACGTAACTATATTAGGTCAAATGAGGTTTCACGCCACGATAACTACGCCGTAACTATTTCATCAACTACAACAGAACCAAGTTTATTGAAGACTACGACGTAACCACTAATAAGGTTACACAAGAACTAGCGGATCTAGTGTAAAATACAAAGGAATTGAAGGTTCTGGCGTGTTATAGTTACGCCGTATCGATCCGTATAAATACTCTAATTCCAACATTTCTAATCATCCCATTCCAACTAGCGTGGGAAAAAGCTAAAGGAAGGTCCAGTTTAAAATCACTCCCTACGGCATTAGCATTTTATATTTTCTTTACTTTCGATTCATGTATTTCGTACCTTTGAATATTGAATTGGTTTGTATGATTAATATGAGCCTAAGTTTATGTTGGCCTAGTTATGATTCCTTAATTGTTTTGTTTGCGTTTAAACACCGAGTAATGCATAGTTTATTGGTAGCTACCCTTGTTTTGGTAGTTTTGTTGGATCGATGTACTCTAACCAAACTATCTTAACTAGCTTGTTTAATTTAATAACCTCATAAATCCTAAGTTATTAACAATGAAACACCGAAATCTTTATTAAGAAATTTACTCAATAAATCTAAGAAGAACAACTTTATTAATAACTCTAAATCGCTTCTTATGCGATACTTTAACAACTCTAAGATTATCGAACTCTCTAAACTCTAAACAACTTGTAATCGTAAACTCTAAGATTTGTGAATTGCTTCTCTAATGCCAATCTAGGGTCCTTTTATAGACTCAAGGATAACCCTAGTCGGTTTACAATAATGTATCCTTGTACGACAAGTAATCTATTCTAGAATTACAAGACTTTCCATAAACGAATAGACAGCTTCTTTAACTCTTGCAAGATTTTTTGACCTTCATGTGCAGATTTTGACTTTATCATTAGCAAGATTTTGACTCTTTGACTTTCTCCGCTTCTTTGCTATTCTCAAAGACTTTGTAAATCTTCAAGACTTTAACTGCTCAAGACTTTCATATCCCAACAATCCTCCCTAACTTGAATTCTACTAGATTGACTTCAAGTTCCTTTGTAGATTAATCTTTCACTTTTCCGACTTCAAGGAATGATTGTCTTTGTCTTTGGATTGTAATTTCGCACTTTATCAAAGTATCTTAATTCTTTTACAAAGATCATCCAAAGAAGCTCCATCTTTTCAAAGAACACAAAGAACATATGACAGTTTGTACATTAATTCGCTTTAAGTTGCATACTATTCTCATCACTTCCGTGTGTTAACTCCCGTGAGAGGTGAATCATTGAAAATTAATGGATTCTAGTCTCTTTACCAAAGCCATTAACTTTGGAGTAGCCGAATGTTTTGGTGTGTAAGACCATGGTACATTGATAACCATATGATTTTTAGCAAACCACCGCCTATCAACAGATTTGATTTGTCTTTACCAAAAGTCGCACTTTTGGACTAGTTAGTTCTTTTATCTAATGGTGAACTAATTACCAATAATGGATTTTCCATCGCCTTTACCACAAGCCATTCTCTTGTGGGCTAGCCAACTCTTCACATTAACGATATGGTGAGTTGATTACCATCCAACTTATTAGCAAGTTGTCAACTAAAACGGATTTGAGATATCTTAACCGAGCCGCTTGCTCATGGATTAGCCAATCCTTTTGTAACCATGGTGGATTGATAACCTATTGATGTTATCATCTCAAAACCATTTATTCAACCTTTATTTCAAAATATTTATTACTTAGCAAAAGGTTTCTTCTAAAAACATTTAACTGGTTTATTTCGCAAACAAGATTTTGACAAAAGTATCGTTCGATCAACCGAAGATTGAATAAAAGTACTAATATATCAAAAAGTATTTATTCAAATAAAATTCATACCGCTTATTGATCATCCTCAAGAATAGTAGTCCAGTTAATAAACAAATTGATGACCATGAGAGCGCTTTCATTATCATCTTCTACTTCCATTCCATGCTCTAGCATCCTTCTCATAAGATCAACAGTGAGAGGATATCTTCTATCTGCAAACATGTGAATCATTGTCCCATTTTCCACTCTAGAACATGTACTCCGATTCTTCAAAAATCTCCAACAAACAATTTCCCATTGCTCTTGATTCTTCCAAATTTCATCAAGCTCTTTCTTCGCTTCCCATGTAGTTATGAGATCTCCAAGTAAAACTAAACTAATTCCTTCTATGGATTATGTTTAAAGTAGTCTCGCACCAAATGATATAGATGAAATAAATCCACTCTATCAATTGCATGCAATACATCCCATAGCCTATTGAACACTTTGAAACTTTCATCATCTCGTGAAACATCATATAACTTCCATCTTTTGATTTCACAACTTCAAAACACTAATCTAAGATCCGCTCATCTTCATATCAAGATCTTCTTTAGAATATTCAAAGTCTACTACTCGAGATAATTTCTTAGTTCATCCCTAGTCTCGCCTTAACTCAACTTTTTCTTTCTTTGAAAATTGAACATCAGAACTTCGCTTTTCCTTTTCTTTTCAAACTTTTCTTTCTCTCTCGCTTCACCCAAGTAGCTTCTTCTCTAAAATCTTTGATGCTTGCAACATCTTTCTTATAAGCCTCTGCTTCAAAGATCATAAAGTCTTTTCATATCAACATAGTTCAACTTCGCAATCCTTTATATCCTCTCGCTTTTTAAATATGCCATCATTGCATTCCTTTCTTTAGCTAAATTAGGTCTTCTTGACATATATCTAACAGAGTAGGTGATCAGAATGGTTCAAAGATCCGTTCAAGATCTAATTCATCTTGTAACTTCCTAGTCGCTTCTCTACTATTAGCTTATTGAGCATCCTGAGCTTCTCTATCTTTAGCATTTAACTCTTCTTGAACCTTTCTAGCTGCAGCTTCATTTCGAGCAACTTCAATTGCTCTAAGATCTGCCAAAGTTAGCTTTTTCTTCTTATTTTCTATCAACTTGCCTTTACCTTTATCCTTAGGATCTATTGCAGGTTGAGCAGTTCTTGTTTGTTCCTCTGAAACTTCAGAAATAGTAACAGCCCTTGGCTTTGATAAATCATGTAAAATAGTTGCAATAAATTCATCATCACTAGCAGTATGAATTCTTTGTGGTGTATCAGCTTCTTCAGGTATAGCAGTTGTTGAAGGACCAGCTTGTTCTTCAGGAGGAATAGTTGAAGGAACAACTTCGTCTTCAAAATCTAATACTCTTGGTGTAACCAACTCTTGTCTGTGAGATCCAAAGAAAGCGATGACGTTGTTGTTCAAGACCTTGATCTTCGACCTTTCTTCTTCAAGACTTTCAATAACAACATGTTCTTCAAGACTTTGAGGTTCTTTTTCCTTAACATCTTCTTTCAAATTCTTTTCTTCCTCGAATTCCTCCCAATTGGTCAAGATGGTTTAGGAACCTTTTGCCTTTGTTTTCTTCATAAATTGCCTTCTGCACTTGTGTTCTTCCTTAACCCATAAGCGATAACGTTTGATAAAAGGCTTAACAAAATTCTTTAACCTCTTATACCTGAGCATCAACTTTTGAATCTGTTTTGCTTGAGTCTCAGTAGTCTTCTTCAACTTGACCAACTCCATTGTCAAAATATAATTATCCAATGTTAATCCTTCACGAGGGATAGTATAGGAAGCATCTCCTTGAACTGGTGAATGTTCCTCTGGTTGAGAAACAGGAACAGATGGTGGTGGAGATATAGAAGGTGAACCCGCAACGCCTTCTTGAACTTCAATACTGGAGAAGCAATATCATGAGTTGCAAGTACCTCCTGAGATGCAACACCTTCTCAAAATGCAAAGACTTTGAGAACCAAGATTGCGAGTAAGATTGCAGATGCAAGATGCTTGCGGTGCAAGACCTTCACTTTCTTCATCATCTTCAACATCAACTCTAATACTTGAACAACCTCCATCATGGAAGTAGTTAAAGGAGTATCGGGACCTCTGAATAAATCACTCCTTCGCGCCATAAAAGTAAAAATCTTTGCTTGTTGGACGATAACAGAAGTAAATCAGAGGGTTAGGTACATCATCAAGTCGTTGTTTAAGAAAACCGAATAAACCTTGGGTACATCAACCATTTTGACCCGGATGATATATGTGAAAGCATCCCATCCGAATTAGCCTTGAAAAGTTAAACACTCGATTTGTAGCTAATCCAACCACTGCAGATGCAATATTTGACCCAAACCGCTCCCAAGAAGTACTTTTAGCACTTATGCAATGGAGCAATACATGAATCAAAAACTTCCATTGAGGACAAAATAAAGCTTTCTTGAACGCTTGTTCATCAAAGATCCTTCATAACCAATATGCCCAAAAGTTTCCCAAATCAACTCCTTAGCAAAACGAAGAGCCCTTCTTCATCATTAAACAACAAGTCTTCTCGAATAGATGCTTCAAGAATCTTCACAGCTTCTTCCAACAACTGTAGATCTAATATAGTATTCATCTTCTTCCATATTATCTCTTGCATTAGCCCAAAACTCTTGAATCCAAGGTGCAATAATATCCGGCTCCACTAAAAGAGCATAACCGATTGGCGACCAAGAAGATAATCAATGATATCGTGAAAAGCCACATTCGCCTCGCCTTGTCTAAATTTGCCACCATATTGTGCTTTGAAACAAGAGGGTCGATTTGCCATTGATGAATAGATGAGCACAATTAAAAGATATGATCCAAAGAATAAAGAGATGGTGAATGGTGAGATAAAGAAGAAAAAGATTCTAATGTATCAATATTGAGGAAACTCGAAAGTAGTTATTTATAGGTGGATTTGAAAATCACACCCCATAATAACAAAGTTACCGTTACTAGCAATTACCCTCAATATTACCGTTGAAACAAGATTTTAATACGACAAACAAGACTTTCCACATAAGCAAGACTTTCCCAGCAAGACTTTCCAAGCAAGACTTTCATGAAATTAAAAGCAAGACTTTCCAAAATACCTCCAGAAAACTAAGTATACATACATATCCTCCCTCAAACAATGCATAGGACTATACTAACACCTTATAGTCCTCCCTCAAATGTAGCTCAAGAGTTAATCATGCCAATACTCACCACCAAGTGATTGAATCTTGAAACATCAAAGCCTTTGGTGAGTAAGTCACCACATTGTCATCTCGTGTGAACCTTAACAACATTAATGAGCCTATGCTCATAACAATCTCGATGAAGTGATGCCTAATCTGAATGTGCTTGGTCTTGGAATGATAAACCGGATTCTTCACAATACGATAGTACTCTCATTATCAATATTGATAGGAGTATTCTTAAAATTGAACCCATAGTCCAAGAGTTGATTCTCGCATCCACAAAACTTGTCCACAACAGCTTGCGCAGACCACATATTCACCTTTAGATGATGATGTTGTCGCAATTGTCTCGCTTCTTGCATTGCCGTGAGACTAACCTTCTTCCAAGATATTGGCATCCTCCGCTTGTTGATCTTCTATCATAATTATCACCGCATAATCACTATCCAAAAAGCTTCCAAGTGAAAAGGTGACTTAGATACCACAACCCCAACTTGGGTTGTTGTTTTAAATAACTAAAAATCCTCTTTATCGCATTCATATGAGAGACCTTTGGTGAGACTTGATATCTTGCACATAAACACACCGCAAACATGATATCGTGCCTTGATGCAAGAAGATACATTAGACAACCAATCATTGATCTCAGATAACTTGACTTCAACAGTTGTCCATCTTCATCTTTGCCCAATGAGTTGATTGATTTAATAGGTGTAGTTACGGCTTCATAGCATCAAAATCGAACTTCTTAAGTATGTCGATACATACTTGTCTTGACCGATAAAAATACCTTCCTTAGACCGCTTAACTTGAAGTCCCAAAAGAAAGTTAACTCACCCATTGAACTCATCTCGAAATTCTTTCTCGCATCACCGCTCAAACTCCTTCACCATAGACTGCTTGGTAGCTCCAAAGATGATATCATCAACATACACTTGAACTAACATGATATCCTTCTTGTCTCTCTTGATAAACAAAGTCTTGTCAATAGCCCCTTCGTAACCATGTTTTAATAAGAAAGTGGAGAGCCTCTCATACCAAGCTCTAGGTGCTCGATGAAGGCCATAAAGAGCCTTAACCACCTTGTAGACTTTGTTAGGGTGCTTAGGATCTTCAAAACCCGGAGGTTGTTTAACATACACCTCTTCCGTAATAGTGCCATAGAGAAAGGCACTCTTGACATCCATTTGGTAAACCCGAAACCCATATATGAAGCAAAAGCAAGAAATATTCTAATAGCCTCAATCCTTGCTACAGAGCAAATACTTCATCATAATCTACTCCTTCTTCTTGTCTCGTAGCCTTGAGCTACTAATCTTGCCTTGTTTTTGATAACATTGCCTCTTTCATCTCTTTTCACTCAAGACCCATCTCGTTCCAATAACTCTTCCCATCCGAAGATCACATAAACCCAAACTTCTTGAAGTTTAAATTGAAGAAGTTCTTCCTGCATAGCTTCAACCCAGCTTTCTTTAGTCAATGCTTGAGCAATATTCTTGGGTTCCTCTTGAGAGATGAAACAAGTAAATAGGCAGGTTTGATGGTCCTTATGATTCAACCTGTTTTGTTTATACACAAAGCTAAGTAAAGCATTGTGAGGTGTTGTGAAACTCTTAGCTTTGTGTCTTGTCATAACTCTAGAAGTAGAAGGACCAATGATTTGATCAGTTGGATGATTCTTATGGATTCTTAAGATTGGAGATTGTGGAACTCTATATGCATCATCCAAGTTAGTATAATCAGCGCCTTCATTGGAATCTGAGAAAATACCTTCATCTTCAAGCTCATCATCGCTTTCTTCTAAACCGTGCATGGTAGGATCATCCAAATCATCTAAAGTATCATTAATCGGTGTATCAAGATTTTGGTCGAAAGCATCGTCCAAAGTACCGTGAGAATACTCGCATGCTTATTCTTTTCTTTGCTTCTTCATAAGCTCTTCTTTGTTCATCGAATGAGAATGTGCCATTACATCTTGAAGAAGCATCCGATTAAGTGTCTCTTGAATAGCTTGATCCTCAAAGCAGATAGTGAAGATTTTGGTTCATCAAGATTTCCTTTGGTTCATCAAGACTTTGCTTTGGAGCATCAAGATTTTGCTTTGGATCTTTATCGAGAATAAAGATCGTGTCTAATATGAACTCCATGAACAACATATTGTGTATCTTCTCCATGATAAACAGGTTGATTTTCTTCTCTGACAAGTACATAGTTCATGGAAGGAGTCAAGACCTCAAGATCAAACATCCAATCAGGACCTTTACCCTTCTAATTCTTTTGATCTTCTAAAACTCAACATGAAGACAATCTTGAACCTTCTTAGTAACTCGTTGTATACTCTAAAACCCTTGTCATTAGTACAATAACCCAATAAGTATCCTTCTTCCGACTTGCCATCAAACTTTCCCAAATTATCAATGGTGTTTAAAATAGTGAGAGGGCATCCAAAAGGCTTCAAAAATCGAATGTTGGGTTTGTTGCCCATCAAGAACTCATAAGGTGTCTTCATTTGTGGTTTGGTGATCGATACTCTGTAAGTACATAGCAAGCAAGACTTACACCTCACCCGAATTGAATAGGTAATTGAGAGTCCGCAAGCATAGTTCGGCCGCTTCAATCAAAGTTCTATTCTTCCTCTCAAGAACACCATTCTCATTGTGGTGTTCTTGCAATCTCGAACTCCTCTTGATTCCTTTGTTAGCACAAAATTCATCCATTTGCTTGTTCTTGAATTCATCCCATTGTCACATCTAATACCTCTAACCTTGAGTCTCAATTGGTTTTCCAAAGGCGATGATTAGAGTCTCAGATAGCATCAAAAGTATCATCCTTAAAACCCAAGAAAATACCCAACCGAATCTATCGCAATCATCTCGTAATAACCAAGCAAGATTTTTCTTGTTTAAACTTGCCACGAGACAGTCCAAACAGATCCATATGTAACAGCTCCAATGGTTCTCTAATAGTTCTCTCCTCAAGCTTCTTGCAGGAAGCTCTGTGTTGTTTACCCTTCTTGCATGCCAAACAAGATTGATCATTCTTGTAAGTATTTGAAGGTAAACCTCTAACTAGATTGCCTTTAACCAGTTTGTTGATATTCTTGAAATTAACATGGCCCAATCTTCTATGCCATTGATGTGCCTCTTCAGATGTTGCTTTAGCCACCAAACATGTGGCTCTTCCATAAGAATGTAGACTCTTCATGTCTAGACTATACACATCATTTGTTCTTGGTACTCTGAGTACTACAAAATCATCGACAATGTGCTTAAAGTCGATGAAAGAATGAGACATTCGTGTCGTTGAATAACACAGATGCTTTTATCACAGATTTGAGATACCGACAATAAGTTGAACTTTAGCTCCTTCACATATCTAACATTCTCAAAATCAATTCTTCCAGCTTTGATTGTTCCTTTCCCAAGAATCTTTCCTCCATTGGGATCATTCCCAAATGCAACTCTTCCTCCACTAATAGATCTAAAATCGCATGTAATCTCCTTATCTCCTGTCATACTTCCGAGCAACCACTATCTACAATCGATGATCTTTAAGCTCCTCCTCCGGGTTGCCCCGCACAAAAATATAGAGTTAGTTTTTTTAGGAACCCAAGCCATTCTCGACTTGTGTTCCCTCATGAGTTACAAACTCAAATTCTTTGAGTATGTAATTTCCATCGCTTTTCAAAACATGATCCAGATTATCTTTTGATTTTTAGCATGTGGATTTTCAAAACTTTCGGATTTTCAACATAACTCTCTTTTAAAAATTCATTCTCTTTTTCCTGTATTATGAAAACATCGATTCACTTTTCGTTGAAAGTACAGTTTGTCCCTCAAGAAGATTTTTTTCCTTTTAACCCATTCGCTTTTAACAGCTTGGTTCCTGTGATCTAGTTCCCCATGTGAATTATAGTACCTTCTAGGTTGATAATAGTGAGATCTCCTAGGTTCCTATTCCAAGTAGTGTGAGTAGACTTTGTGTTGACCGAGCAAGACTTTGAGAAGGTACCGCTTGTGAAGGTACCGGTTGCCTAGAAAAGATCTTCTCGGTGAGGTACCTATGATCCGATGAGAAGTTACGATGATTGACCCTATTTGAATTGTTCCGCATCGGTTGATGCTCTATAGGTTTTGGTTGGTAGACTTATTCTTTGGAAACTTGCTTAGATATTCGAGTGTCGGTCACAATCTTTGATTAAGTGATTAGGACTATAACATACAAAACACGCTTTTCACCCATACTTCCAAAGTGTCTACTCCTATGTCTATGACCAAAACTATTTTGCCTTCTAGATGAATGATTAAATCTATTTTGACCAAAGTTATCCCAAAAGGTTTAGCAAGACTGCTTTGAAAAGGTTTTCCTGGGTATCGCTTGTGGAGCAAGACTTTGAGTCAAGGTACCGCTTGACTTTGAACATTGGTATTAACAGCTTTTTGGGTTTTCACCTAGATTGACTAATAAGCTTCTTCCTAAACTCAAGGTCGCTCTACACCAAAACATGAAACATCGTGTCTTATGGGTTGATGACTACCAACCGGATGTGGAACAAAGATGATAACCTTTGTCTTTCTTAAGCTCGGAGGTGAATCACTAATTGAACCCTCATTACTAGATGTGTCTACATAATTAATGAGTTCATCATCACTAGTGGTTACATCTTCTAAGTCTAAGTCATCCCGATCACTAGATGTGTTCTCTTCATGTTAGTAAAGTCCATGCCAAATCCTAAGCCGCTTCTAATGTAAGCCCTTCTCTGTTTTTCAACATAAGCAACATGAGACAAACCAGATTCTTTCCAGCATCAAACTTAGCTAATGATTATCCTCTCCTTAGTTAGTTTCTCAATTTCAAGAATTTTACGCTTTAGCTTCCATTCACTAAGTTTTAACCGGTAATCCTATTGTTCATACTTTTCACCCAAGCCATTTCATTATTTTCATGTGTTATAATTTTAGCTTCCAAAGACTCTAAAGTAATTTGATAACCTGCTACCTCGCACCTAGCCTTAACACAATTGTCTCTTTCAAACACATAGTTTTGTAGCAATTTTGATAGAAATCATGACAATTTGAGCATACCTCGTAGATAGGAGATGAACTTGGTGATGTAGCTACCATAGCAAGTAGTACAGATCATCTTCGACTCCAAGCTCCACCAAATCCTCCTAGACAGATTCGGGTTCCAAAGCAAAGATGTTCAGATTCCTCATCAAAAGTAGAGCTCCACCCCAGTTCTTCCACGTAATCTTCAACCTCTTCCTCCATAGCAACCATACAAGAGGTTACCGGTTCATCATCAAACTCAAGACTCAATCAACCTCTGATAAACTTTCTTGAGCAACCAAAGCTTTGGTTTCAGTAATAGGGATTTCTTTGAGTTCCAGCTTTGGTTTGTCAGTCATCCTATTTGCTTGATACTTAGCAAATCTGCACTCCCTTGCAAAGTGTCCAGTCTTTTGACAATTGAAGCATTCAATCTTTGATTTGTCAAAAGTGATTCCCTGTTTTGGCTTGAAATCAATGTTCTTTCCTGTTTTCTTCATGTACTTCTTAATCCTTGCAGTAATCATTGCTACTTGCCACCTAATATCAATTTCTTCCAAAGCATCCTCTTCAATCTGTGAGAGATCTTCTTCATAGGTGATAGGTAAAGAAGCCTGTTGAGCAAAGAAGGAACACACAACTTCATCTGAGTGCATAGTAGGAGGTGGTAGTGCTTGTCGAGCATGGGTGGGAGCAAGATACGAGACAAGATTTTGAGTCACAAGATTTTGAGTAGAGAAGCAAGATTTTGGTTGAAGTACGCCCATCTTTCGAGATGATAGAAAAGCAATCTTGTGAGACTTAGAACTTGTTTGACCATTCATCTCGTGCTCATACACCTTCGATGGTTGTAGAGATCATCAAAGTCCATGACATCCAAACCCGGTTGTCCTCCGATCATTGTAGCAATAACATGCCATGTAGATGGCAAACTTCTTAGAAACTTCGATTGTATCTTCAACTCGAAACTTCGCGCCTTGTATAACTCCAAAGATGTTGAGAAGATTTTGAAACCTATCATATGCAAGATCAAGACTCTCTCTTCACCTACAATGAAAGTTTCAAATTGTTGTTTCAAGAAGATTTCACAGCATCTTCTTAGAAGCTTCATTCCTCCAAATCTGGTCTTGAGAGCGACCCGAGTCGCTTAGCATCTTTGCATCATGAAATTTGAGAAGATGACCATCCGGAATGGCGAGATAAGAGAATATTAAGTGCCTTCTCCGATTCCTTAAAGTTGTCTTTGGCAGGATCGCTTTAGGTGCTATAGGTTGTCCAACAATGCTGCATGTGTTCGAACTACTTCATTACCATTGACAATTACATTCCATAAAGCATGGTCTGTAATGGCAATGTACTGCCTCATCTTCATACACCATAAGTCATATTCACCCTTTTTGATGACAAGAATCCTCATTGAGGTGATGGAAGGTGGTGGAATAGAATCAGTCGACATCTTTAGGGTTTGTTGAAATCGGTTTTCTTCTTAGTCAGAGTTTCCACACAAGCTCTGATACCACTTGTTGGATCGATGTACTCTAACCAAACTAACTTAACTAGCTTGTTTAAGGTTTAATAACCTCGGATAAATCCTAAGTTATTAACAATGAAACACTGAGTAATCTTTATTAAGTACGCGGAATTTACTCAATAAATCTAAGAAGAACAACTTTATTAATAACTCTAAATCTGCTTCTTATGCAGATACTTTAACAACTCTAAGATTATCGAACTCTCTAAACTCTAAACAACTTGTAATCGTAAACTCTAAGATTTGTGAATTCGTATCTCTAATGCCAATCTAGGGATCCTTTTATAGACTCAAGGATAACCCTAGTCGGTTTACAATAATGTATCCTTGTACGACAAGTAATCTATTCTAGAATTACAAGACTTTCCATAAACGAATAGACAGTTCTTTAACTCTTGCAAGATTTTTTGACCTTCATGTGCGATTTGACTTTATCATTAGCAAGATTTTGACTCTTTGACTTTCTCCGCTTCTTTGCTATTCTGCAAAGACTTTGTAAATCTTCAAGATTTTAACTGCTCAACACTTTCATATACCCAACGGTGAGGCCAATTACCTAGGAGATATGACCAACTCGACCCTAGGTGAGTGGATCGAGACGGAAGGGTAAGATTATACCAACCGACGACCCTTTCTACTTGTGCGATTTGACCAACCGATCACCTACCGTTTGGATGAACTTAAGAATTAGGAGGTGAGTGTTTAAGTTGCTAATGCCCGGCACTCAATATTATAAATCTAGAATGTAGCGGTACTTAATGAGTTGGCTTAGGGACCGGAACAACATGACTTATGAGGGACACCGACTTCTCCGTGGTGGCATCTTTGCCGATAGGTTAGGGCGAATTGACCAAATCTTGTCCTCTCGACTTTGACCCCACCTAAAGTAATTGGAAGTAAGTAGACGTAGACATAACTAGCTAGGAGGAATAACTAGGTTAGCACCACTATCCTCTATTGATTTATCCCTTGCCTTTATTTGCTATTTTCTGCTTTAGTAGTTTAATTAATTAATTCCTAATCGAAACCATTATTAAACACTGTGACACCTAGACTTAGTAATAATCCAACACACATAGCTCTTGGGACGACCTCGGCTTTACCGATTACTACATTACACACGACCGGGTACACTGCCCGTTAGTGCATTAGGGTAGACCATAGGTATAATGAGACTTTATAAATATTAAAACCTGGTTATCAAAACCTGCATCAGTGTAACATAAATCAACATTATCAATCATTAAACAGAAGCTATTTATAGATTAGCAAGAAAAGTCACAAAAAATACGCAGTTAACACGCTGTAAAACTGTCCATGGTTATATGTTATGCTGACTTTACAGTGCACCCAAGAAAAGAAATACCTTTCTGATTATCAGACTCGGGATAGGACCCATGGTTATTGAGCCTTGATATCAAATCAGTTGCAACAGTCTGTTTTGCATCTTTCCTTTGCCCACTTTCTACTTCTTCACGACCTTCTCTCTTGATTTCCCTAACCTACATTCCATTATACAAAAACTCAAATGTCCAAAAACACACTTCAATTTTGTATGAAACTATCCTCATTCAACACACTCACCTCAGTTTCTGAAATAATTTCCATCCCAACCTAAGCCGCACTTGTCCCACATCGAAAATTGCAACAAAATCATTTGTTTTCATAAGATTTTTAAATAAATATAACAACTAATAATCATATAACCATAAGATGAACAAAAAACACTAACTTTACCAATCTCTCTCAAATTCCTCAAGTTTGTAAGAAAATATGGATATAAACGAAACTATATTGCACTAAATAAAATCCACCCAAATCAACCGGCTTAAGCGTCTGAAGCTTATCCTCCACATCAAACTTATTCACCCTCGTAGCTCCAAACCTCAAAAAAATTCACACCTGCAAAAAGCAAAACCCCACATATAAAAAAGTTTCAATCTTTTAGGACATAATTATTTCAAAGTAAAAGTCAATAGAAGTAAATTTTATGACTACATATCCTTTTGAGTTTATCATTTTCTTCTTGCACTCTACTTAATTTTACCTTCAAATAGTCTACCAACGTCTAATTGTAACATAAAATAGGGCAAAACATTAACAACAAATAAATAAGGAATAAATAAACCTTGCATACAAAACATGTACCAATGATTTTTCCCTATTAGCTTATGGACATTCAAATGGATAGCCAAAAAATCCAATCTTTAGATGACAAAGCCTCAACTACTGCAAAAATGCAAAAGAGGGGCTTGAAAATCAAACCACATTAACAAAAAAAAACAAAGAATTTTTACCATGGATAAGGATTAAGAGAAAGAGGTGGTAAGGTGTGTAGTAGATTCTAGGTACGCTCAGAAAAAAAAGACCGACAATGATGCGCCGATGCATTTGGAATGTTTCATTATACGGATAAGTTTAACTAAAATTTGGCCAAACACAGGTCTTCGGGTTTGTGAGTAGCAAAAGGTGGGTCGTCTGTTGGGATCTTCAAAAATTATTTTTATTTTGCACCGACGGTGCGCTTTAATATAGTCATATAATAATAATAATAATAATAATAATAATAATAATAATAATAATAATAATAATAATAATAATAATAATAATAATAATAACAACAACATGGTTTCACTTGTGGGCGATCTTGGCGATTCATTGCCCGATGCGCTACGTCATTGTGTTGATGCCCAATTGACCCAACTTCCTTGTTGTGTTCAATTATTCAACTTCTTGGTTGAAGTGTGGCCTTGTTTCATTTTGTTGTTTTGGTGTTTTAGGGGGTCGGGTTTCATTCTTGAAACTTCCCTCAACTTCTTGTTTAGGACTGTGTATGGAGACCTCGTGGATGCTTCCTGTTGTACCTATCTGTTGTTGAAGGTGATTATGTGGCATCGTTGTTGCTCCTTTCATGTTTTGCTTGGTGGTGACCCTTGCTCATTGTAAAACCTGCGTTTTGCACTTTGGACTAAAGGCCGCTTGGTTGCGTTTTGTCTGGGGGGCCCATGTGTGGAATATTTTTTGTCCTTTTCTGACCTGCATTTTGAGGGTTTTAGACCTTGAGTTTTGCTTGGTAGATTGCAGTTTGGAGAAGGCATTGCGTTTTGACATAGGGGTTGCGGTTTGTCTTTGGGTGAAAGTGCGATTTGTCTGTCAAGTGTCTTGCGTTTGGCACTTTTGGCTTATGTTTATCTTTGGAATTATTGTGGTTTGTTGCTTACATTCTTGCGTTTTGTCTCGTGATTTGGCTCATGTTCTAAACTGCGGCTTGCCCCCAAAGTGAATTGAGATTTGGCACGTTTGTGAATTGCGGTTTGTCTTGTGAATACTTGCGATTTTTCCTACATTTTGTCTTGTGGTGCCTCGATATTTCTATGGCTATCATACATTTTCATTGTCCCTTTGCTGGTTTAAGTGGTTGTCAGGATGGTAGTGGGAATCGGCTCACCAAAACCTTAATGACCGTCATTTCAATGAGGATGCACTAGCCACCACCAAACTTTCCTTAGCCACTAATCTTACTGGTTTTGAGGCAGCTGAGGTTACGTTGAGACGTATGGGTCTTTGGTTATGTGGGGTTTGTTTTAAGACGCATACCCTTCGTTCTAAGTGTCAGTATGGGTCTGATTTTGTATCATCCCCTGATTGTGGTAATGGTGTTGTTAGGTTTGTGCTGTTTGATCTCACCAAGCCACAAGTTCCCTCTTCTGTTCAACTTGCTCGTGTTGAAGAGTTGGTTGTGGAGGGGCATTATGGTTTTGATTTACACTTACTTGACACTTTGCTCTCTAAAGGGTTGTACATCATCAAATCCATCCCCGCAAAGTGTCGTTTGGGATTCTCTCGCGTATTGAAAGGAGCTCTTGATAAGGTGATCATACACTGAAGACATTTCTTATTGGGTTAGACTGTTAGTATTGCCTCTTTGTTTCCTTAAAACCTTTTGTCCGAGGAGTAACATGGAGTGTAGGTCTTCTACTAAGCGCCAACGTCAAGAAGAATATATCACTAAGGCCATTCGATCTTGGGGTACGTCTGATGGTAGTTTGCAGCTTGTTAGAGAGGTTTTAGTTGAACCTTCCCATGCTTGGTCTAATATTGATGAGGAAAACTTGGATGTGGGTGGCGTAATGTCAAACAATGTAGGAGGAAGATTTGTCATTATACTGCTTTAGTGTCGAGGTCTTTCTTCTTCAGGTGTTACTCCCTATAATGATAATACTCTTGAGAAGTTATAGGCTAAGCATCCCTTTAAGTCTGCTCCTTCCCCGCCGGATATACCTATTGACCATCATAACCTTATTGCAACTCCGGCTTTGGTTCTTGACATGATTAAGAGTTTCCCCCGTGGTACATCTTGTGGTTGAGATGGTTTACGTTCCCAACACTTTTTGGATTGTTTTAGTGGTGCCGCTGTGGATATATCTGATGAGTTAATTGATTCTATCACCCGGGTGGTAAATCTTTTTCTTGATGGTAAGTGCCCTAAGGCGTTGGGAGAGTATATTGCCAGTGCTCTTCTCACACCGCTGATCAAACCAAGTGGTGGTATCCGTCCTATTGATGTAGGGACCGTCTGGAGGCATTTAGTCTCCAAGGTGGGTGCTTCTATAATTGGTCATTCTTTAGATGGTTACTTGAATGATTTGCAGTTCGGAGTTAGGTTTCTGAAGGAGGGGCGGCTATTCTTCATGCCGTGAACCGGTTTATTGAAGACCGTGGATATGAGGTGGGTCTTTCGATGTTGTTGGTGGATTTCAAAAACGCCTTCAATTTGGTAGATCATGAGGTTATGTTATAAGAGGTTCGCCTCCATTGTCCCGCTATATCACGTTGGGTTGAATTTTGTTACTCCAGCCCAGCCAGATTATATTATAGGGAACACACCTTATGGTCGCATCAAGGAGTGCAACAAGGTGGTCCACTTGGACCTCTCCTTTTTGCTTTGGTACTACATCCTTTGGTATGCAAGATCAAAGACTCCTTGTTCCTCTCTCTTCAAGCTTGGTACCTAGATGATGGTACGATCATTGGAGATACTTTGACTATGGGGAAGGTTTTGGAGCATATTATGATGGATGGCCCTTGCTACGGTTTGCACCTTTATGTCGACAAAACTGAGGTCTTCTGGCCAAGGGAAGATCCTAGAAGCAGGCTTGCAGGTGTTTTCCCGCCTAGTATTGCTCGGCCTTCACGTGGGGTTAAATTGCTGGGTGAACCTGCTAGCGTAGACCTTAAGTTTAGTAGCGAGCTTGTTATGAAACGGGTTGCTAAAACCATTGTGCTTATGGATGCTGTTGCTAAGTGATAAGGTTTTAAAAGGTACCATTTTGAGGGGTCGTTTAAGTCCTTATTTGATCACTTTTGTATCCGTTATTGCTTAATATCGTTCCTTTTCACTTTTTAGGTCTCGTGAAGGCAAAATCTTTGGAATGACACTTATTTGGACGAAAAGCGCGAATATATGAAGAAAATGGCCAAAGTCGAAATCGAGACACTCACGATCGGCGAATATAGAAGGCGGCGTCGGGTTCTATGTACGACGCCGTCGAGAATTGTTGTGACGGTCGAACTCAAAACTCGTGTTTTCAAGAGACGGCGTCTAGTGTGAAAGAGTAGGCCGTCGCTACTCGACGGCCTAGATGCGATCCGCACGACGTCGGGTCAAGAGGACGGCGTCACGGACATAAGGTGACGCCGTCGCCAAGGTTAACGTGGCCAAGACGAAACCACAATGGCGGCGACACGGCGGCGCCACTAAACATAAGGTGGCGCCGCAATTGTAATCTTATATATAGAATCCGAATTTTTCGGTCTTTGTGTGGAGAGTCTTTGGAGTAAAACCTAAAACCGAACCTAAGGTGTCTTGTACAAGATTTTAGGGTTTTAACCCTATCTTACACCAAGATAAGTCTTTGCTTCATTAATTCAATTATGTCTTTGATTATTTGTGTGTATGCTTGCATGTTCTCCATGTCCGGCTAATTTATTTGTGCGTTTGCTTAGGAAGTATGAAACTTAATTATTGAATATTGATTGGTTGTTTCTTATCTTAGTTGATTAATGATCTAGTAATGCGATAGGTCATTCGTTGTGTACTAATGCTTGATTCATCTTTGTGAACCTTAGAGTATGATTACCTGAGTGATTGTAGGCTAAAACATCCGAAGAGTGCCTTAGGTAGGAGTCTATAATCTCTACGTGATTTGTAGACAAGACCCTTTGGTAAGTTCAAAGAGTTAGGGAGAAACGCATACCCTACAACTTTAGAAACACAACGCAACTAGGAATAAGGCGTGACACTCAACCATCGATAGGAGATAATTAAGGAGTAATACAAACTAAGTAAACACATCTTTAAACTATCATACGAGCACACATTAATTAGACATAGACTCCACAACCTTAGTTTAGATAATTAGATAATAGTAGAGTAATCGGTAGAAATACCAACCCCCAAATCCAATACCGAGATTCGTACTTTTCCATTTTCATAAAATATAAAAGATAAAAATAATCTTCCTCAACCTTAACCTTAGCGTAGTAACTCCTACTAGCATTCCTATTCCCCAGAGAACGATATCAATACCGTGGCTTACCCTAATTACTACACTACAACGATTAGGTTCCTTGCCTAGGGTGTTATAAAACTTGCTCAAGAAAAGGAAGTTCCTTTGACCCCGAGCGACGCGTGTAGCGTTATCAAGTTTTGGCGCGCTGCGGGAATAGAATAGCTAGTTAGTAGTCCACCTCGTTTAGGTTTCTTTGCTTGATTCCTCTCAAGTAAATTTTTCTCATTTTAGATTTCTCTTAGTCTATCCCCTTCTTCGTGACCTCGTTCGTAAAACCATCATTGACCATGATCCGTATTTTCCATCGAAGATTCTTTACTCTACCCATTCCTAATCCCGAGATTGAGAACGCAATCCCACAAAACCCTTCACCCACTCACCATTTTGGTAATCACCTAGAGCATAATGAGATAAATTGGCAACAACAAAGTCCTTTCTATTACTCGATTCGATGAGGAATTTGATTATGATGAAGCACTTGATAGCGGGAGGTCATTAATGAAGTTAGTTCGAAATTGAGGAAGACCCTCCCAATGTTTTGACCCTAGGTGTAGGATTGAGAAAGATGGCCCTTTAACATGCAATTCCCACAAAATAGGACTAGAAGGGTTCGATGCTTATTTGAATTCATTCTTACCTTTAAACTTAATCTCAAGGACTTATACAACAAAATCAAGGTCAATGAGTTAACATATCAAGGGAACAATGTTGTTGAAGCGGTCATTCATTTGCAAGTGTTTGTCGGAAGCTTTGCTTATTTGGTAGAGTTCATGGTCTTAGAAGACTTAGGAGAATTTATAGATAAGGACCTCACTCAAATAATTTTGGAAAACCTTTCAAGAAATTGACTAGGTTGAATGAACGGATGATTGATGGTTTAATTACATTCTCGATGAAGTTGAAGATTTCATCTACCAAATGCCACGCTCATCCTAGATTTAAACATAAGGACATCGAGGTTTGTAATAGAATGACCCTATTCCATTGCTTAGTGAAAGGGATAAGCGAGTGGGCTTAGGTACCCATATGAGAAAACTAAGCGGTATTACAAAAATGCCTTGAATTAGGAAATGATTACAAAAGAATGAAAAAGCGTTAGAATGGCTTAAGTATGAGCACGAGAGGATAGGTGAGGAAACGTGGGAACACGACTATGAGTCTAGCTACAAGACTCTTTAATAAAGAAAAGCGCTTCGTGGGAGGCAACCCATGCTTAATTGTTTGCTTGTTAGTGTCATATATCTTTTATTAATTGTTTATCCTCATGTTTAAATTTGTAAAAATGCTTTATTTTGTTTTAACCTCGTCTTAATTACATATAAAGGTATTTTACATAAGGGATAAGTGTAGGGAGGATTACACACGTTTTCAAAAGAAACGTAAACATGAGAATAACAATTAACTAAAAGATATATATGTTTGTTTGTTCGAGTCAAATGCTTGTATCGAGTCATAATGGATGTTTTGCGAAATTTTTCCGATTCTAAAGATGTAAATTTTCCGAAATTTTTCGAAAATCGAGACCGCTTTTGTCGGGATAACCGACGTCGAGATTGCAACTGACGGCGTCGGGAAGGAGTAAAACGTCGATTACTTTTTTCTCATTTTCTCGAGCTACTTATAAATTTTGGAATTTTCCGGTCTTAATTTTCTTAGAAATTCAGAAACATCCATTCCACAAGCATTATATCCTAGTTTAAATCGAGTCTTATATATATTATTACCGCCGATTTTACGAAGGTTTCGTTTGTTTTCTTCAAGTGTGCGAGTTTAGTTTGTCAAGAAGAAGTTACAAAAGATTGGAAGGAGCTTTTCACGCAATTATTCTTCTTGAAAAGAATTTAACTACCACTTTACACGGATCCTACCGAGCTAATCGGGGAGTATTAGTTTCTTTCGCTTTTAATTACCTTCTTTATCATAACTTTGATACTTTCGGGAACATTGGGGACAATGTTCGGTTTAAGTGTAGGAGGGAAAATAAAGCGGAACTTTGAAACTATGCTTATCCTTGACTATTTGCTTTGTCCAAGTGTATTTGTGTAATAAACCATGAGAAAATGTCGGTTAGGGTAATTTTGGCACCAAATTTAAAATTTTTCATGACATATAAGAGTGGGCCATTAGTCTTAACAAAAGCGTCTCATGGATAGGAAGTTATATGACTAGCACAAAAACCCTTTACCACCCAAATTCCACCCAAAATGTGAGGATCGCCCTTAGATTAGTAGGAATTAAAGCATTCATCTTTAATGCTTAGAGTGTGAACCGGTAGTATATTAGATTCTAGAACTTGTTTTGTGATGCATTCGAGATCGCAAGTGAGGCTACACTTGTGTAGTTAGGAATAACTAAATGATAAGAGGCATTAGGATAAACCCTTGTTTGATACCGTAATATAATTACTTCTTCCACATCGGTTGAGTAATTCCCCACACCCTTTCGTTGTACTCATCTTTAGTACACGATACCCTAGTTAACCCCTCGAGCCTATCCTTTTCGCGGTTCTCGTGATATTTCGGTTTTCGGAATATCAATGAAAACATTGTTTACACCCCACCCCAAATATACACCCAAATCGCCTTAGCCTACCCCTTATGCACTCACTTTTAGTGCAATTATTTGTTATCACCCCAAACCCTTAGTTCAATTATCTAGTTGCTTGCATAAGTTGCTAAGTCGAGTCATATCCTTTGTATACGCTTTGGGATGATTGGGATTCATGGGAAAAGTTAAAGTTTATGAAATGACGGAAGGGAACGTTAAATTCAAATTCCCTTTGTTTACGTAATAATGTACCCCAAGTGTTTTGATCTTTTCGATTCGGGTCAAATTAGTGTTAGAATAATAAAAACTCAAGTGTAGGGATATGCCCAAATCCCTAGTATTTTGATGTTATCGTAGAGGATGGTAGAGTAAAAGTGTATGAAAAAAAAAAAAAAAAAAAAAAAAATTCGAAAAAAAAATAGAAAAAGAAAAAGAAAAAAAATTAGAGTGATAAAAAAAAAAAAAAAAAAACATACGGGCTACCATCCTACATCTATCTTTTAATTTATGTCATTTATTTCGGTTATCTAGAGTTTAGAGTGTCGAGTCTTGGCTTAGCAACGCCATTCTTCATATGCATTTAACATAGAGATTTTGACTTACCACCACTAAATAGCCTATCCCACCAAACCTTTATTTCCTACCGTAAGCCTAACGTTACAACCCTTTAAAAGACCTCTTTGATAGTCTTTCCTAGGTGCTTACGCCAAAGCGATGGAGGTTTGATCTATTCTCAAGCCTATGGTAATCTATGTACTAGGACCGGTTAATGAGTGTTTATCTTCCATTTCCTATTTTGTTATATTTCATATACACCCGAGAGAGATGTGAGTATCCAAACACCCCATGTGAGGTGCTAGTATATAATTTCCGTGCTTGTTATGACTTTCTTGGGCTTATATGTGTTGTGGACCGTTTTGAATTAATCTTTGAATGACCCCTAACTTATAAATTAATTGGCTAAAAGCACATTTGCTTGAGGACAAGCAAATAACAAGTGTAGGGATATTTGATAAGGTTTTAAAAGGTACCATTTTGAGGGTCGTTTAAGTCCTTATTTGATCACTTTTGTATCCGTTATTGCTTAATATCGTTCCTTTTCACTTTTTAGGTCTCGTGAAGGCAAAATCTGGAATGACACTTATTTGGACAGAAGCGCGAATATATGAAGAAAATGGCCAAAGTCGAAATCGACACTCACGATCGGCTGAATATAGAAGGCGGCGG